>CM068706.1:28783908-29383908 GCA_035079005.1 Fraxinus americana | reverse complement strand
ATAAAGCAAAAACCTTTGTTACTCTGAAATCATAAAGCAATGAAACCGAGGTTGGCTACATAGTCGAGTTTACTCTAAAACCTAAATGGGGATGCACAGACCTAGATGGTTCCTACGTGTGTGTTGGGTCCATCCTAAAAGTTAATATATTGATCATTATTTATTCATCTCAAGTCGATATGAGATTTTGTTATTACTTTTCTAACAATCTTTTCCTTTGAATGAAGTACCATGTTACATCGATCCTTCAAGCTATAATTTATCTACCTATTTCCTCAAACCATAAATATTCATAGCTCCTTCAAGGCCCAACTATTCAAAATGCATCGGGGACCGTCATATGTAACCAATGATTCGCAATTAATTAGGATCCATACCTTCGCTCAGATGCAACTGGATATTCATTTAGTACGTCTACATTGCTAAGTTCGATGTCTAACTCTGATACCTCTTATTGAAAATTAATGTTAAACATTTTGGAATGGAACCCCAATTCCAGTCTTCCAAGATGAAACCATAATTTCCGATACTGTGTTATAAATTTTTAAGACTTATATCACAAAACAGTTTTGCCCTTTGAATTATTATAAAACTAAAGAAATAAGAGAATAATAGAAACACTACTTGTGGCTATCTTTCGCACAGGGAGGTGAATGAATTTTCATCACCATCACACTTCTCAATTCTTGTGTTACCCACAGCCTATGATGCACAAACACAAATACTAGGTGTCGTGTAGGACATACATAGTCCTTGACACCCATGTCATGTTTATCATGTTGTCACTATGTTTTATGCACTCTTTAATTTTATACCATTCCAGTGATACTTTAACATTCCTCCACATGATGTGTTGCCCTATATTATAAAGTAAGAAAATAAATATATTATTTATTGTTTAAAATTTTAAAGAATTGAAATCAACGTGTTTATATCCTACTTTTTACGAAAAATCAAGTTTCGGCACATTCGTGTCGCGTGGTCATATCCATGAAACATAACCTACAACCACCTAAATTATATGCCAAATCGCAAGTGTTTTTACCAATCTAAATTTCTCTAACATTTTAAACTTTTCTATTCAAGTATTTTTACCGAATAAATTTCTCGACCAAATCATGGAAGTGCTCATACCATCTAAGCTTCTCTGTCGAATCAGTCAAGTGTCTATGCTACCTAAAATTCTCTACCAAATTCTGCAAGTGCTTATGCCATTTAAACTTCTCTACTAAATCACGCAAGTATGTTATATTGTCTAAACTTCTATCAGCTAAAATGTCTTTATCAAATCAGGCAAGTGTTTGTACACGTAAAATTCTCGACTAAAATATACGGGTCTTCTTTTAACGTCTAAACTTCCGTGGCATGTGTTCTATTTAAAATTCACTACCAAATCATGCTTACTCAGTCTAAAACTTGTGTGTTAGGCAAGCGTTTGTATGTCTAAAATCCGCTACCAAATCATGAAAGTGCTTATACCGCTTAAACTCTCTATATCATAAAGTGTTTGTACTGCCTTTTTTCGCCAAATCAGTCCTGTTTATGTCGTCTAACCTTTATTACAAATTTTTAAATAAAAATAAACACATCCCTTCTTGTGAAAATTGCAAATGGCTAAAACAAGGCCAAGTCAATGGTGTAATGCATGGTTAATTGACCCTTCAATTCTTTCAAAAGCTCTCTTCCACAGACCAGTCCTACCTACTAGTTCAGCCTTTTAGCCATTTCATTGTCATTTTTGTTGACGGTAAAAGACTATATAAAATCTTAAGCACAAAGAATTTATAAATGATTAGTTTATAGATAGATAAAAATGTATAATGAATAAGTAAATATTACTCGTAAATCCAGTGAAATGTGTAATTTAAAAATAAAATTTGATTTCATTCTTGTAATTAAAAACTTCCTAGTCTCAAACCTGCAAGAACATCACAAGAGAAGCAGTTCAGTGTGCACATTTTGATAGAGTGAAAGATCAGAGAGAAGGAAAACCAGGCCCCGACTTCTATTATGGTTAGACTAGTATTGAAGTTATAATGATGTAGCACGCATCGAATGAAAAGACGACGATAATGTAGCAAACAATAAACAACAAACACAGAATAACATAAGCTTCAGTTTTATCACAAAACAACATCCATACAGACAAATATAAAATCTTCCCAAATTAGAAGTCTCGAAAGATAGTTTAAATCTAATAGCCTATGTACTGCTCTTATTTAACCAGTCTTTTACAGCACAATTATAGCCAAACCATGCTTGAAGCCCCGTCCACCTCGATCATCAACAAACACACCTAAGAAGAACCAGCAACCAGTTAGACTTGATCAAGTGCAAACTGGATTTAAACAAAGATATTAAGAGCTGCGAAGATGACAAAATTCACTAACATGTGGCCTTATATACAGATAGCAAGAGCGGCAAAGCAACAGGTCTCAGTAAACCCCACCCAGCATGGCCGGAACATCGTCAAATGACCAAAGATCCATTTCATTCCCACCATCTTGAGATGCATCTCCGTTGAGGAATGCATCAAGTGAAGCATCCCAATTGCCATCCAGATATGGCATCTGAAAGGGCTTCATTTGCGACTCAAAGGACGAGACTTCAGTGTTTTCAGCAGCAGGCAGCAAATCTCCGGAATTTGACTTCAGTTTCTTTGCTGGGCTAGCATCCTCCAAAAATTGAGTTTGATTGTCCTCAACAACAGCCGAGAGGACAGATGAAATTTCTGAAGTTTTAGCAAATTTTTCTCCCAAACCAAAGTCTGAGCAGTCATAAGAGTTGCTATCTTGATCAGAGCTGAAGTAAATATTAATGCCATCAGAAGGGGCAAGTGATTGACCTCCCACGGCACCCTCAGAAGGATAAAAATCAGCATTGCCATGCTGATTCGTAGGCAGTTCCTCTTCAGGGAAGCAGAATGAATCGTAGTTGCCATTGTCCAGCATGTTCATGATCACATTCTGGTTCATGCTGGGTTGAACATAGTCTGACCTTCCCTTAGGAAGTCCTTCACGAGGGTTCACCTTACCTGCACGTTTTGAGGCAGAAGCTGGAGCATCTTCAGGAAAATTTACCTTAGCTTTGTTGCCCCTGATCCTCCGAGCCTCAGTATCATAAGCTCTTGCAGCTTCCTCAGCAGTGTTAAAAGTTCCAAGCCAAACTCGGACACCTTTTCTAGGGTCTCGGATCTCAGCAGCCCATTTACCCCATGGGCGTTGTCGGATCCCTCTGTACTGATTTTTCCTCTTTCTCTTTGATGACTTTTCAGCATCCTCATCTGACTCGGCAGATTTTACAGATTTGGTACCTTCAAGAGAAAGTATAGAATAAGAATGTTATAGAACCAAGTCAAAGCAAGAGATTAAGACACCATAAACTTGCAAAAAGTAGATTACTGAATAGACAATGATTCACAGGGAGCAGCTAAATTGGACAAAAGATTTCAGTTTTTCTGATCCCAATTGATTCATCTATCCCCGCATGTAAACAAAACAAATTAAGAGACTTAACATTCTTGATTCGAAATATGTTTCATAGATCCATTGAAGTTTGATTCCCCCATTCAGAGACCATATATAAACAATTTTAAAATTCATGAGAGTACTATCATTGTCATGAAAACATAAGAACCATAAACCTTATCAACCTGAGAAAGATAATATAACTCATGCCTGAAATTTACATGATTAGCATTCGAAATTTATATTCATCTTTACTTTCTTTTCCCCACAACACGAAAGAGAGAAAATCAGAAAGACCGGGTTTATATGCAGTATAATTGAATTAAACTTGTGACACGTGAAATTATCAATTCAACAGAAAACTCCAAATTTAAAAAAATAAATAAATAAAATAAAATTACAAAACTATCTGAGAGATGGCAATTTCATCTCTTGCAAGAAGATATTTTTTATGATCTAGTCTGTAAAAAATTTTTTAGTTTCAGAATAAGAAAAATTAGATAAAATGATTGTCCAATCCCAGATATATCTGATTGTGTCAAAACAAACATAAACAGAAAATTAGATATCATCAATAATCATCCACAAATGCCTTTCATCAAACTATTAGCACCATATATACCCAAAAATTTCCATAAAATCCATCTTGAATCCACATGAACACCCGATCAATTTCAAGTTTTAGTCCAAAAATAACATAAAACTAACCATCAATATTATTCACAACCAAAAAAAATAAAAATTAAAAATTAAAAAAAAAAAAAAAAATATATATATATATATATATATATATATATATATATATATATATATATATATATATATATATATATATAAACAATGATGCTAAAACAGGAATCATTAAGCATTAAGCAAATTATCATCAATTAAAATCAACATTTCTATCATCACAGATTCATTTACACCAAGCAACAAACATCATGTGAATTAAAAAACCAAAAACCCTAATAAAATGGAAAAAAAAAAAAAATATATATATATATATATATAGAAAAAATCATTACCCTGAAAGCCGGAGTTTATGGAAGCAGAGAAGGCGAAGGGTTTGACGTCGATCTCCACTTCATCATCGGAGAAATCCTTAAAGTCCTGAAAGTCAGCCTCGAAATCATCGTCAATATCAACAATCGGCTTAGATCTCAGTGGTTTTGAGTGGTAGCTCCCCGGAATCTTCCTCTTGCCTTTGGCCAGATCGGCGGCAGCGCCACTTCCCCATAGCAAGTCAGCCGTCAGCTTGCGCGATGGTCGGTTCGGCAACAACGAATCCGATATTATAGCTCCTCCACACATTTCTTATTATTAGCTTTTTTCTGTGAATTTTTGGTATCAAATGACAGATTCTTTAATCGAAAAGAAGTGATTTTTAATATAAAGAGAATATGAAGATTAAAGGTACAAGAATGGTTTATGGTAGGTGAGCCAATAGAGTTGGGCAGGAACTGAAATGTTTTTTATACCCTTACTCAGCTCATTATTTGCTTTACAAGACTTTGATTTGACTTAAATACCCTTGTCCAGCGGATAAAATTGCGAGTTATGCTACGTGTACCATATGGATTACACTTTTATTTACTCGAATTTACCTCTTCCCTCACATGGGGGGTCGGGTCCCACACATTTATTGGACGTGGGACCCGACCCTCATGTGAGAGCGGGGGTGGGGTCGGGTAAACAAAAATGTAATCTATAGGTTACAAATAGTATAATTCTAAATTTGAATTTCTTGTTCTTTTCGTAGTTTAAACGTGTTATCTAATGAAATTGATGGCATGATAAGACTCTTCTAAGCCCCTGTTTGTCACCCATTATTTTACTTTCTATCACGTTATTTTTTTTACTGTATTTATTTTCAATCATACTTTTTTTTATAATCGTAGATGTTCGGGCCAACTTGTCCGCACCTCGACTAATCTCACAAATCCCTGAAGTTTAAGGGTGGTACTCATATCAGTGGCCCTGAGGGTACTCGAATAATATTACACGAAAATTAAAAGATTTTTCTTTATTTTTAACCACACATTCTCCATCAATCTATCATTTATACATTTTTCAAAATTAAAGGGGCTCAAACACACCCTAGGAAAGTTTACTTGTACTTGCAATGGATTCTTTATTGATAATTTTTCACAATTTGAAAAATATTCGTATTAAACTGTGATTTTTTTAGGGTGATGGGGTCTGTATGGACACCTGTAGTATAAGAAAGTTCAATGTAATGAGATTAGCTGTGATGATTTTCTATTCACAGTGAACATGAATTATTATGTTCATTATGGGTGTTGTAACATTTGATATGACACATCAATGGTGACGATATGACACATGTTGCCACACTCACAATGGACATAATAATTTATACCGCCGTATACAAGAGATCAAATTAGAATGAATTTTAAGGGAGATGTGATTCTTTCAGTAGTTCATGTAAACTAATCTAGTGGTACTATTTACATGTACTTTTACCGGCAAAAATGTTACTAGAAAGGTTTGATGTCTAGAAATTTGATAGCAGAACTAATTTTGGGTTATGCCAAGTAAAAGTAAGCACGTTAATTTCAATTTGAGTAATATAAAAGCTCGAAAGGAAGACCAATTGTTGTTTTTGGTAAATATGTTATAGTATTTACTTCCTTTGACCTTTATTTCTTATAGTTTGTTTTTTCTAACTTATTTTTAATTACATATTTCATGAAATTCTCAATTTTTATCAATTTTTAATTATATATTTTATCGTTTTTACCAAAATCTACTAAAATATTATTTCTTTTATTCAAACCAAATAGGGGGTTAGTATCACTTGTGGTACTGGTAAACTTTTAGTGGTTTTGGAAAATTTATGTGTGAGGATGTTCGGAAACTTTTAGTGGTTTGCCCTTCTTTGAAACCCATTTCATGGAAGAATTTGATTTGTAATAGTGATTGATGGAAGAATGTGGGTTAAAAAGTAAAAAGGATTTTTGAGTTTATGTGTAATATTATTTTAATAATAGAATGTGTGATTGAAATGAAGAAAGTGAAAAAAATAGAAAGAGAATGAGAAAAAAAAGACGTCAAACAAGTACAAAAGTTTTCTTGCAAATGCATATATATATATATATATATATATATATATATATATATATATATATACTAGGTGCAAGCAACGTGCAATGCACGTTTGCTTAGTTTATATTTAATATTTTTGTTTAATAATTAATTTGTTATTAATAAAGATGTAATTTTTTTTGGTTAATTAATGGCGTGTCTGGGCGCGCTGCAAGGAGGAAGGAAAATTGATTATGTTACTGTTTTTTTTTAAAACCTACAGCCCTACAGTGGGAGAATTGGTCCAAAATTGCGGCTCCCAACGGCATGAATTGTGTTGCCAAAGGCTTGATTTCTACTGAAAAGTAGAAACAAACACCCTATAAATAATTAATAATGTAATGTTTATGTAATTGATAAATAATTAGATGTGTGATTTTGATATTGTGATGTAGATTGGTGAGATTGAAGAAAATAAGCAAAAGTAGACAAATTTGGAGAAATGACTAAATTGTAAGGGATCCGAAGTTCGGGGGCTAAAATGTAAATACTTAAAAGTTGTGCCGAATCTCACGATGAAGATTTGAGAGTGCTCGGAGTCAATTGAATAAAGGAAGATGTCAAGGGGATCAAATTTAGTCAAAAGATGATCACAAATCAATTTCCAACCGAAAAGTTATGCTCCGGTGTTTTAGTCTCATATTGAGACCTATTTTTGGCATAGGAAGTGATCGAATTGGAGAATGATATCTAATTAAAGTTGTAGCTAGATGAGTTGGCTTTCCAACGCATTTTGCATCGTCTCAATAGGATATCGGAATACAAAGTTATGATAAAAACACAACGAGCGAAGGTGCACATTTGCGTTTAAAACAAGAAATTTCGTTACATAGTCCGTTATATTGAGACCTATTTTTGGCATATAAAGTGGTCGAATTGGAGAATATGTCTGAACCAAAGTTGTAACCAAATGAGTTAGATTTCCAACGCATTTTGAATTGCCTCAATCGGATATCGAAATACAAAGTTATGATAAAAACATTGAAGGAAGGTGCAGCTGCCTGTTTAAAACAAGAAATTCTGTTACATAGTCCGTTATATTGAGACATATATTTGGCAAAGAAAGTGATTGAATTGAAGAATGACGTCTGAATCAAAATTGTAGCCAGATGAGTTAGCTTTCCAACTCATTTTAAATCGCCTCAATCGGATATCAGAATACAAAGTTATAATAAATATATTGAAAGAAGGTGCAGCTGCTTGTTTAAAACAAGAAATTTCGTTATATAGTCCGTTATATTGAGACCTATTTTTGGCATAGAAAGTGATCCAACTGGAGAATGATATCTGAATCAAAGTTGTAGCCAGATGAGTTAGCTTTCCAACACATTTTGAATCGTCTCAATTGAATAACGAAATACAAAGTTATGATAAAAACACTGAAAGAAGGTGCAGCTGCCTGTTTAAAATAAAAAATTCTGTTACATAGTCCGTTATATTGAAACATATTTTTAGCATAGAAAGTGATCGAATTGGAGAATGATATCTAAATCAAAGTTGTAGCCAGATGGGTTAGCTTTCCAACGCATTTTGAATCGCCTCAATCGAATATCGGAATACAAAGGTATGATAAAAACACTGAAAGAATGCGCAACTGCCTGTTTAAAACAAGAAATTCCGTTAGTTTTTCCGTTAAACCAACAAATTCCGTTAGTTTTTCCGTTAAACCAACAAAATTCCGTTAGATAGCCACTTTATATATAGAAGAGATATATAATATGAGGAAATTGCACTAGATGTCAATTTTTGACTTTGCATTTACGAAAATGTCATTTTTTTAAAAGTCTTTCCAAGATTGTCAATTTTGGACATTTTTGGAAAGTGAAATAAATGAGAAAGAGAATGAGAAAAAAAAGACGTCAAACAAGTACAAAAGTTTTCTTGCAAATGCATATGAATATATATATAATATGAGGAAATTGCACTAGATGTCAATTTTTGACTTTGCATTTACGAAAATGTCACTTTTTTTAAAGTCTTTCCAAGATTGTCAATTTTGGACATTTTTGCCCCTCTGCATAATTTAAATACCTTACATGTGTAGCATTAATTGAGATTTGCCTATTGTACAAAATGTCGTTGATGACAATGGGTCAATTTATCCCTTCATTTTTCTTTTATTTTGACTATCTTCCTTGTTATCCTCTCTCTAGCGAGTCCTATTCGAAATCAAACACAGATAAATTTCAGGAGAGATTTCATAGAGGGAGAGATGGGGGTTCCAGCCAAAGCAGCAGCAACAGCAACTGGTGGTGGTGGAAGAGTGGATATGTTGACCGAAAGAACAACAAAGATGAGGGAGGCACTGTAGAAGAGCGAATCAATCACTGATAAAATGGTATCTTTTTTGGGCTCCTTTGACCACCGACTCTCCACACTTGAAACCGTCATGAACCCCACCTAAGTAATATTTCCAAAACGTGCTCTTATATTGGATTTGTGTTATAGTTCAATTATCTGATTGCTATGTGATAATCAATGGAAATCTTGAAAAGATGCTGAATAAAGAAAGAAACCCAAGTTCTGGTTCTTGATCCGTTTTCTGTTACTACTTCTTTTTGTCAATATGGTGGCAATTTAATGCTAAATTACTAGGGAGTGAGAAAGAAAGAAAGGCTTTTTTGAGTTGGGTTTGGTGTAAAAGAACTTGTCTTTGTGCTTAATTTTACTTTGGATATTATAAGGGGAAAAAAATGCCAATTTCATACTAGAGAAGATTAATTTTTTATTGTTTCTGATCAAATAACAGCCATTACTGAAATGTGAGACTGAGTAAAAATTTATGATCTGAATCATTGTAGTTCATCAAGTCTTGTTTACTGTGTTGCTACTTTTCATTTCTGCAAACTTGGATTTCAACATGGGCAATCAATAGCTTTTGGCATTAGATTTTCCATTTGTAGATCATCAGTCATGCTGATCAGAGGATGATTTCACCGTTTTCTACTTGATTTTATGTTTATACTTTCTAGTATTCACTATTCAATTTCCAGTATGGTTATTGAGAAAACTGAGTGTTATGTTCTGTAACTTCAGTAGAGAAATGTGGTCAACGTGAACTGTAGTTCCCGACAATTCACCGCATTAATTCTCGACAGATGAGAGAATATCGATAGACAAACTGTTGTTCCCGATAGTTCACCGCAGTAATTCTCGGCAGATGCTTGAATATCAACAGATGAACTGTCGAGACCCGAAAGCTTTTTTAATTTCTCTTGACACCTGACAGCTCAACATGTGGAACGTTGGTTGATCCGAGCGTAATATGTGCGTTTTTCATTAACATGTACGACATATTGTGCACCACAATAATTTTATTTGTTTTCTTGCTATTGTAATATATTGTTTCCTGTCTTATGAATTTTGTACCAATATTGGTATTCGTTTTATTCCCTTATACGATGTTCGTATTATTTCATTAAATTTTGTTTCGTAATTTGTTGTCGTATCTTGCCATCAATAGATACCACATATCACAATCTGACATTTTTTTCATTTTCTTACTGTACCTTGAAGAAGAGATGGATTTCGAATAGGAGGTACCGAAAATGAACGGTTGCAGACCCTCATTTCTCAGCGAAGCAACCTGAAGTACATTGAAAGGGTCATGGACCATTTCGATGAGCGGCAGTTCCAAGTTAGGTGACCACGTGTATGCAATATATGTTGCGATTTGAAGATGTAAATTTGATATGTTTCCCTCATGCACATGCTTTCGACATACCAAAGATTAAGTAGCTAAAAACTCTCAATCTAACAGATTATTCATCTCTTTCAAGGTCATAGAGTCGGGCTGAATGTGGCGTAGCCATTGCTTTACACCACATGTAGAGGTTTTTTATGCCGATATCTAAGTATATTGTTCCTTTTGTGTTGATGTGGTGGTCTTTAACTACCGCTAGCAATTCTTTAGGATAAAAATTTAGTTTCAATAAGTTCGCTTTGAGTTGGATTCATGAATTTGGATTCGTAATCCTGTAAAATGAAGACAATTTTTATGTTATATCTGGGTAAAACTTGGTGGTCATGTCAAAATATTGTCTCAATGAATGTTATTTTAACTCAGCAACGCAACAATTGTCTCATTTCATTTTCTTCCACTTAGCTTTAGTCTTTCAATTATATTTCGCTTTTATTATTATATAAATATAAGCTTGTGTTATATAATTTTTTTCTGTATATCAGTGATATTTGTACCGGACAATTTTTGAAAGTTTACGAAACAATATGTATTAAAATTAATAATTCATTACAGTCGTGCCCTTTCCAATTCGGTCTTAACAGTGATAAGCATTGTCGGTATACATTCATGTATAATCTTCTCGTTTGTTGCTTCAATTTCACGTCCAGTAAACTTGGGAGTTATGTAAGAATAGCATGACATTTTTATAATGATGTCGAATGTAGATTTGGGGCCCATCCATCCTTCGGCTGTGACTTAAACATTTTTATTTGTATGGCAAAGTATTGCACATGGTATCCATGTTGTCTAAAGTTGGGGTACTATGTTGTGGTTGGAATGCGAAGACATGAAGTGAATAAACATGTTCACGAATTCTCATCGAATACTTAAGTTCATGCATGGTTTTTGAGACTCATAGTTTCTTACCTATTGGTGCATCAATTTGTTGAAATATGTAAAAATCTCATAAGACAATATTGTCTTGATGAATGAATACAAAGATCATAATGAGAATTGATTGCAAACAACTACATGCATGATTTTTGAAGAGAAAATAGTACGTACACATTAAGATTTACAATTGTCATAAATTATGTACAAAGTTTAAGTCATAATGGTACAGTTGGACCTTAAACAATCACACCAATTGGATGTTAAAATAAGTTTGAGATGTGATTTTGTTGTTGTGTAGTAACTGACCGTAGTTGCTTTCTTCAATGAAGTTCATTATAAATAGCATGGCATCCTAAATAAGTAAGTTACACTTGAAAACTTTATAAGATTTGTCACTCTGTATAATACTCAGATAGAAAAACAGTTTCACAAATGTCCCTTATGCCTCGTATGTATAGTTACAGTTTATAGTATGTGCCAACTATCAAGAACGACAAAAATAATTTGTCGGGAACGACGGAAGAATTGTCGGGTTGTCATCCACATGAACAAACTGTCCCCCATACGACACGATGAATCTCAAATGATTACTCATACCTGAAATGTTTCCCTTACAACAGTAAGAATTGCGCATAATAAACATGACTACATTTAATAATACGAATTGGAACTTTCGATATTGAAAACCATGGAGTAGCGGAAGGTGAAATCAATTATATGTCAACAGATTTCAAGTATCGAATTCGACAGTTAAATTCTCTATTCCGACAGTTCAGAAATGTCGGGTTCGACAATTCACATGTCTAAACCGACTGTTTCAACATAACTATTCGACAGATGAACTGTAGGAACTGCCGGGAAATTTGAAAACATGTATTTGGTTCCTTTGAAGAAATTATTGAAAACATTAATAGTGATAATCAATTCTCAACTATCATATGAAAACATCTTCTCATTAATAAATAACTCCATGCTTCATTAAATATGGAATCCTTTAGTTTTGTACAGGATATTGGTATTTTTATCTTTCAAAAATATTTGAAAAACCAAACAAATCAATGAATAATATTTTCAAAAATTTCTCCCATTGCATTTCATTGGTATTTTAATGTTTCATTAAATATAGAATCCTTCAGTTTTGTACATGATATTAGTATTTTTATCTTTCAAAAATATTTGAAAAACCAAATAAATCAATGAATAATACTTTCAAAAATTTCTCCCATTACATTTTACCATATTATATTTAACATATACAAAATAGTAATCTATGAGATAAAATTAATAAACAATTTGTAAATGCTGACCTCTCAAAATGGATGATGAATTCAATAGTAATGTGTTCTTGATTAAGGAATGAAGAAGATAGAGAAAAAGTTAGGATTTGTTAATGGGAAGAAGATGTGTGGTTGTGTTAATATTTCAAATATTTTATCTTTTTTCTTTTAAACAAAACTCATATTACTCAATATATATATATATATATATATATATATATAGTGATTTTTCGTAGATATCACTAAATTTGAAAATATACAAATTTGTCACTTTTACTAATAGTGGTCAAAAAGTCACTTTTTGTGTGAATAATCCCAATTACATTTAGTGATTCCTTTTTATGAGCATTTAATATTCATTAATGCTTGATTTGAATGTCAATTAATGCTATGATGTGATAATTTAATTTGTGCACTATAAACATTTGATATATGTATATTATATTGGGTAATATAATTTTTTTAATAAAAAAAGAAAAGATTTTGTAAAGTGAGCATAAATCGATTTCTTCTGCTATTAACAAATCCTACTTTCTTACCATCTTCTCCATTCCTTCATTAAAAAAAAAAAATTACTATTGAATTCATATTCTCTTTTGAGAGGTTATCATGTTAGAAATTGTTTATATTTTTATCTTATAATTTATTAATTTTGAAATATTAAATACAATATGGTCATATTTATTTAAAATTTTCAAAATTATTGTTCATTTATTTGTTTGATTTTTCAAATATTTTGGAATAAAGATTTCAATATACTCTAAAAATGTTATAAATGATTTCGTATTTAATGAAGTATTGAGTTATTTATTTGGGAATGTATTGTCATGTTGTAGTCGAGAATTGATGATCACTATTAATGCTTTGAAGGATTGTCTCTTTAATGATTCACTATGCAAATTATTTGGGATGAAAATTTTGTCATTTGATAGTACAATATTGATAACCACACTTAATGTTATGAAAAATTCTTTATAATCACACACGTGTTACACGCTTCCCCTCAGTTTCGACAATTCAACAGTAGTATTCAACATTTCAAAACGTAGGGATGACATCTCAACTGTCGAATCATATTAGAAAAATTGTCGGAACAGACATTTTAACTGTCGATTTCACCTGTTTTCTATTATATGGATTTAAACATTCGAATATACCACTTTCATACTAATAAATACCGACATATTGATTATATAGAATTTTTACCATTGTAATCTCAACTTTTCAAGTATGAGTATTCATTTGAGATTTACCGTGTCGCATGGGAGAAATTTTGTTCATATAGATGACGAATGGAAGTGGAGAAAGGACTAAACAACTTCAATTCCAACAAGTATCACCCCAAGCAGACTTGTGTTATGATTAAAGGACAAACTTAGGGTGCGTTTGATTGCAAAGGTGGAAAGAAAATATTTTGCAGCGAAAATGATTTCAAGTGTGTTTGATTGGTATAATTTTCTATCCGAAAATTTTTTAAATTTTCTATTCGTTTGACTTTGTTTTACATGGAAATTGTCCATTAAAGTGAATTTTTTTTTTACCAGTGTTTCCATTGAGAAAAAAAAAATAAAATTTCAGTCAGCTGGGAAAATATTTTCCCACCAAAAAGGCTGGAAAATATTTTCATTAAAAACCCGGTAATTCCACACGTGTGAGGAAAATTTGGAAAATATTTTCCGCGGAAAATTTGCCTATCAAACAGCAAAAAATGTGGAAAGTGAAAAATATTTTCCTACTTCCCCGGAAAATATGGCCTATCAAACACGACCTTAGTATCATTGATCCCCTCATTCAAATTGAATTGAAGTTTAAAATGCCGAATATGAATATTCCTCTAACCGAAATACGCGAAGATGAAGACCTGAATTGGTAAATATCAGCTCATAAGGAAATTGCTATATGTGTTACTATTTTGGAAACCGAGATTCCAATTTTTCACGTGGAAAAGATATAAATTTTCAAATTGATTCGTTTGTCGCGGCGAAAGTTACTGAAACGTACAACATGATTATGTCGATCCAATGTGAAGTGTGTCAAACGATAATGCACTCGAACTATTAATTTTTGATATTGAGGCTACAATCTTCATGATCTGTAAATTGAACAATGTGCACACATGTTCCATAGATTTTCACCATATCGCACATCAACATGCCATAAGTTCTCGAGCACATATTGGGAAGATTGGATAATCCAAACCAATCGTATGATCCTACTGCTATTGCACATGACGTAGAACATAAGTTAGGTGTCAAAATCAGTTACAACAAATTACATAATTGTTGGTAATGAATGAGTATGTTCAAACAAGTTGAATTTAAAGTTTTGCGCTTACTCTTTGTGAATGAACATCTATATTTTGATGTGAGAATTACATGTTAAACAATTAGCCCATGTTTGACGCACATTAAAATTTTCATTCTCATTCTTCTACTCATTTTCAACCACACATTTTTTAATAAATTATATTTTTATCACATCAATAACTTTTCTTTCTTTTTCCATCACACATTCTCTAATCAATCTACTATTCCAAAATATATTCTTCCAAATTAATGTGACTCAAACACACCCTTAATTTCATACATTACAGACAAGAAAATGTGTAATTGTATTCAATAATCAATCACCTATTTGTGCAAATTCTAAACACATTCTTAGATTTATTGCGAAAGGACTACAATTTTATTAATTTCATTTGTTTTTGTTTGGATAAAATTATACAAGTCACAAATTATAGAATGAGTCATGCAGATATTAAATCTAGACAAAATATAGATCACATCAATTGAAATTGTTTCAAATCAAGAGTTCGACAAGGTGATTGAATTTAATTTTAGAGGAACCTTTTTTCTCCTATCGTAAAATATCCTTAGAAAAAACTTGAAAGACACCATCTCCCCTACCTTAATAAAGTGAAAGTCTGTGGACCATTTGTGTTGCAACAAAGGGTATTTCCTTTTGGATTTCGTTTTAACTATACATGTGCACAATTTCAGGTACAAATTAGTAGGAAATAATTGATCAAGCTACATTGTGCAAGGCAGCCTTTAATGTTAAATCGTTACGAAAATGTGTGCATGCACACGATCATCTCCTAGCAAGAGAAATTAAAAATTCATTTGCAAAAAATAGAAATATAAAGAAATAACAAAGGTCGAATGATGATATGTCATACATTTCATTCATAGTACACATACATGAGCTGTCGAACAAATTTTGACTTCTAAAACCAACTGTCGAGATAAGTAACTCAACTGTTAAGACCGATAGTTTATCTCGATAGATAGTTCTATAACTGTGACATTTATATTTCATGAAGAAGTAATGCTATTAAGATGATATATATCTTACATTTCAACCCTAAAACCACATGTAGAAGAGAATCTAAACAAAAATTGGCTTACAGAACCAACTGTCGAGATAAGTGAGTCAACTATTGAGAATTCCAGAAACCAACTTTCGAGAATGACAGTTTCTCTCGATAGATGGTTCTATAACCATCGAAATTGACATTTACATTTCACATTCATATTGATTTCCATGTTAAATACAAAAGTAAAGACATTATTGGCAATCCCATGAAATCAACAATTGAAGTTCATAAAACAAATTAATAGCCTTAATATGTGAATTTGAGCAATGCTCCATTTACATATTCAACATCAACGTCTAAATCTTTGAGCCTTTAAGAAGTTTCAAAATTTGACATGCAAATTAATACAAATTCAAGAATAATGAAACATTAATTGTGAACCTTAAGTTCAAATCTCTAGAAGAATGAATCTCCACTAATAGGGGCCCAACTTGGACCTGTAATAAAATTCAAGTATTTTACATTAACATAGAATGGCGGCGAAAAATAAATCCACTTCACCCTCACGAAAAATAAAATCTTTGGCGAAAAATAAATCCACTTCACACCCGTTAAGATAGTGTCTTTAAATTAATACTAGATGCAAGCAACGTGCAATGCACGTTTGCTTAGTTTATATTTAATATTTTTGTTTAATAATTAATTTGTTATTAATAAAGATGTAATTTTTTTTGGTTAATTAAGGGCGTGTCTGGGCGCGCTGTAAGGAGGAAGGAAAATTGATTATGTTACCCTTTTTTTTTTCAAACCTACAGCCCTACGGTGAGAGAATTGGTCCAAAATTGCGGCTCCCAACTGCATGAATTGTGTTGCCAGCGGCTTGATTTCTGCTGAAAAACAGAAACAGACACCCTATAAATAATTAATGATGTAATGTTTATGTAATTGATAAATAATTAGATGTGTGATTTTGATATTGTGATGTAGGTTGGTGAGATTGAAGAAAATAAGCAAAAATAGACAAATTTGGAGAAATGGTTAAATTGTAAGGGATCCAAAGTTCGGGGCTAAAATGTAAATACTTAAAAGTTGTGCCGAATCTCACGATAAAGATTTGAGAGTGCTCGGAGTCAATTGGATAAAGGAAGATGTCAAGGGGATCAAATTTAGTCAAAAGATGATCACAAATCAATTTCCAACCGAAAAGTTATGATCCGGTGTTTTAGTCTCATATTGAGACCTATTTTTGGCATAGGAATTGATCGAATTGGAGAATGATGTCTAATTAAAGTTGTAGCCAGATAATTTATCTTTCCAACGCATTTTGCATCGCCTCAATAGGATATCGGAATACAAAGTTATGATAAAAACACTGAACGAAGGTGCAGCTGCCTGTTTAAAACAAGAAATTCCATTACATAATCCGTTATATTGAGACCTATTTTTGGCATAAGAAGTGGTCAAATTGGAGAATGATGTCTGAACCAAAGTTCTAACCAAATGAGTTAGACTTCCAACGCATTTTGAATTGTCTCAATTGGATATCAGAATACAAAGTTATGATAAAAACACTGAATGAAGGTGCAGCTGCCTGTTTAAAACAAGAAATTCTGTTACATAGTCCGTTATATTGAGACATATTTTTGGCATAGAAAGTGATCGAATTAGAGAATGATGTCTGAATTAAAATTGTAGCCAGATGAGTTAGCTTTCCAACTCACTTTGAATTGTCTCAATCGGATATCAGAATACAAAGTTATAATAAAACTATTGAAAGAAGGTACAGCTGCCTGTTTAAAACAAGAAATTTCGTTACGTAGTCCGTTATATTGAGACCTATTTATGGCATAGAAAGTGATCCAATTGGAGAATGATGTCTGAATCAAAGTTGTAGCCAGATGAGTTAGCTTTCCAATACATTTTGAATCGCCTCAATCGGATATCGAAATACAAAGTTATGATAAAAACACTGAAAGAAGGTGCAGCTACCTGTTTAAAACAAAACATTCCGTTACATAGTCCGTTATATTGAGACATATTTTTGGCATAGAAAGTGATCGAATTAGAGAATGATGTCTGAATCAAAGTTGTAGCCAAACGGGTTAGCTTTCCAACGCATTTTGAATCGCCTTAATCGAATATCGGAATACAAAGTTATGATAAAAACACTGAAGGAAGGTGCAGCTGCCTATTTAAAACAAGAAATTCCGTTACATAAATCCGTTAAAACAACAAATTCCGTTAGTTTTTCCGTTAAACCAACAAATTCCGTTAAATAGACACTTTTTATATATAGAAAGAGATATATGTATTTTACATTACATTAAACCCACCTCACATTCAAGAAATCAAAAAAAAAAAAAACAAAATTAAATTTCACATAGGGAGTGAAAAATGGATCGACGGACTGAAAAAATAATTGCTGGCTTCACTTCATTTTTTTAAACAATCTTCTATTTGTGTTGAACACCAATAAATTATCAAAATAAAATTTTCAAAAGCAATTACAGAGATAAAATTTCTTAATTTTCTCCAACACCCAAAGAAACAGGAGAAAATGACATATAATAGATTTTTAAATCTATCCAAATATCTCTAAAAATTCTAAAATTTGAAAAGGAATTCTTAAATACCAAACATTCCCAAAAAAATGCAAAAAGAATAAAAAAAAAGTCAGACAAAAAAAAAAATAAATCATAGATAGAGGAATCATAGAGAAAACGCAAACCTAGAAAAAATCTTGATTGTTGGGCTAAAAAAGATCTCCAAGAAATGTTGAAAGTGAGATTTCTCTCACAAATTCTCCTCGAGGCAACAAGAGGTTTCTTTCAATTTTTTGGAATTAGTTTGAATATTAGTTTTGGGTTAGGTTTGGAAAGTCAATAGGATAGGGTGCGGTTTAGGTGGGTTTGATGGGAGGTTTGTGTATTATTTTGTATAATATTTTTTATCTAATCACATCAACATGAATTAGACAGATATGAGATTTAGAACATGTTCGGCTAAGTTTAAAATTCAATTAAAATTGAAAATATAGTTGTTATTTGGTCTCACTCGTCTAATAAAAATCAACTATAACGATTAGTTTTTCAATTTTAATTCCATTTTAATCTCTACCGAACATGCTCTATAATTATCCGTCGGGGTAAAAAGTCAAACTGATATTTATCCAAAGATTATTAAAAAGTGACTTTTTGAAAATGCAAAATCAAAAAGTGACGTGTGCAATTTCCCCTCTCTCTCTCTCTCTCTCTCTCTCTCTCTGTGTATATATATATACACTATGTTCTTGTTTGATTTTCATCTTTTTCAGGATACATTTTTTTCTCTATTTCTTTCAATTACACATTTTTCAATAAATTAATATTATACGTGAAACCAAAACATTTTTCTTCAATTTTTAACCGCACATTTTTCATCAATTTACATTCATGGCTCAGAACAAAAACCCAGAAGTAAAATTAGGAAAAAAATTAAAACACCCATTCAAGTAAACAAGAACTTGTTTAAATGATTAAATGACAAAAGTTCCTACATACAATCAATCAAAATCTCTCTCTCTCTCTCTCTCTCTCTCTCTCTCATGTCACATATCTATACGCTATTATGTGTACAATAATGTACAAATAACATTACTTGAATGAATCATGTTACAAGTACATATAGATTGACACCTAATTTGACACTTATGTGAGTTGGCAAATTTCTAGATATTGATTTTAGTAACACTTTTTCAAACAATGGTCAGAATTTTGACACATATGAGAGTGTCGAACATGGGTGTACACATAACTTAATTCTACTCGAATATATGATATTACATGTAATAATCAAACGAGAAAGCATTTGTATGTGTACATTTTCTAAATTTGTTACGAATTGGATATTTGGATTTGACTTTCTTTCTTTTCAAATTTGACGATCTTACATGTGGTAACTTGGTGGGAAGTAATTTTTCTCAGTTTGCAAATTATATAAAGTAATTTTTATTTTGATTTCTTTACATTTTTGGTTCTTTTTATGGAAATATATAGTTTATGATTTTACAAAAGTTAACAAATGGGTAATATGAATTTACCTATTTTTTGTTTGTCTTTAATATCTGTATTATATGTTATTATCTCTGAAGGGGGAGTACTGTGTATGTGCGAATTTTTTCTGTAACTTATTGGTATTTTCTTTCTTTTTTAAAAATTGTTGATTTTATGTAAAATCTGGCTCATATGTTGTATGTTGTAAAGGTGTGACTGTTTATAGGAATATTTGTTACTTAATATTTAAGACAAGTTCTTGTTTACTTGAATTGATATTTTAAAGTTTTTCCCTAATTTTACTTCTAAGATTTTGTTGAGATCTATGAAAATAAGTCAGTTAAAAGGTAACTGATATGCTTGTATATGAGTATAGGTAATTTAAAGGGTTTGTATAAAATAGATCTGGCTATTAAATTAGCATAAGTTAAGGGTTGCGGTTATTTGTCAAATTCTTGGTAGAAGGAACTGTCCCAATATATACATTTTTTTTCACAATTTTTAGATACGGTTAAGAGTTTAGAGATAATTTGAAAGATTATTCCTCCATTTATTGTTAGAATACTATCATTCAAGGTAATGGAGAAGACAACAAAAAGAAAGAATCAATA
Organism: Fraxinus americana; assembly: GCA_035079005.1. Lineage (NCBI taxonomy): Eukaryota > Viridiplantae > Streptophyta > Magnoliopsida > Lamiales > Oleaceae > Fraxinus > Fraxinus americana. Next base: position 29,363,525 of record CM068706.1, on the reverse strand, counting down.
ATGCTAAATATGGTAGAAAGGCTCAAACACGAGATCATTTTCCTCAAACGATATTTGCCTCATTTACAATTTAATTGGTGCTTAAAGGGACTCTTGACAAATGGTTTGTAGGATTGATCAAACCTTGAAGAAGAAAATAGTTAAACACTTGTATTTGTTTTCTAAAATTTGAAGAACACTTTGAATGTTTGAATATGTAATGAATTGGATTTGAATGTTTGAATATGTAATGAATTGGATTTAAAAGCTCTTTAATATGGTTTTGATTGTTGATTTGTTATATTTCTAATTGAAATCTATCACTTATTTATAGATTTCAATTCACCATCCACGAAATAGTGCTATACTAACATGAAAAGTTGAGTTTTTTTAATGAAAAGCCACCAAAAATCAAATCAGAAAAAACCAGCATAACAGCTTTTTTTGGCCTATGCATATGCATGGTTGAAGAATTTTTGCTTTTGTTTCTACAGGCTCAACCCACATGTACACATGGTTGAATAGCATGTGTACGCATGTGCAAAACTCAAATTGCTCAATTTTCATTCCAAAGCCAATTCATCTTATTTGGGTCTAGTTTATCACATTTCATAAGACCAAACTTTAATCTTGAACAATAATTACAACAATCCCCAACTTCAAGATTGTATAGATCACATGTTCAAATTAGCAACACTTATGTATGATGATTAGATATTTTTCAATTTGAATTTAACCATAGTGTAATTTTCATAAAGTATTATCGAAATTTCAAGTAGCATGATAGCTTTAAATTAGTTATTCCTTGTGATAATACTGGTAAAAATATACACACAAGCGTCATGTGTTCACAAGTTCCTTAAACTCACTTAGCGCTAATACGGTCTTGTGTTCTTCCTTTTCAACAAACTTTTAAGGGATAAATTCTAACTCTCTATTAAATGCACCACCTCGAAGTTCATCTAAGTGAAGTTCTTCGAGTATCTTTGTTACCTTTAGAGATACTCTTACTTAGCACTAAACTTCATTAATAACTTAGAGCTCAACCCTCACTTAAGTAACAACTAGCATTATAGAATTAGGATAGGTTATCGTGAATTTTATAATGCTGAAATTATTCACATATCGAATAACTTGTTGTTACCCTTAGAACTCGTTGATTACTTGTTAAGTAACGACAAGTAGGGTATCCATCATTGGTAGATCCTTTAATTTAAGAGCTTCAATCCCATCATACTCGAAGTAGATATTACTAAATCTCTATTTAAAAGTTTATTTAAATGATGCGGTAAATTCTCCATCGACTTAACATAATTTTGAAAAATTATTCCACTTTTGATTAATTTATTTATATAGTCACGTCTTAAACTCATATGTCTAGGTTTTTCATTGTATACCTCGTTGTATGCCTTTGCTAGTGTGGCTTGACTATCATACATGATAGAAATCGAAGATATATTCTTTAGTCCCAAAGGTATTTCATAAAGTAGATTTGTATGCCACTCAACTTCGTTCCCAATTTCTGATAGTGCTACAAATGCAAATTCCAAAGTTGAGTGTGTTATACACGTTTGTTTCTTGAGTAATGCTATTCATCCCCACTGGGGATTGAAACACAGTCTACGTGGCGTTATTGTGGCATTACACGATATGTGAAATTAAATAAGTAATTTAATTTCACATTTCATTTAACCTATCATTTAAAATCAAATAAACTATGTTTTCATCCCCATTGGGGATGAATAACATTACTCTTGTTTCTTTGATTTTCAAGAAATAGCGTCCCCTCCAAAAGTAAACACCCAACTCAAATTAGATTTACTCTTACCTGTACTAGATATCCAACTAACATTGGTAAATCTTTCTAACATAGTCAGGAATTTAATATATTGTAGACCTAAGGGTCCGTTTGATTGTAAATGTGGAATTTGGGTGGAAAGAAAATGAATTACAAGGAATTGAATTGCCTATAATTTGTTTTACTGGGAATTATAATTAATTGTGTTTAATTGGTATAATTTTTCACATGAAACATGTTTAAAATTTGGATATTTTGGTATTCATTTGACTTTATTTTTCATGAAAATCGTCCATTAGATGGAAATTTTTTTTACAATTGTCCATAGAATTTATTTTCATTGCCAAAAAAAGTTGCCTGGAAAACCTATTCTCACCAAGAGTTTGGGTGAAAAATGAGGTAAATGTGGAAAATGAATTTCATAGAAAATTTAACCTACCAAACAGCCTAAAAGGTGGAAAATGGAAAACGAATTCTTACTTCCCTAGAAAATTGGGTGTTATCAAACATGCCCTAAGTTCTGAGTTTTCTTTAAATAGCCAAGAACTCTTCCAATGACCTTCCAATGTCCATCGTTCGGAATACTAGTAAACCTACTAAGTTCACTAAATATGTATGTTATTTCCGGTCTTTTGCATTGAACTGCATACATAAGACTCCCTATAACATTTGCATATTCCAATTGAGCAACAACTCTTCCATCATTATTTATAAATTTAGAGCTTAGATCAAAAGGGGGACCATACTCTTTTATGTTCAAATGTTTGAACTTATTTGTCACATTTTCGATATAATATGATTGACTCAAATTGCAACCCATGCCAGTTTTAGTAACTTTGATACCCAAAATGGTATCTACTTGTATAGGATAATTCATCTTGAATGTGGAAGATAAAAATTTCTTCATTTTTTTTTATTCCATTCATGTGATTACTCAAAATCAACATGTCGTCAACGTATAAGCAAATAAATATAATGCAATTATCACATAATTTGGAATTCAAGCATTTATGTACACTATTATGTTTGAAACCAAATGAAATAATAGCTAACTCAAATTTCTCATGTCATTTCATAGGTGCTTGCTTTAAACCATATAATGATTTCACCAACTTGCACACTTTAGTTCATTTTCGGGTAAAGCAAATTCTTCAATTTGTTCCACATAAACTTCTTCATCAAGATCCTCATTTAAAAAATGCCACCTTGACATCCATTTAATGAACATGCAAGTCATAAAAAAACTAATGCAAATAATATCTTTCTTGATGTTATTCTAGCTATCGGTGCATAAGTTTCATAATAATCTATTTCTTTCTTTTATCGATAACCTTTAACTATTAATCTAACTTTAAAGGTATTAAAAAATCATCAACATTACATTTTCTCCTAAATACCAATTACATCCAACAGGTTTGGATCCGAGTGGTAAATCGACAAGTTCCCATGTATGGTTTGACATAATTGAATCCTTTTCATCTTTAGTTGCATCTTTCCAAAAAATGCTATCGCGTGAAGCCATAGCTTCTCTATAAGTTTTAGGATTGTCACCACTTGTAGAACAAAAGGAATTGTTTCTTACAACATTCTTCTCATTTCCCTCTACTAGATAAAATGAAATAAGTTGAGAATCAATTTCATTCGGTCCTACAGTCTTTTTTATCCAAGTTCTTTTACTTCTTCAAGGTTCACTAGATTTTTTAATATATTTAGAATATGTTTCATCTTGTGTTCCACTAGAGTTAGGAATCTATCTATGAGCTTCCCTTAATTCATTATCCGAAGATAGTGAATTTTCAAAAAACTCTACATCATTTGATTCAATTATCACATTGGTCTCCAAATTCAATAACCCATATGATTTGCTATTACTAGCATATCCAACAAATGTACATTTGATACTTCTTGGGCCTAACTTGGTTCCATCAGAGTTCGTATTTTTACAATATGCAAGACACCCCTGCACTTTGAAATATCCGATGTTTGTCTTTTTCTTTTTTTTTTTCACAATTAATAAGAAGAAACCTTTGTAAATTTAAAAAGAAGGGTAATTAGGATATAACGCTCTCACTTTTCATTACTATTGTGGAAAATGTTATTACCTTTCATTTTTTTTTTTGATATTTTTACCATTATTTCCACATTTCATCGCGCAAAATGTCATTTTCATCCATTTTATCAATTAAAAATTGTGAAATGACGAATATATCCTTATTTTTAAAAATGAAAATAATTAATTGCAATTATAGCCTAATTTTTTAAAAAAGAGCAAATGAGTCCCAAATAAATTATTGAAGGGTAATTAGCACATAATGTCCATACATTTCACTATTATTACGAAAAACGTCTATATCTTTTTTTTTTTTTTTACATTTTCACCCTTAATTAGACTTTTGATTGCGCAAATCATCCTTTCTATCAATTTTCATCCAATTTCTCAATAAAGAATTGTGAAATGATGAATATACCATTATATTTAAATAAAAAAGTTAAAGAGTTAATTATAACAATAGTTTCAAAATTTTTAAAAAGTGCAAACGAATCCCAAATAAATTATTAAAAAGTTGAAAATTAAAATATTTTTTTAAAAGAAAATGCAAACGAGCCCCAAAATAAATTATTAAAAAAAAATAGAAATTACTTTTTTTTTAAAGTGCAAGCGAGTACCAAATAAATTATTAAAAAAATTAATAATTCAAACGAGTTCCAATTAAAAAAAATTAAAAATTTTAAAAAAATTAAAAAAGTTCAAACAAATCCCAAATAAATTATTAAAAAATTAGAAATTAAAAAAAAATTCTTTAATTTTTTAAATAGGAGTGTATATTCAACATTTTACAGTTTTTTATTGAGAAATTAGATGAAAATGAATATAAATGATGATTTGCACAATCAAATGTGTTATTAAATATGAAAATGCAAAAAGGAAAAAAAAAGATATGGACGTTTTCGCTATAATAATGAAATGTGGTAATATTATGTGCTAATTTTCCTTTTAATAATTTATTTGGGGACTCATTTGTAATGATCCGACCTCTCACTGGAGCCATTATCTTACGTACTGTCCACTTCGGGAGAGGCTAGGCCCATCTTACCCCTCACGGCTTTCTGACGCGTCTCCCACGATACGACCCAAGACCTCTATCATATGAGAGACTTAAGTTGAATCCTGGTACCAATTGAACAAATAAAAGGCTTCTTTTAACCTTTTTTTTTCTAGTTGTTATTTTTGTTGTTGTTGTTGTATTTTCTAATAAAAGGCTTTGTTATTTTTCTATATATATATATATATAAATATTGCAACTACCATTGCGACACAAATTAAATCAAGTGGAGAAGTCCACGAGAATCATCAGAATTCACATGCCTCAATAAAGATTTATTTCTCTTTTCCACAAATTAGACCACTTTGTTTGTTACCTGAAGCAATAGTAATCAAATATTAGATTATGGCCTCGTGGACGATGCTCAATTGGTACCAGGATTCAACTTAAATCTCCCATATGATGGAGGTCTTGGGTTCGAATCTTGGGAGACGCGTTAGAAAGCCGTGAGGGGTAAGATGAGCCTAGGCTCTCCCGAAGCGGACATTACGTAAAATAACGGCTCCGGTGAGAGGCTGAGTCGTTACAAAAAAACGCGATTGTGCTTTTTTTTTAAAATTAGGACTATGGTTGCAATTATTTTTTTCTTTATCTTTTTATTAAAAGAAAAGAGTATATTCGTCATTTCACAATTTTTAATCGAGAAAATGGATGAAAATGACCTTTTGCGCAATAAATTGTGGAAATAAGGATGAAAATGTCAAAAAATGAAAGATAAAGACGTTTTTCACAATAACAGTAAAAAGTGGGAACGTTATGTGCTATTTACCGGAAAAAGAATCATATATAATATCCTAAATGCACTCAAGAATGCTTCACCCTATAAATTAAGTGACAAGTTAGCATATGTTAACATGTCATTTATCATTTCAACAAATGTTATATTTTTTCTTTCAACCAAACTATTTGGTTCGGGTGTCTTAGGTGCAGAACATTGATGTACTATACCTTGTTGTTTACAAAATGAATTAAAATCATTAGAAAAATATTCTCCTCCTTTATCACTCCTTAGAGTTATAATTTTCTTACTTAAGTGATTTTCAACTTCATTTTTGTATGTTTTAAACATTTCATTAAATAAATATAAGTGTATCTAGAGTGATCATCTGTAAAGGTAATAAAATACCTATTTCCATATTTAGTTAACATAACATTAAATTCACATGTGTTCGTATGAATTAATTCTAAAATTTTAGAAATCATATTCACACTTTGATATATATATATATATATATATATATATATATATATATATATATATATGTATATATATATTGTCGTTTTAGATTCTACACAAGTTTTATATTTATATTCATCATCTTCTTTATGAGATATCAAGTCACATTTTAACATTCGTTTCATAGTACTCTTATTTATGTAACCTACTTTAGTATTACCATAAAGTAAATGAATCAATTAAATAAGCAAAGTCAACTTTATTATTAATCAACTTTTCAACGGTGCAAAGCTTGATCATTCATTCACTACAATAACATTTTCCAATAAATTTTTGATTTAAGGATAACAAGTTTAAGGAACTCAAAAACACTTTTTATACTCAATTTTCCTAAAAGATTATCACTAACTAAGTTCCTATTCATTTCAGGAGTATGAAGTACATTTGTTAAAGTAACGATTTTCCTGAAAGTGAAGATAATTTCTACATTTCCTTTTTCAACCATTTTGGAGCGGTCTTATTTATCCATTTAAATCTATTAATTTCCATCCACTTTATAATAGGTCTTGAATAAAGACTTATCATACGATACATGTACAGTTGCACATGTATTATACCACAAATTAAGAACTTTTCTCTTAATTGCATTGATCTTGTTTACGGTGGCTACAATATTATTATTATTATTATTATTATTATTATTATTATTATTATTATTATTATTTATGCAGTTTACTTTTCCTTCAGAGTTGCTTTGCTTTTGGTGTCGACACTCCATTGCATAATGTTTTTGGTTCCCACATGCAAAGCAACCACCATTCGACTTCTTCTTAATTTTGTTGAAGTTTTTAGAAGAATTTCTCTTGTTGGATTTGTCATTCCTATCTCTTGCCCTTGACTCTTCCTCAATTCAAAGATGTTTCTGCACTTTTTCCAAAGAGTAATTTTCGGAACTATGCATGATTTTCTTCCGATATCCTTTCCAAATTCTCGGGGGTTCTGCAATGATTGCTCTCACTTGACTGCCTTCAACTTGTTGACAAGAACTTACAATTCATGCATTTAGGGAAGAAGATGAATATTTTCAAGGAATTTAAAATCAAAATACCTTGATATGAGAAATTTCTTTGCACATTCTTCTCCGGATTTATATTTATTTTTCAACACATCCCGAATGTCTTTTGCTAAGGATGCTTTGATGTAGAGATTATACAACCGGTCGAATAACGCATTGAGAATATGACTGCAACATATGAGTTCATCCTTGTGACGGTTTTGTCTCTCCATCTTTACGACTTTAGTATCTTCATCCGTTGGATCCACAAGTGGTGCCAATTCTAGATCAAGAATGTAGAATATCTTCAATGCCGTTAGGAGAAATTTTAATTTGTCTTGCCACCTTGTAAAATTTGTCCCATCAAAACGGTCCAAACAAACGAGATCTCGATTCATCAAATTGATTTTCGCCATAGTAGTTTCATTTTCCATTGCAAAATATCATTTGAGATTGTTGGAATATTATCCTTTAAGAGAATTGAGAAGACAACAAAAGAAAGAATCAAGAACGCTAAGTATGGTAGAAAGGGTCAAACATGAGATCGTTGTCCTAAAAAGATATTTGCTCCCTCTAGAATTTAATTGGTGCTTAAATGGACTCTTGGCAAATGGTTTGTAAGATTGATCAAATCTTGAAGAAGAAAATATTTAAGCACTTGTATTTGTCTTCCAAAACTTGAAGAACACCTTGAATATTTGAATATGTAATAATTGGATTTAACATCGTTGTAATATGGTTTTGATTGTTGATTTGTTATATTTGTAATTGAAATCTCACCATACACGAAATAGTATCATACTAAAATGAAAAGTTGAGTATTTTTATGAAAAACCGCCAAGAATTAAACTAGAAAAAAAACCAACCTAATGGCTAATTTTTTGACTTATGCGTAGGCATGGTAGAAGCATTTTTGCTTCTGTTTCTACAAGCTCAAGCCATGTGTATCCATGCTTGAATAGCTTGTGTACACATGGGCAAAGCTCAAATTGCTTAATTTTAATTTCGAAAACCAATTCATCTCATTTAGGTCTAGTTTATTATATTTCATTAGACCCAAATTCAATCTTGAACAATAATTATAACATTTATATCATTATATTTCACTTCTTGCAAATAGAGCCATAACAATTCAACGATATAATTACTAAAATCAAAATTATTCACGAAGATCAAAACAGATGAGATGTTAAAAAGAAAGTGGAGAATGTAATTTATTTTTTCTTTTTAGTTAAAAAAATTATGACCAATCATATCTTACCACATTTTATATATATATATACACACACACATATAACACACTCGTTTTTTTATTGTCACTTTGCTTGATTTAACAATTCATTGCAAATGATTTAGACAAAAAACATTATCATGTCATTTGGGATATTAAAACGTGAGGCCTCAAAGTTTCTATTAGCCTACCGAACGTAATAGAAGATAATAGAAGACTTTCCACCTCAAAGTTTCTACCTAACTTGAATGGATGCTTTTGAATTACCTAAACTTTCTAATTTTCTTTATCTTTCATCAGCTACTTTTGAGCCGTCCACGTGAAATGTGTTGGATTATTGAAAATAGTTTTATACTGACTTAATTTTAAATGGTACTCAATGCTTTTATTTGAAAGATTAAAATAAATTCGTGTTTTCCTCCGCGAGAATATTGAAAGTAAATAACACAATGAAACTCCAAGCGCACCAACTGCAGTTAGGAAATATTAAAATGAAAGCTAAAGAAGTTGGTATCATATTGTTTATCCCACCACTACACCAAAAAAGGCCTTTTGCAACGGCCAAAAAACGTTGCAAAAGGCCTTTAGCAACGTTTCAGCATATGTTGCAAAGTGCAGTGTTGCCAAAAAGGGAAGAGATACGGCAACGTTTAAAAAACGTTGCGAAAGAGGTCTTTGGCAACGTTTTTTAAACGTTGCGAAAGACCTCTTTTGCAACGTTTAAAAAACGCTGCCCTTTTTTTTTTTTTTTTTTTTTTTTTTTTTTTTTTTTTGAGGAGTAGCAAAACTGAAAATGAATATTAGTAAACAAATTTCGAAATTGGATAAAAATTGATAATTTCATTATAAATTTTTGAATCCACACATTTTAACGTTACAATGTGATACAACACCACCTAAGTAAAAAGAAATTTCAAAATGAAATAAAATGTTTAAATTATCTTCTATGACTGCTTCTGTGGCACTCCATGCAGACCAATAAACCACGGGGTCTCATTCTCTGATGAAGCTCCAGTTTTGTTCCAAGCTTCCTTGCTTCCACACTTATCATCTCTACTTGTTCCCTAGCTACCAACTGATCCGGAGTTGCTTAAATCTCCCAAGCAGAACCTTCTGTGTCTGCATATGCAGTTACAAACACCTAGTCATAAAATAGATGAACATTATTGTTTTAGATGAACAAAAGTCTGCACAAGCAGACCAACTAGTTGAAGCATTCGCTCGTAATCTGTACGACATAAAAAATCGTTAGATGTGGGCAGAGTAAGTGCAATGCAGAGGACTAAGAAACCAAGAGTATGCCAAAGCCTACCAGAGATTTTCTGTGCATGATCATTTTGCATGGTGGATATAAGCAGGGACAGAAGCCGACTAAGATGCAATGAGTTACCATTAGCCACACAATCAGTTATTTTGCCGCATAAGCATTTCCACATGGAATACAACCCTTCAGGATCTAGCTCCGCATATAATCTTTGAAAGGTCAGAATCAAAACTTCAAGAATCGTGGTCGAGCCTGGGTATGCATGCAAATGTTGAGATTAAATATTAAAAGAAGCAAAGAGGATTGCTTATTGCGATTAGAGAGCGTACCTTCCACACTTTGATTTTCAAAAAAGGAGTTGTCCAACAGTAGCGGCAATATCGTTTCTGTCTTAGAATGCAATCTTGACGAAGTTATTCTCATAACATGTGACAAGAATGAACCGACTCTGATTTTCTTGTTTACGATGGTTCCTCTACAACTTCAAGCATAGCATTCCTAATATCTGTTTCAATTTTGATATTAATAATCATGTATTGGGTCAAAATAATATAAGCGTGATATATCCTCATGGAAAACTACGGTTGAATTCAAATTTAAGCATTGAAGAAAGAAAAGTGTGTTTGTCTTCCTTGTTTCACACGATAAACACAGAATTATTTGTACATGTGTGGCAATGATAAGTCATGTACGACTTATCAAAATTAATTGGGCTTGCCTTAACATTTCGAAGGAAAAAGAATATTTTACAAGGAAAGATTAATTTTGTCAAAAAAGTAACAAAGTCCTGTCCCGATTACATAGAGGCTTGTGAGATATGTTGGAGACCTATTCACTTATGTATGACCAAAAGAAGTACACTATTAAAATTGCATTGCGCTTATACATATTTCCCGGTAATACCGAAAAAGCAGAAACATTTGGTGAATATACACAAATGCATCTGGAGATTAAAAAAAAATGCACACTACTTTTGGCAAATACATAGAGGATAGATATATATCTGTCCTGATTTAGTCATGATAAAATAGATAATCACAAAATGATACAAAATAAAATTGTCCTCGTCTCAACAAATAGGCAAGTGACTTATAATAGGAAGCCAAACCTTGTTTTAGCTGCTGAATGGGTGTTTTCCTTAATAAGAATGAGACTAATTCTGCCATGAATTCTCGAACATAATCCCTGGGGTAGTATCTTAATTTTACTGTAATGCTGAGGGAACAAGACAGAATCGTAATCAGAATCAGAGAGAGAAACATTCTCAAAACACATGCTCATGGAAAGAGTAAATATTACATCAAGACCCAAAATAATCACAGTGAATAAAACACAGGTACTCGAGTATTCACAATTCACATAAAAAGGAGGGGCAGGGACGTATGACTATATAGAGTTGTATATATCATCTTAAAGTTTTTCTATACACCAATTTTTTGTTTAAAAGTTTGGAAACCCCAACATTCCTGAAGAAACACCATTACACATCAATGAGGTCCTTAAGACTCGTCCTCAACACTCGATGTCAACACTTATAAAACTTCATATTCAGGAAAAGGCTTATCAAGATGTGGTCAATGTCAACTATACTTCATTTTCTATTACCAAAAATGTACTTGCAGTTGTACACTATCATTGACGTAGTGTGATGTATTCTAAGTGGGTGTGTATGTTCTCGTGCAATTGATATACATAGAACACTGTAACCTGATAGCAGAATGCTTTCGACTTTGAATTAGTAGTACTTTCTCGAAGGAAAAAAATTTTAAAAAAAAGTCCCTTTTTGCCTCAACCCCTTCAAACCAGAGAAGTAGCATTGAGGTGGAGTTACGAATTCTGTACCAAGAAATGTTCTTATATATCAAAGATAAAAAACCACAGGATTTATAAGAATGGAATCAAGATTAATACAGTGATTTTCTCACTCCTCTGGTGTTGAGACTCCAAGCTGCCCAATGCCAATATGCCAAAAATGAAAAACAAGCAGAAAAAACTTAAAGTTCATAACAGATATATTTTGGTTGTCTAACAAGGTTGCCGTTATTCTTTCTGGACAAAAAAAAAGAACAAACAAAATAACTACCTTAAGACCTGACCAACACGTCTGATAAGATACTTCTGCAGGTACATCAAAATATAGAACCATGATGTGAAAATCTGCCAAAAAAAAAAAAAAAAACGCAGCTTTAGAATTCATTTGATTTTTAATAAAATATCACAAACGGAATTGCATTTAACTGAGGGTCCAAGACCTGCTCAATGATTTTTGGTTCTCTATCAGCACCACTTTCAAAAGAGATGTCAAAGAATCAGCAATCCTTTGGAGAAAGTTGTAAGGTTAAAAGGTACAAGAAATATCAAATGAATAAAAATTAGCCCATGTTTGACAACAATTAAAACATAACTCTTTTTTCTCAAATTCATTTTCAACTACATATTCTCACAATAAAATATTTTGCACGTAAATTCAAAACTTTTTCAAATTTTTTAACTGCCAGTCTCCAAAAAATAACTATTCAATTCATTTTAATGGTTGTCAAACAAAGGCCTAGGGTAAATTAATTTCGAAGGTATCATTTTAATTTGCTCAGTATTACAATGCTATCTACAAAGCCTAACTTGGAGGTTTAGACATTGTTTCTAGTTTCAACATCAAGGAAATATTGATGCCTGGCCACTTCCTCAGTAACGTTGAATTGAAATATGGCTTCCCGTAATGATTCAGGGCAAAATTATAATTACATCAAGGAACCAGAATTATACGTACAAATCATATTTGATTAAGAAATAAATTGAAGGCCAAAAGGAAACAATAGAAGGATATAGCTATAGGTGAAGAAGTATGGTTATCTGGAGGACTCATTTCTAGGTCTCATGAAGCACTGAAACTCCTTTAAGGCCCCAAATCTAAATCTGAGGCATCTGCCTCATAATACAAGCTGCAGGCAGGGCAGTACAATAATATATATTATCATTTATTGAGGAAATACAAACATGTCGTGGATGAACATTACATCTAAAACACTATTTATATTCATAATAATCAACTTTGAAGTTTCTTTTATATTGATTTGTGGTAAAAAGAAATATCAAATTTCTTTGTATATTTTTATTTTTATTACCAAATTCTGCTAACTATTGGAATAGACCAACAGCCAACTAACTTATTCTCTTATAAACAAATTGTACTACATTTCTCTATATTGGACAAGATACATAGAATATATAATACTAGGCATTTCAGAAAGTCGAAAACGTCACTATCTTAACAATTAGCTGTATCTTAGATTAGGCAACATGGACGTCAAGGAACATAATGCTCACCAAATACTTCAAGGAACAAGTTAGGGAGACTTAACAAGTACTCTTGCCTGAGATGCCATGCTACGTCTTCTACAATGCCTTCATGAATCTACACATTGGAAGTATTAGATGATTGTCAAAGAAACCATAATATTTCAAGGTAAGAAAATCCAGAACAACCTGAGAGACAAGATCTACTTGTATCTTTGAAAAAGTAAGACAAACAAAAGGAATTATAAAAGTTTCTTTATCAGTACATACCTTAAAAATTTGCATTGCATCAAGAGTCTTATTCCTTGGAGTTGCATTGATGTCCCACAAGCATATTTGGGAGTTAAAGCAGATAAAGCAGATATGACCGGAACAAGAAATGAACTGCAGTTAAAAAATCTGTTCTTTAGCCTCCCTATTCAGTAAATAAGAACATACCCTTTTCACCTAAAAAATCTTTCTATTACAGGTAAGAGTTTCATATGAACTTGGAAAAAAAGGGATAATAAAGAATTTTATTTTTGAAAATGAATTATAGAATAGTTGGATGCTCTACACCACAACAGACGTTTCTTAAATACAAGAACAACCCATAAAAGCTCCTTAATTCTAGTAACTCAATCCCAAATCTAATCCCATGAATATATGAGCACTTTGAATCTGACAATTATTTCTTCTTAATTCTCAATATTCCCCCATAATTTCGAGCATTCTGTGACTTCCATAGGTTTTTATCAATTCTCCTTGCACACTATTGATAACTAATGACAAATAAATCAAAATAGCACTAAAGACACACAATTATTCATTACAAACTAAATACTGCAAATCAAACAGTCCCCTGTCAACACATTTAAACAACTAAGAAACACCCCAACATCAATCAGACAATGTTAAATCTTAGAAAATGATTCCAAATAAAAATTCTCGAAAAATTAAATAGAATGTAAACAGAATTACTTATAGTTGCATTAGTACTGTTGAAACTACACAATTTGCCCTCTGCACCCTATAGAATCTGAAGAAGGGCAGGACATGAATGTGCAGACTATGGCACGTGGTTTTAAGTTCTTCATAATTAACCTTAAGAAAAATTGCATCCTGGTTTGATTCAGCCAGTTAACAGATCTGTTGAATTAATTATCAAAATCAAGTAAATCAAAGGCAAAAATAATCAATTAAGAGTATAAAAAAATGAATATTCGCAACCTTAGGATGCAATGCTTTGTAGCCTCCACAACCAGTCGGTGCAATTGTAGAGGCAAAGCTCTGGCCAAGAGGGGCGAATCAGGAAATCGAGGGAGGAATCATCAAGGTGTGTGCAATCCACCTTTAGGCTCCTCAAGTACGGGTTTGAAGGTAACAAAGGTCTCAACAAATCCATCAACGGCGCTATATCCTGAAAATAAAACCAGAATTGAAACATATAAACCGAAAACTAGGGTAAAAGAAAAAAAAAAACTCATACCAAGTATATGATTATATCTTACAAAAAGGTGGAAGGTGGATACGAAAGACAAGATGTGGGCGGCGCAGGAGCGGAAGGTCTTACAAGTGGGTGGAAGTGACTGGATGGAGCGGATGTCAAGCTTGGTCATGATGGTGGCTATGCGAGCGGAAGGGAGGACCTTCATACCCTGTAAGAGGGGACTTTGGTCGGATGAAGATGCCATTTTCGTCCCAGGAGGTAGAGTTGAGAAAGAACAGAAGAGAGGAGAGGCGAAGCGAGATGAGGAAAAGCTAGGGCTTGATTTAAAGGAATAGGGGGAGTTTTTGCAACGTTTTAAAAAACAAACGTTGCGAAATCATCATAAAAATATAAAAAAAATTATAAAAAGCGTCTTTCGCAATGTTTGTTAAACGTTGCGAAAAGTTTGATCTTCCGCAACGTTTATAAACGCTGCAAAAGGGTCAACTTTCGCAACGTCTAATAAACGTTGCGAAAACAACTTTTTGCAACATTTAATAAACGTTGCAAAAAGTTGACCCTTTTGCAGCGTTTAATAAACGTTGCAAATAATTGATTTTTTAGCAACGTCCAATAAACGTTGCGAAATGTACTTTTTTGTAACATTAATTTAAAAAATGTTGCTAAAGCTCAATTATACTAACAAATTGCAACATTCACTTATCAAAATGTTGCGATAGACTCCTTTAGCAACACTTAACTATCGAATGTTGTCTTTTATGTGTTGCGAAAGCTCATTTTTGGCGTAGTGCACATTTTATATGTTAATTACATGTTTGAAAAGTGTTTATAAACAATTTTATTTATAAATAGGTAATAATGAATGGTGGATAGATGAACGAAATTTGAATATTTACAAATTAATGTGAGCCGATTATAAAATAAATTGTAGTTGTTAGACTTACTACAGACGAGTTGACGAAAGAGAAAAATATTATATAACTAATTTACCTTAACAAAAATAAAAATATATTATTTGATGTATAAAACTTTAGTCAAAACATTAAACATAAAGACAAAGTCAAATAGAGGTTGAATTATTATTCTTTTTACCTTTCCTCAATAGTGGTTGGAGGAAGGGGACGATAAACAAGTTGTGGAATAAATTAAGCTGTTCAATGTAAACTTCATAATTATAGTAATATAAAGTTGATTTGAGGGGTTTACTAAGCAAGTTGGTGTAATGCGGTCGTGGTGGACACACTTAAGGCCAATTTTATATATGTTTAATACAAATTGGAATTCTTTATTCCTATCTTATCTATTGCTTTATATAGCTTTTGAGCATTTTTAAGACATCTCCTAAAGACTTTATAGTTTTGAAGATCATATTTTGTAAAAAAATTTAAATTCTCCAACAGCCTCTTTATTTTTAAAATTTAATTTTACATTTTTCAAAAAATATTTATTATTTTTTCTATCTTTTATTTTCATCAACTTTCCTCCAAATTATTATACTATTTTCCTTCATTCTCATTGTAAATATCAATATATGGAGCACATTTCCTGTTTTGAATGCATTTAATTATAGAAAGCGAGTTTGACTCTCCAAATTTGAAGAGTCAAACTCACTCTCTATTTTAAAATGTTAATTTAAGAAATCTGTTGGAGTATAATTTTAAGGACGTGCTCTTTAAAATATAAAGCATTTTATTTTCAAAGAGCTTGTTGAAGATGTTCGTATAAGTCAAATCACTTTAATATAAAAATTAAACTAGTTGTACAACTAGTTTGACTTAATTGTACATAATGGATGTACATTGTTTATGCAAATTACACTCAAAAGAGCGTGCTATGGCCCTATTTGTAAACCAAATCGTATGAGTTTTCTTAAACAACAATAAAGCATTCTTCACTAGCATCTTTCATGTTTTTTTCTTTGAGTCTCTGGAAGATAAGAAAGGGAAATAATTTTTTTTTAATGTATTATATAAAACGAAAGCACTTCATCCATATATACCATATTTCTTCCAAATAATACAAAATCGAATCAATAATAGTAAAATTGAGTTTGTCATAGACGCTCGAAAAGAAGGAAAAAAAAGGGTGGTAATAAACAATATGGTACTCCGTACTTGCTATATGTTTTGTAGGATTTTTACCTTTTAAAACAATTAATCAATATATAATATTACCGCAATATTTAAACTAATTACGTAATTGAATTACAGTTATACATTTAAGCAAAATATAATTTACTAAAATATAAGACGACATAGAAATTGGACCATCGTGTATCTTTTAGTCAAAGTTAACGCGTAAGACAAAATGTTGAATTCAAATTGTAGTTGGAAGAAAGGGACAATGAACAAGCTGATGAATAAATTACTACATTTGTTCCATAAAAATAGAAGTAATCATTGTGTTTGAAAAAAATAGATTTTGCAATAGTAATTTTTTGGAGAATGTATGGTTAAAAAATAGGAAAGTTTTTTGAATTTACGTGTAAATTATTTTATTGAGGGAATATGTGGTTGAAAATAATTTAAAAAAAAATAATTTAGAAATAATAGGGATAAAATAATTTTGAATTTGCGTGTAAATTATTTTTGTTTTCATACATATTAAGATAATATAATTAATATATCCCTACATTAAATAATTGTTTAAATATGATTAGTTTATAGTTGCTGATAACAATGTACATTAAATGTGAGTATATTAGAAAATTAAAAAATATCTATACTTTCAACAAGGAAAGAAGGAAATCAATGTAGTCACCTTTTATCTAACAGTAACTCATAATTCCTAATTAATAAATTCGTTTTTTACTAGTAAAAACACATTACGTGATTTAATCACAGTATAGTTATTTTAAGTTTTTAAATCATAATAGTTTGATTTTCTCTGACCAATCATCCATTTTCTTATAAAGAACAAAAAAAAATCTAAGGGTTCGTTTGATTGCAAGGGTGGAAAATGAGTGGAAAGAAAATGTTTAACAGAGAATTGATTTTCCTAGTAAATGTTTTACTGAGAATTGTAATTAATTGTGTTTGATTGGCATAATTTTTTTATGGAAAATATTGAAAGTTTGGTGTCTATTTGACTTCGTTTTTTTATGAAATTTGTCCATTAAAGTGATAATTTTTTCTATCATTGGGTCTAAAATTTATTCCAATTATAAAAAAAAATTTGAAAAAAAAAAATTTACCATACCGAATATCATTCGTTTGACTTTGTTTTGCATAGAAATTGTCAATAAAAATGATTTTTTTTTTACCATTGTATCTAAAATTTGTTCCCATTAAAAAAAACAAAAAAAAGTGGAAAATGTTTTCCCACCAAATAAGTGGGAAAACAAAATCAAATTTTTGTGTATCAAAGGATTGTACCTAGAAAAATGTAGAAAACATTTTGTTAGGAAAATTTGTGCTATCAAACACCCTTAATTGGCTAAAGTTAGAAAATATTTTCGTTTTCCACTCATTTTCTAGGCTATCAAACGGACCCTAAGGGGAAGTCCAAATTCATGCTTGTTAATTGAAAATTGTCTAATTTTAATAACTTTTGTAAAAATGACCAAATTTGGTACCAAAATATCAATTTTATCCTTAACGAAAAATGAAGAACTTTTTTTATTAAATTTTCCTTTCATGAGATCAATTTTCCATCTCTTGGCTTCTTTCCTCTTTCAATTGATATCTAACACTATCAAATTTTCATCGTGAGGTTCAACATAACTTTTGAGTATTTATATTTCAGTCCACGAACTTTGTATTTTTTCCATTTTAGTCATTTTCGCTTGTTTCTTCTAAATTCCACCATATTCATCCAATTGCAATCTAAATCAAAATATATACTAAGTACATTAAGTTATTAATTAATCGCAAAAGTATAGGATAAAGGGATGAAAAATATAGCATTTTACATTCTCATCAACATATTGCTTGTCTGCAACGATATAAACTTATTGCATGAAACCAAGATATTTCTATCATGAAATTTTGAAATGAAAAAAATCTTAGTGACGTCTCTTTTGTATTAAGGATATAGATACACACGGATCATGTTCAGTATATTTTTGAATTATCACAAAAGAGATATATCGATAAAATTTTAAAAAAAAAATATGAGATGCAAGAATGAAAATCAAATGATACCCCTACAAGTAAGGAAGACAACTTTAGTCTCAATTAATGCCCTAAAGATGAATTTAAAGAAAGGAAAATACAAGAAATTCCCTATCTTCAACAGTTGGGAGTTTAATATATGCTTAATTTTGTACACATTTGCATATAGCATTCATTATTGGAATGTTAGGTAGATATTTAATTAACTCTGTGATGGAAATTTGAAAAGCAGCCATTAGATTATTCGGTATCTATAGAAAACTAAGGATTACATGATCACATTCAAGAAAATCAAATATTGAAAATCATTGAATATTCTGATTTTGATCATGAAATATGACTGCAAAATATTGTCACTATACTGCATATTTTGGATGGATTTGAAAGACCACTTTAGTTATTTTGTGACAATAGTCTTGTATTCCAACATGAATATGATGATATCAAAGTTTATAGACATTAAATTCCTGGTTGTGAAGGAAAGAATTCAGAGTGATTAGGTTTCCATAAAGTATATTAGGACAAACTCCATAATCATTGATTTATTTACTAAATGGCTATCATCCAAAGTCTTTCATGAGCATAATACTCGCACGAGTGTTGCATGATATACCATTTTAGTGGGAGTTTGTATTCGAATGTTGTCATAAAGTATTTAGTTCAATTTCAATCTGATTAAAGTTTATGGTTGATCTTATTAAAGAATAAGGTAGGATCAGTTAGAAATAGACATGTTTGGATCACATTACATGTAATTTCCATACTACACACCCACGCTTGATATATGTCATTTGATTGTGTTAATATACGCGACCATTTATATGTTTAATTATCATACGTGTAACGAATACTTCTTTGATCCTATATTGATATAATCAATGGACGAGATTCTTCGGATATGCTTTCGGTTATGATAGCAAAAGTTTTGATGTCATAAGGTTATACAAATTTATAATGTAACATATGTGACCCAAGTGAGAGATTGTTGGGTTTATTAATTTGTCATGTGTGCCTAATCATGTGCTTATGGCTATCTTAAAGTTGAGCCCAATTAAAGTGATCAAATAAAGAATTAATTGTTGAGCTTATCTAAATAAAGTGTGAATCGGATTATATGTGTAGAGATCGGATCCATTAGAGTTGTATTTGATGATGGGCTAAATATATATGAAAAACTATAAATAGGTTATGGTCCCCAATTCATATGTGATTCTCATTTTTGTGTCATCTTATCAATACAAGAATATAAGAGAAAACATATTGAAAATGAATATTCAATACGCACAATAAGGATCAAAGTATTCAAGAATCCATAATCAAGAATCAAATTGAAGAACACAACAATCAAGATTATGGAGCAAGAAGCCAATATCAAGAACTCAAGAACCAAAGGAGCCAATAATCAAGATTCAAGATTCAGTATTAAGGAATTATTCCA
Source organism: Fraxinus americana (assembly GCA_035079005.1). Taxonomy (NCBI): domain Eukaryota; kingdom Viridiplantae; phylum Streptophyta; class Magnoliopsida; order Lamiales; family Oleaceae; genus Fraxinus; species Fraxinus americana. The sequence continues at coordinate 29,343,645 of CM068706.1, read as the reverse complement.
ATGAACTAAGGTATGTTCCGCATTTAATATTTTCTTGGTGATTTGACATGGAGGATCTTGGCAATCATGCAATTAGATTTTCTAATTTTATAAAGTTTAAAGTTTCATAGAGTTTCAACATCCAATTTGTAATAACATCACTACAGTATGGAAAACACCGTTGAAAACACAATGTTGCGTGTACAAAGCATTAGATGTTAGATCGTTAATTTGGAAGATGACGAAACTCAAGATGGTTTGGTGCGAAATACTTCTTGAGCATTTAAGATTTCAGATTTTCTGGGCAATTTGATAGAATTACGTTTCTAGTTGAAGCCTTACGTACTAATAACAAAGGTATAAGCTCATCTAAAATTACCTATAAGCACGATTATCAAGCAACGAATATCAAAGTTAAATGTCCATGATTCAATTCACCTAGATATTATGTTAAATCATAACTTCAATGAATACAATGTAGTTAAAACTTAGTGTTTCTGATAATCATATATATTAATTTTATTACAAATCAAGAGATGGTTTGTATCAAAACATATAAATACCATACATTTATGTTGTTCGTACATGTTTAATATGATATTTGAATTTGAAAACGGAGATGATACTAGTATTATGACCAATGGAAAAATATTGTCGATTTTATATCATGCAAGTATGTGGATCGAAGTAAATTAATGTACCTATAAGTTCGAATTATCATTCCCTCGAGAAATATAATTTAATGTCTAATTTATAATTTCTAACTCTTATTCGATGAAAAAATAAATTATGATTTGGTGATTGTTTATCTAGATTATCTAATTAAATTAAAATTATCTAAAAGCACACAATTAATCAAATTTGATTTTTAACTATGAATGTGGATGTTAGGATTTAAAATTTCATCTATGGATCTCTTTAGTTCAATGATCAAGATTCATAAATATTGTAGTGTTCGGTCGAATCTTTCTAAAGGATTCCATTTACCTCTTTCGAGTTACAAATAATTCTATTTAATTAAGTCAACTTCAGGTCTCTATGTGAATGCAGATATAACTTAATTAAACATCTTAAATCTTTAAAAATTCGTGTAATGATCGCATTAACTATAAAATGCATTTTTATACTTTTATATTAGTTACCAAATTTTACTATACGATTTAAACTTATAACTCATCTCTTGACTCGATATAGACTCACAAGATCATTGAATTATTAGCTTGCACGGATCGATACGCATAGCGTCTAGTATCCATCATTTATGACTAGAACTACTGGGATAATCGCAGTTGGAGGATCATCATTACCAGCCTTGTCTCTGGTTGAATCTTTTTAAGTAATTCAAAACATTAAAATTCATAAATAAAATCAATACATAAAAAATAAACTACTAGAATCTTGAAAATTAAATTAAAGGGTCGTATATAGATTACACTGTTTGCCCTAAATATGTACCATTCTAATGAAAGAAAAATAATTTTAAAAATATAGAGTTCATAACAGGGTTTTAAAATCTAGATTATGGAAATAATTAGATCTTCCAAAGCTCTCCTTCAATTTATAAAGTCTTCAAACCCTAGCATTTTGCCCTTTCTTCTTGATGATTATGTATTTTTATCTCTCTAAAATTATGTTTGTCATAAAAATAAAGAATAATAATATATATAAAAGTCTAGAATAATGGTAAAAAGGAATCCTAAAGCATTTCTAATATGGAATTTGAGTCTAAATAGAAATCTCACAAAAACTGGAATTTTTTATAGTTAAATGCACTTTGGTCCTTCACATTAAGCTCTTATGCATCCCATATCCAATCCATGTTTTACCTAAATCAATTATAAAATAATCTAAATTATATCCGCTCAAAATAATAATAAATAAATAAGAATCAAGGCCCGAATAAGCACATAAAATGCAATTATCACAAAACAATTCAAAGTGCAAAACAAGAATTTCAAAATCTTAGATTACATATCGAACACATTGACTCGGAATCTAAAATGCAATGCTAATGCATGCAAACCGGCACACCCAAAAATATATCTCCTATATCATCAAACACATATCAAATTTTCAAAAATACTTGTAAAACAATCAATTGTTCCAAATTCTCGTACTTTGCATCCTTCACCTTCGTGTCCTTCCTAACCTTACTAAGAATGAGGTCGAGATCTGTCCGATAGTACTCTAAGCCTTTTGTTGTTGCCATACTTGAGTAGATGGGGGGACTAAGTAAATCCTAGCATGAGTGGTCTTATTGCTATGTCATATTGATTAATGATCTGGCTAACAAGATATCCAGCAAACTTTATCACAATGATATCCCAATGGTGGCTGCACTAGACAAGTGATGTTTTTGAATATATCACTTACCATAAGCAAACAAAAGGTGATTTTATTGGATAATCCAGTGCAACATTTCCAAGTGTGCGAAGTGATACATGTTTTGATAACAAAACAAAACTTTTGAGCATGTTAAAAAAAGGAATATGCCAGTGATAAAAAGGTCCCAAATTTTTGGCGTTGCTTTTTCCAATAAACGTTGGTTACATTTATTTGTGTTATTTGTACTAGTAATTGATTTATGGATGAGTGCTCTTGAAGTAGTCAGTTTAGCCTTTCCTAATCGGGGCTAAAATCCCAGAAATGAAAAATGCCAAAATAGGAATAAGACTTGATATTATTAGAAATGCCCAAAAAATATTACATGACACAATTTTTTGGTAAAAGATTTGAAATAAAGTTGAATGTCATGTATACGAGTATTTTAGATTAACATATGGTGCAAAAACTATATATGAAACAACAAAGCATACAAATATTGAGTAGACAACTAAAAAAGACATTGTGTTACATAAATCTAAAACTTGTCGACACTTGGCGATGCTTCTTCAAGCTTGTGTCATGTAAAATAACAGTTTAAATTTTGAACGAAAGTGAATAGTAAACATAGGGTGGACAATATGACTAAATCAAACCAGACCAAACCAAACCAAATAGAGCGGTTCAGTTCTACAAAAAAATTAATAGTTCAAGTTCTTGGAACTTAGAATAACTTGGTTATGAATTTGGCCCGTTTGGAACCAAGAACCAAACTCAATATTTAAATTTTATTATTTTATATATATTTATAAATTAATAAATCACGATTCACACAAAAAAAAAAATTAAAATTCAATTGAAAATCAGGAAAAAAAAAATGTCATGTACCTTCAATTTCTCATTTCTCAAGATTGGAGACTCTAATTCTTTTTTTTAGACCCAAACTTTCGTTTTCCATTTTCTCTCTTTTTTTTAATTTATACACGGACTCTCAAATGAAAATCAACAACTACCACATGCCGTCTACCGTCCCGCTCAACTACCATCGTTGCATAGATTTCTGAAATTAAAGCTTCACTTTTGATTCTTCTTCATCAAATGTTATTTTTTTTCCTCAATCAATAATGAAACTTAAAAAAATAATTTGGTTCCATTAACAAAAAAAATCATTAGTTCATGGTTCAGTTTGATTCTCTTGAAACCAGAACCAAATGAAACAAAATCCATATGAATTCAATGAATCTAATGTCCTACATAATTTGAGTGTTTTTTACCCTTTATTGTGGCAACTCTCATAATGCATATGTTATAAATACATAAATGACTTTTAGGTTTCAATTCCTATTCCAATGCAAACACTATTTCGTAACAGATTTTAATAGATGGTATGTCATATCTATGATTATTGTAATATAACATGGAGACCTTGACCCGCAAGGGGAATTTTTTCAATTACATAGTATGGAATCTTAGATATGGAGCCTTGCGACTTTCTAGTTGATTATATCGAAAGGTCCAATATATTGAGGTTTCTATTGGTCCGGGTCATTTTCCTACATCAATTACGAAAATAACAAAGCATACTACGTGACACTTGATTAGAGAACTAAAAAAGAATCAGACTATACATAATTTGAGATTTGTGATACAATTGATGTTGCTGCTTCTTACACATATCATGCAGGATAACATGTTAGAATTGAACAAAAAATATATTAAACTTTGAGACATCTTAATCAGACTCCATATGATTACAAATAAATTGATTTCCAACTAGATTTGAGGATTCTTTGACGTTTAAATCTTGCAACTATGTCATTTTGCATATAATTTACAAAAACATGGATGACATTTTTCATTACCATTCCTATTCCAAAACATCCCTAATAAGAAAACAGTCTAAAATGATACGTATATGTAATACATAAACTCTCATTCAAAGCATGCAGGTAGAACGATCTCTATAACAAAACATGCAAATTCTGGGAAATAAAGGATTTTAAATATATTGAGTTACATTAGGTTGTACTCAATGCAATATGTTTTTATAATCCTCTTTCCACTATTATTTTGAGGTTAGGAGAGGGGTGTTTACTGAATATGAATAATTAAGTCGCGATGAAGACACCTTGAAGTATGATCAATCCTTATAGTGGCAACAATGATTATGATTTTTGATGAGAACCGAGTCATACAAAGAGTGGGAGTCGCCAAGATTCAATATTAATGTTGGAAAGAGTTGAAGACTAATTTATCATTTATACTTTTTATTTCAGCATTTGAAGAATAAAAATAGTTAAAAGATAAAAATGGTAAATATTTAATAAAGTGAGTATCAACTATAAAGTAACATTTTCACTATAAAATAGGTGTTTTTTGTTGTGAAAAGAGAGAAAAAGAGAAGAAAGAATAAAAGTCAATAGACTTGTGTGTATTATAATGAGAATCAAAGCCCTATATTTATAGGGAAGGAATATGGATACATATGATAAATTGATAATAATATCTAGAGCCGTAGGGGTACAAGTGTCATTCACATCAAACCCTAATTTACTTTCCTTTTACAACACTTTCCCTTGAATTACACATTACAAAATATCTGCCTCGTTAAAACCTTGTTTGATAAAAACTCAATGGAATAAAAAAAATCAAAACGAAAGAAAAAGAGTACAGTTATTTTGGAGTATTAGAGATAAATACTACATCATTAAAACCTTGCTAGGAAAACACAGTTGAATAAAACCTAAGCGAAGGAAAAATAGTATAACTATTCCCCCTGATGTTGATCACTGAAAATATTTGAGTCGATGCATTCCAATCCCGTGAACCAATTTCTTAAATGTAGATGTTCGCAGTACTTTTGTAAATAAATCAGTCAAATTTTCACTTGAACGAATTCGTTGAACCTCGATATCGCCATTCTTCTGAAACTCGTGTGTATGAAAGAATTTTGGAGAAATATGCTTCGTTCTATCGCCTTTGATATAACCTCCTTTGAGTTGTGTAATACAAGCAGTATTATTTTCATATAAAATTGTTGGACTATCTTTTGTTGAAATTAATCTGCATGATGCTTAGATATGATTGGTCATATTCCTCAACTATACACATTCTTGGCCTGTTTCATGGATGCAATAATTTCAGAATGATTTGACAATGTTGCGTCAATGATTGCTTCACAAATCTCCATGATATAACCGTTCCTCCACGTGTAAACACGTATCATGTTTGTGATTTAGTTTTATATGGGTTAGAGAGATAACCTGCATCTGCATATCCCACTAAAACAGATCCCGACTTTTGAGAATAAAATAATCTCAAATCAATAGTACCATTTAGATAACGAAAAATATGTTTAATATCATTCCAATGTTTTTGTGTTGGTGTAGAACTATATCTTGCAGGGAGATTTACAGAAAAAGTTATGTTGGGTCGAGTGCAATTTGCAAGATAAGTTAATACTCAAATTGCACTAAGATATGGTACTTCAGGACCAAGAATCTTTTCTCCATCTTCAAGTGGACGAAAATAATCTTTTTTTATATTAAGTGATCGAACAATCATAGGTGATACTAATGGATGTGCATTAACTATATAAAATCGTTTTAAGACTTTTTCTGTATATGTAGATTGATGAATAAATAACTGCTACAATTAAATTTAAGTCATCAACATAAACTGTTACAATTGAAAATCTAATATTTGTTTTCTTTATGAAAACACATGGGCAGACATTATCATTTTTATAGCCCTCTTTCAACAAATATTCGTTAAGATGATTATACCACATGCGTCCGGATTTATTTCAATCCATATAATGATCTTTGCTATTTAATTGAGAACATGGTTCTCAGGCATGTATATTTTGTTTCTTGCACTTTGACAGTCTTTAACAGACAGTAGTTCATGATCCTCATTTTGCATAATATCAAGAGTCACGTTAAAGGCGAAAATATTGTCTATAACAACATTATTTCTCTCCCATAATTTATGAGATAACATATAATTTATGGAAATCTCATTATTTTCGGATACTTGTGATTTTTCAGAAATCATATTTTCAATATTTGATTGATCAATTTTCTCTAATGTTACTTCTTCTAAAGTTTTTGTTTAGTTTTTCTTTTGTACCTTTTTTTTTAGGTATAGAGTCTTTTAAACCAATTGATCAACAATACTTCTGGCGTATTTAAGTTCATTTGCTATTCATAATAAGATGCAGTACATCATGTGCAAAAGTGTTGCTGACAACTTTTTTTATCATTTTCGATTCTATTTCGAATTGTCTTTTGCGAAGATTTAGATAATAATGCATTTGTACATTATTTTCAACTTCTTAATTTCTCCCCCTAATGCCGAGAGAATTGTCCAATCAAAATATCAATAATTTTTCCAGCGTTATAAAATATTGCACATTTGGAATAAGGATTCAAGCTACACATTTATTCTCATCATTCTTTAGTTTCCAACTAAGTGCATTGTGGTGGATCAATTGTACATATATTGCGCTATCGAAATGGAAAAAATTATACTCTGATCATAAGCCAAATTATAACTAGGAGAACTATGATGTTGACATTATGTGTAATGACTTTCCCTTAACTGAAATGAGAAGTATTTGGTTCTCAATTAAATTAATTAGAGGCGTGGAACAAATAATAATGTTAAACCATTTATCAACATCTCAACTGACACTTACTAAAAAGTTGAGATTTAGGATCACTAGTATTAAAAAGACACACTGTCTTAATTGTATAATCTGAAAATTATACTCATAATTTGAATAGCACTTTCGCAATCTTTAAGTTGTGAACACCATACATATCTAATATTTGTATCAAATCTATTAGATACAAATAATATTTAGATGGTCAACGTGGAGGGTGACGGGGCTCCATATATCACCCTAATTAATTTTCAGAAATATAGGGAATTCAATCCTTATTTAACTAGTAACGATCAATGACCAATTTTCAATAAAGAGAACAAACATTAAATATGATTTCATTGGATTGAAAAATCTTCTGATTCTTCATTGAATATCTATTTAAATATTTAATTTCACATCATTATTTGATCCAATGATGGTTTAATTGGTCATGCCAAACAATAAAGTCAAATTGAAAATCTGGTTCAATATAAGATATAATTCAATTATTTAATTTTGAAAAATATGATTAAACATTATATAATCATATAACATTCAAGTAATCAAACTAATCAATGTCCTCATGACATTAATTACATGTTATCCTTCAGGGATAAATATGAATTCAAAATAATACATTTTTCGAAATACGTGCAACTTCAAGAGCACGTTGTATTTATTATTTCTCATTCAAAAGTAATATGTCAATACTCTTCTAGAATATTGAAAAATATAATTCATACTCTTTAAGAGCAAGTGATATTCTTTAGAAATATTAATTATAATTTTGTGCTATTTCAGGAGCAACAACAAATTATTATTTAGAAACATTAACTCTTTAGGAGCCATATATTATTTATAGAGTTGTGCTTCTTCAAGAAGAACAATATGATATATTATTAATTTAAAATTTATAAAAGAACATTTAAAAATATTTAGGTTAAAGACAAATAATATTCAATAATCATTACGCAAACGTAATAATATAATTGATGAAGAGAGTTTAATTAGACAATCAACTTCAAATAAGTAATAAAGACAATTGAGCAACTACATCTATTAAGTGCACAATCTTCAATGTATATGCACAATTAAGGAAACTAATACACACAATTACGAATTATGAAATCGAGAACAGAATTTGGGCAGAAACATAAATTGAGTTACTATGTGTGCATCTAAAGGGATCATTAGTGGTGTCAATGAACCTAGCCGAGCCCAAAAAAAAAAAAACTTGAACCGAGCCCAAGCTTTTTGGGGTCGCGCAGAGCCCGGCCAAAAAAAATAAGGCTTGGCCTGAGCCTTAGCGGGCCGATCCGAGCCGATTTTTTTTTTTTTTAATTTTTTTCAGCTATTTTAGCTTTAAATTTTTTTTTATTATTTTTAAATTTTTTTATTAATCACGGGTCAGCCCGACTCGGGCCGACCCCCCAAAATGGGGCTCGACTCGAGCCTAGGCTCGGTTCCATCGATCCCGAGCCCGAGTCGGGCCCAACTCGGGCTTTTTCCGGGCCGAGCCCGAGCGTCCGAGTTGAAATTTCTTTTAGAACACAGATGAAGTATTTTCACCATTTTTTTAAAAAAAAAGAGTACTAAAGAGAGAAAAGAGAATAGAATAAGAGAAGTCGATATCAATATGACATAAGTTACGTGTTTTCCTTTAGGGATAAACACTAATTTAAAATAGTATGTTTTTCGAAACATGTACTACTTCGAGAGCACGTAGTATTTTACTATTATTTCTTCAAGAAAAATATGTCATGTCCTTCGAGAATATTGAAAATTATAATTTATGCTCTTCAGGAGCAAGTAATATTCATCTGAAATATTAATTATAATGTTATACTACTGCAGGAGCAACAACAAACATATATTTTTTTTTATAAACATAAGCTCTTCAGGAGCCATGTGCTATTTACAAAGTTTTTTTTTTTTTAATGAACAACAACAAACTATTTATAATAAATAGATATAAGGGTACTAAATTCATAGATCATACTCATATTAAAAAGAACACGAATGAGATACTTAATCGAACAGGAAACAATAAGCAAAAGAAATTAAGACAAATATGAATTAAAGCATGAATAAATGTGTACATACAATATTTTAGACATTAAGTGCAATAGAAGTCATGAAAGCACGTGGACGGACTCAAAGTGCACTTATTACAGAGAAAATCTTTGAAACATGGACAATGCTAATTACAAAACTCATAGTCACGTATTCCCAAGATATTTTATGCATCACATGGATAGAGAAACATGATGCTACAAGATGTGCAAGTATACAAGATATGAATTGATTTTTATTTTTTTAATGATTTCTGCAAAGAAAGACGTGATTTTCTTTTTTTTTTAATTTTTTTTAGGAATCGTTCATGTAGCAGCATATGTATAAAAGATATTCACATGTTACCAAATTGATTTTAGCACACGTGATTGATGATAATGTTTAAAAAAAAATTACTACCTTCTCTGAATTTTGAAAAATTAAGCTTTCGTGTTGATAACATGTTGAGAAAAAGAGAGAAAAAGAAAAGAATGAATAAAAGTTAATAGACTTGTATATATTATAATGATAACCACATTTAAACTAACTAGTGCTTAAGCTTGGACATGTGGGCTATAATAGAAAAAAATAGTTGGGCTGAGCTAGGAAAGGGCTTGGGCTATAGCCCAGGTCTACCTCCCCGTATTCACTTCTCGTCGATTTGACCTTCTATAATTCCATCTTCTTTAAATAGAATGTAGATATTAATTCTATTTAACGGTTGATATTAATTATTAGACTATTCCTTGCATTATGAAAAAAGTTGAACCCCAACTTTTAAGGCCCTCACCCCCCTCCCCCTCCAAGAGCATTGTGGAGGAAAAAACATATAATTGAACCTCATACCTCTAATGTACAAGATGACCCTTCTACCGTATGAGCTACACTTCTTGTTGTTAAACTATTCCTTGTATTATGACTCTTCTAGCAATGTTGTCTCTACAGCATTCTGACCAACCATTACAAGTTTACTGTAACGTCTTACATAGAAAATCATGCATCTCTTTTCTTTATTTTACAATGTTCCAACAAGTTACTCATGGAATTATCTAGAATCCATATTCTCCAGAAGTTTTTCCAAGTTTCTAGAGTGTTCCACAAATATCTTAGGTTGAATGCTTGCATTGCTTGCTAGTTTTAGCTTTTGGTTGCATTTCTCATGTCCAATCTTTGGCTCATGTACATCTTGCACCCCTAGTTTTTGCATGCACAATCGACTCCTTGCATGTATCGTGTCCCTCACATACTCTAAGCGCATTCTTAAGTATACATATAGGCTGCATTCTAAATCTTTAGTCATATCAAATTGGATATTAATATGCTGTCATCATACTTAAAAACATAGTTATCAGAATCCAAACTGAATTTGCTTTAAAACCAATCAACTGGTCGTCAATTCGTTTCGATTACTTCTTTGGACCGATTAGTAATTGAACCTATGAAAACCCACTAAGTATGGTCAACAACTCAATGATATAACCCATAGTATATGTTGAACCTAATTCAATATAAACGAATAAGTTACTTAAAATTGTTTCAATCCATGAATGTCCAAGGTGGAAAGGTCGATTGAGAGCCACCGCTTCAAAAAAATTTAATTAACGTAATACTTTCACATAATCTATAAACCTCTTTCTGCCACATAGAAAGAAATAAATTTATTGATTTATTATTTTCTATTTAATGAATATTATCTATTCAAAATATCGGACTATTTTTCAAAAAGAAAAAAAATGAATAAGTTCAAATATAATTAGTTAAAATTTATTATATTACGTTTTGAAAGAAGTGAGTGTGTATCTTTAATTTATTTAAAAGAAAATTCAGATTGTTTCCAATTAATATATTAATTAACTTTCTAATTTTTAATTTCAACTTATCATGCTCTATAATTCTTAAGTGGAAAATATAATATCTTTATATTTCTAAAAAAACAAAAAATCAATTTTTTAATTTAATAGTGACCCACTGAACAATGACTTATCGGCTGATCATATGCTTTAATCTAATCATTTACAAGTGCGGGTATTCATCACATCTCTATCCTATTATTCTTAACTTTGTCAATAATTTAGCCTCCATTATTTCAAACTCTTTTTTCTACCAACTCATTTTCAACCACATGTTCACACAATAAAATATTTTGCATATAAACTCAAAATCTTTTTTATAAGTAGCACCTCTCTTCTTTATAAGTGTATAGTTGAAAAATCTTTTCATCATCTGATGAATGTGGTTTGATTGTGTCATTGTTTGAACTTTTTTCAGGATTATGCAAAGGCAGATGGTCTAGAATACGTACGCCCTCAATGCACCATGTCTCATAGGAAAAAAGCGCAGAAGACCGGGAATGGATATTCTTAAAATCATCGATTATGAGTTCCAAATTCATTCAGTCCTTGGAAATTGTTTGAAAGGAAATGGCACAATGATGCAATGGCTAAATGGGCCATAAATTGAGTTGGCCCAAGCTGGAATTGAAGTCCAGCCCAAGTTCTGTTTGGTTTGTCTGTTGGTGCAAAAACGTGTTTTTTGGATACTGATGAAACCGTGTTTTCTACTTACCTTTATTCTGTACGCTTTAGATGTCACCACGTGTCGCCTCCAACACCGTTGGATTGGCGACTGTTGTGTGACTCATATAAAAGCGGGGTTCCTAGGGTTTGAGACTACACTTGGCTTCTCGACTCTTCCATTCTTATCACTACGCCGTTTCTTCGAGTCTGTTCTTCCCTTCACTGTAGAAATCAAATCTGCTTATTTGATTTCTGTTTTCCCTTCAATATATTGTAGATCTTGTGTGATTACATAGTTTGAAGGTTGGTTCTTGTGTGAACCGTGTACTAACAGTGAGAGAGTTCCTATTTTGTGTAATAATCTGCCTTGTCTGAGTGTCGATCTGTGTAATCTTTACCTTGGGGTTTGATTCGAACATTGTGGTGTTCATTCTTGAGTGATTAAAGCAAGGGTTGTACGACTCTTGAGCCTGTGGGCGTTAATACGAAGATAAGTCTCTGATTCAGTTTTCTGTTCTTCACTTGAGTTGATTTCGTATAAACTTGATGATTAATGTTCTTAAACTTTCAGTTTCTGATTGTTGATGTATATTGGTTTACATTTATGCATTTGATCTTGAGCTAATTGGTTGTTCTCCTCCTAACAGTGGTATCAGAGCGAAAAAGGAGTGAGTTCTTGACTGTGTTGGGCTCGATCTTGAAATTGATACCGCAAACTTGAGCTGCTCTGCGATTTCTTGAAACCCTAATTAAAGGGCATTGGTGAGATCTTTCTGGTTTTATGAATTGGTCTCGATTATCAATCAAGCTGTAAATTGTGGTTGAGTACTTTGACTATTTTTGGGGGTTCTGGATTATTTGAGTGCCTGACCTTGTGTGGTTACACTAACTGACCAATTTGTTTTACTGCTCTAATCTGTTTTCTGCCTTGGTTAGATTTTTTCTGCTTAGTTTGGATTTCCTTATTCTGTAGATTATCTAAACTTGTGTTTTTTGAAAACCTGAATCAAGACTCCTTGTAATTCCTTTGTCCAGAAACCAAGAGTTGTCTGGAATCTGAGGGTTACCTGGACTACAGTCTAGATTCTTGATAATCTTGTTGTTTCTGAAAATTATCCTGCAGTATTATACAGCTTGATTGAATGCTTAGATATAATTTGCTTGTCTCTGTACAATTGTGTTTGTATTGAGTTAGCAAGATTGTGTACTGTGTGATTCAACTCTGAAAGTATATGCTCTCTGTACTTGCAATCTGATTTTCCTGTTGTGTCCCTTGTGTGGTGGTACTTCTCTGATTTGTATTGCAAGTGTTCTGATTTAGTATCTGATTGACCTGCATACATCCATTTCATTCATATTTTTTTTTAAAAAAAAAAATGACTTCAAAATTTGAAATGGAAGTTTTTAATGGCAAAGGAGATTTTAGTCTCTGGCGTCAGAAAATGAGAGCTCTTTTACTTCAACAAAAATGTGCTAAAGCCATTGATGAGTCATGGCCTACTGATCTTGAATCTAGTAAAGTAACTGAACAAGATGAAACTGCATGGAGTACTGTTTTCTTGCATTTGTCTGACAATGTGATTAGAGAAATAGGTGAGACTAAGACTACTGTTGAATTGTGGAATAAATTGGAGAAAACTTATTTGAATAAAGCTATGCCAAATAAAGTATATCTCCTAAAACAGTTTTTTGGTTTTAAACTTGATCCTTCTCTTGACCTTGAGTCTAATATTGATAGATTCAATAGATTGACCCGTGACCTAGCCAACTGTGACGAGAAACTCTCAAATGGGCAATTGGCTGTGGTCTTATTGAATTCAATTGGTGATAAATATAAAGATGTTAAAAATGCAATTGAATATGGGAGGGACACTCTATCTACTGAAGTGATTATTAATGCTTTAAGGTCTAAAGAGTTAGAGTTAAAATCTGACAAGAGAGAATCTGTTAGTGGCATTAATTTGATGATGAAGTCCAAGTTTAATCCCAAAAATGGTAATTACAATAAGAGACCTGTTCATAAGAAAAAGAGCAACTTTAAGGACAAGAATAAAATGATGACTAAAGGAAAAAAGTGCTTTTATTGTTTAGAGGAAGGTCATTTTATTAAAGACTGTCCTAAAAGGCTTTATGACTCTAAAAACAAGTCTAAAAATGATGGTGGGGCTGCTTTGGCTTATAATGAGTCTAATGTTGATGAAGTTTATGTTGCTGTTAGTAGTTCCCCTTCCCAAGAGTGGATTCTTGACTCTGGTTGTACTTATCACATGAGTCCTAATAAGGAGTTATTTTCAGATTTTGAAAATGTAACTGGTGGAAAGGTTTTAATGGGTAATCACATGACATGTCAAGTAAAAGGTGTGGGGACTATCACTTTGAACTTAAAAGGAGATAATAAGTTAATTCTAGAGAAGACTAGATATGTTCCTGACTTGCAACGTAATCTGATCTCCTTAGGGGTTTTAGATGACCTTAACTATGACATTGTTATCAATAAGGGTTACATTAAAATCTTGAAGGACTCTAATCTGATTGTAGAAGTCCCCAAGAGACATGGCCTTTACATTTTGCAAACTAAAAATTTTTTGGAATCCACTTCAGCAGTAATCTCAAATTAAAAATGATAAATCACAAATATGGCACAAGAGATTGGGCCATATTAGTGATAAAGGACTTCAGATTTTGAAAAAACAGGGTGCTTTTGGCAAAGATAACATTGAAAAATTGAGTTTTTGTGACTACTGCATTTTAGGAAAGCATAATAGACTTCCTTTCTTACCTGGAATGCATAAATCTGCCTCCATACTTGAATATTTGCATGCTGATCTGTGGGGACCAGCAACTGTGTGCACTCAATCTGGTTTTAAATATTATTTGCTAGTCATTGATGATTTTTCAAGAAAAAATTGGACTTTTTTGTTAAAATCAAAATCTGACACATTTAATGTTTTCAAAGAGTGGAAACTTTTAATTGAGAACCAAACTGATAGAAAAATTAAAGTTTTAAGAACTGATAATGGTTTGAAATTCGCAATTATGAGTTTGATGAAATGTGCAAACTATCCGGTATGTTAAGGCACGTAATCACACACACACCACAACAAAATGGTTTGGCTGAAAGAATGAATCGTACTATACTTGATACAGTTAGATGGAGGTTGTTGTGTTCTGGCCTGCCTAAAATTTTTTGGGGTGAAGCAGTTAAAACTGCTAGTTATCTGATAAATAGATGTCCTGCAAGTGCTATAGACTTTATGATCCCCGAAGAAAAATGGAGAGGTACACCTGTTGACTTTAGTAACCTAAGGGTTTTTGGGTGTGCAGCTTTTGCACACCAAACTGAAGGTAAATTGGAACCTAGAGCTCTTAAGTGTGTTTTTCTAGGCTATGGGGAAGGGGTTAAAGGCTATAGACTGTGGGTGAGAGATCTTAGAGGCTATAAGGTCATTATAAGTAGAAATGTGGTATTTAATGAGAATGACTCGCCTGCTTTAAGTCCGAACAAAGAACCTGCACTGCTTTGAGCCCTCTCGAACAATCCGAAAATGTAGGAAAAAGGGTTGAGATTGAGGTGGAGCAACCTGAGGAGTGTTCTGACCATTCTGACCCCTTAAATATTGACCCACCTGAAGCTGAAACTGAACCGGTGAGGTTCCTGAGGCTGATTTAGAACTCAGATGCCTTTAGCCGATTATCGCCTTGTTAGGGATAGAGAAAGAAGGACCATCAGACCTCCCACTAGGTTTGAAAATGATGTTTCCTTGCTTTCTTATCATGATATGATTGAAGATGAACCTGAATCTTATGAAGGAGCTTTGAGTAGCAAAGATTCCAAACAATGGCTTGCAGCCATGCAAGATGAGATGGAATCCCTTCACAAAAATAAGACATGGATTTTGGTAAAAAGACCGGAGGGTAAGAGGGTTGTGGATTGTAAATGGATTTTTAAAATAAAGAGGGGTGAACAAAGTGAGAATGACATTAGATACAAAGCCCGTTTGGTAGCAAAAGGATTTACTCAAAAAGAAGGAGTTGATTTCAATGA
The DNA here is from genome assembly GCA_035079005.1 of Fraxinus americana. NCBI lineage: Eukaryota > Viridiplantae > Streptophyta > Magnoliopsida > Lamiales > Oleaceae > Fraxinus > Fraxinus americana. The sequence continues at coordinate 29,328,083 of CM068706.1, read as the reverse complement.
AATTTTTCACCCGTAGTAAAATTTACTACGCTTAGAGTCATTCTTGCCTTGGCCACTCAATTTAATTGGGAATTAGACCAATTAGATGTAAAACCGCTTTTCTAAATGGAGACTTAGAAGAAACCATTTACATGAAACAACCTAGAGGATTTGAAGTGACTAACAAATCGACTTAGTATGCCTTCTTAAGAAATCTCTTTATGGCTTAAAACAAGCTCCAAGACAATGGTATAAAAAATTTGACAATTTTGTTCTTGGACTTGGGTTTAAGAGGAGTAACTTCGATACTTGTCTTTATTGTAAAGGTCAAGGTGGAGCTAATTCACTTTACCTACTCCTTTATGTGGATGACATGATATTAGCTAGTCATGACATAAAAGAGATTGAAGATATTAAAGAAAAGCTAAAATCTGAATTTGAAATGAAAGACTTAGGTCCAGTGAGAAAGATTTTAGGTATGGAAGTTAAGAGAGATAGAAGAGAAGGCACACTAAGTCTTAGTCAAAAATCATACATTTTGAAATTACTTAGCAAGTTTTCTATGGCTGAATCCAAGAGTGTGAGTGTCCCCTTGGCTAATCATTTTAAACTATCAAATGATTTTTGTCCTAAAACTAAATAAGAGTTTGAAAGAATGGCAAATGTGCCTTATCCAAATGCAACTGGATCTGTAATGTATCTCATGGTGTGTTCTAGACCTGATTTGGCATATTCCATAAGTGTTTTAAGTAGGTATATGTCAAATCCAGGTGAAGTACATTGGGAAGCCATGAAGTGGCTTCTTAGATACATTAAGGGGACCTCAAACTTAGGGATTCAGTTTAGAAAACAGGCTGAGGGTGTTATTTTGAAAGGGTTTACTGATTCTGATTATGCAGGTGATAGGGACAACAGAAAATCTACTTCTTCATACATGTATACTTTGTGTAATTCATGCATAAGCTGGAAATCCCAGCTTCAAAAGATTGTGGCCTTGTCTTCAACTGAGGCTGAATACATTGCAGCCACCGATGCTATAAAAGAAGGAATTTGGTTAAAAGGATTACTTAATGAATTTGGTTTTGTTAAAGAAGTGGTTCTTTATTCTGATAGCCAATCTGCAATTCATTTAAGTAGAAATCCTGTTTTACACAATAGATCTAAACATGTTGATGTTAGATTTCATTTTATTAGAGATGTTATTTCACAAGGTGTTGTGAAACTTGAAAAGATATCCACTAACTACAACCCTGCTGATGTAGGTACCAAAGTTTTGCCTTTAAACAAATTCCTGGATTGCTTGACCTTGCTGAATGTGGTGCCCTGCTGATCTGTGAATGCAGCCTACTGTGATTGAGTTCTGAAACTGATGAATACCACTACTGATGCTTGAATCATTGTACCAAGGTGGAGTATGAAAGGAAATGGCACAATGATGCAATGGCTAAATGGGCCATAAATTGAGTTGGCCCAAGCTGGAATTGAAGTCCAGCCCAAGTTCTGTTTGGTTTGTCTGTTGGTGCAAAAACGTGTTTTTTGGATACTGATGAAACCGTGTTTTCTACTTACCTTTATTCTGTACGCTTTAGATGTCACCACGTGTCGCCTCCAACACCGTTGGATTGGCGACTGTTGTGTGACTCATATAAAAGCGGGGTTCCTAGGGTTTGAGACTACACTTGGCTTCTCGACTCTTCCATTCTTATCACTACGCCGTTTCTTCGAGTCTGTTCTTCCCTTCACTGTAGAAATCAAATCTGCTTATTTGATTTCTGTTTTCCCTTCAATATATTGTAGATCTTGTGTGATTACATAGTTTGAAGGTTGGTTCTTGTGTGAACCGTGTACTAACAGTGAGAAAGTTCCTATTTTGTGTAATAATCTGCCTTGTCTGAGTGTCGATCTGTGTAATCTTTACCTTGGGGTTTGATTCGAACATTGTGGTGTTCATTCTTGAGTGATTAAAGCAAGGGTTGTACGAATCTTGAGCCTGTGGGCGTTAATACGAAGATAAGTTTCTGATTCAGTTTTCTGTTCTTCATTTGAGTTGATTTCGTATAAACTTGATGATTAATGTTCTTAAGCTTTCAGTTTCTGATTGTTGATGTATATTGGTTTACATTTATGCATTTGATCTTGAGCTAATTGGTTGTTCTCCTCCTAACATTGTTATCAAGTTTTCGTACACATATAAAGGCACGAGTTGTATCAGAAAGGACTACAGCCGCAAGCATGAAAGCTCAATGCAGGTGAGTGGCAAAGTGAAACTGAAAAATCTAGCAGGAGGGTTCAGTTCTTGGCCGAATCATAAATTCGACTTGCCCCTGGTTTATATTGAAGGATTTCCTTCTTCTCAACTTACTTTAGATGAAATGTATTCCTTTATTTGATTGGGGATGCGAAGGATCCATCTACTCCACTTTCTTCGAAGAAAATCTTGAGTAACTTAGAAGAATCTAAAGCCTGGTAAGTCTACAAGACTGTTTCAACTGTAAATAAGCTGTTGGGAGCAAACAAGAAGTCCCACATCGGTTGGGAGAAGAAAAGAAATCCACCATATAACCCAAGTGGGCTACTCCACCCATTGCCAATTGGTTTTGGGTTGGAACCTCACTTGGACTTGGTGGTGTAGGCTTGAGCCGGTCAATTTGCTCATTATTTTCCCTATTAGGTAATTTGTTGTCAAACGACCTCCCTGGGCGATGATGAAAGTCTCGGTTGTTTTTTATCCAGTCGGCATTGGCCAATTGACTGAATATATATATCGACACCACAATTTATGGAACTATCCACGTAACCCACATGGGCCATTCGAAGCAACCTAATTTAATTAGGGTTGCTCATGGCCCAACCCGAATTAGGATGGCTCTTACCGGTTAATAGCTCACCTTTCCTTTGTGTTATTGGGCCTATGACCTAAAAGCCCATCCATTCACTATACATAGTTAGCCTTATGTCCAACAAGCTGTGAGAAATCATATAGCCGTTCTTTGCTTTGTGAAGAAAATCGATTTTCAGTCTTTGTGCTCTCTCTTTACCTTGCTTTGTGATCTTGGTAGTGAAATCTTTTCTTCTTCTTAAGTTAACCTGTGTGGTTAACATTCCTAGCTATTTATTCTTCTTCCTCCATAGCTCTTTGTGGGTTAATTCTCGGTTTTGAGCAACCAAGGAAGGAGGTGAAGGTTTGTGGTGATTTCTTGGATTGTGGTGTTGATTTTGGAGACTGAGCCCGGTGATTCTTGGTGCGAAGTGTTGGTCTACAATTTACATAAGCTATTATTCATCAATTGGTGCAATGAACGCCAGGTCAGGCCGGGTTAACTGATGCCCAGGGTGTCTAGCCAAAGGCCTGGCATGTTCCGTATGTTTTTGTAGGCCGGATTAACTAACCTATCTATTATTAAGCAGGAGTCTGGAACAATTGCAAGTGACTAAATATGCACAATGCGTGTATAAAATTTTAATTGCAACAAAATTGACAATTATGAATTACTTTGTCAAGAAAGTTGGATTTCTAGAACGTTTAAAATGTTTCACTAAAGTAGCATAATAACCATGGGTTCTCATGTCAATTTGAACTGGTTGTGACAACCTTAGTCCATCAATTTTGAGAATCATACGTTCTGAAAATTAGGTTATAATACCAAAATGACCATTGAAGTAGTTAAAATTAAGATTATGTCTCCTCTTTCCTTATCTGAATCTAGGATGAAATCTAGTAATATCAAATAGGAGAATCAAAACATGGGCTATCATATTGGATGTTATCTATGGGTTTAGTGGATTTTATCCGTATTATACAGCCACGGATATGGCAAAGTCCTTACTCAAGTGGCCTGATGAGATTGTCTTAAGTTATGTGGTCAATACTATTGAATGTGTATTAATGATGGCACACATACAAGTATTTTTCTGGTATCATAACCAATGTGGGCGCTTATGTCGAGCTTACTGGTCATGTGGTTGAAAGTTGGTTCGAGGGCCATTGCATCAATATGACACAAGCGGTCCTTGTCAATATGCTCAAGTCATGTACTTGCAAAAATCGCATTTGTTGGGATGCTTGAGCTTAGCTTGAGGGCTATAGATATCTTTTTCGTCAAAAAAAATGCGAAAAAATAACAAGAGGTTGCAAAAGGAAATTAACAAAATCATGCTATAAAATTGTTATTTGCTTGTTATTTGTGCCATTTGGCTTAATTTTGAATGAATCAAGTTTATATTACGATGAAATTTATGAAGATTGACTTGTTTGTTATTCTGCACAAAAACTTCTTACCTGATTCACTAATTGGTGAGAAGAAAATGAACTCTGGTATTTGAATAATGCTTCAGAAGGTGTCTTTTAAGTAGATGGCAATTGATAGAGTCATACTTGATCGTAATTTCCATTACGAGTACTGCCCCCAACATGATAGTTTTTATGGATAGTAAGACAACGAACTTCTTGTTAGGACTGTCTTCATAGATTTCTCAAGATACCTTCTTAAGAAGTTTCCTAGCATTTAGAACTTCCTCTAGTTTAGGTGGGCAGCTCGGAAAATAGACATCCACAGGAACTTTCTTATCGACTCCCCAGATAAGAATCGGTACTGAATAAACATCCCTCCTCTACATAGTAAAGGTCTCCATAGCAATGAAGTATTTTTGTTCAGACATTAGTTCATAGTTTATCACTAAAGAAAGAGCTTTATTGTGCCTATCTATTTCTGTTATGGTAGGCTATTAAGATTAGGTCGATTTGCTAGGACTCGATCTTTGTATCAGTCCATAACAATCAAAGTTGAACCGTGAGCCAATATTAAATTATTAATTAATGATTAATGAAGCAAATTAAATGAAGTAACAAGTGGTATCATAGAGAGGAGGCAATAAACTGGATAGTCTTGACAAATTTGAAGGATCATTCGATGTAGTTGTAGTAGTTGAAATTCTTCCTGTTCGGTCAAGTAAGGGAATCTCCATCGAATCAAACTATTTCGATGGTATATTTTCCTTCTTTTTTATTCGTCTGAATATTCATGAGTTAAGACCATTCCAAGGCTCCTTTTCCCAATGCCTTTCGCCCAACGACGATAATCAAATCAAGTAAAATGCTGGTTAGGAGATTTTTCTCTTACAACTACTTTCCTTTAAGCTGGCTTTCTCTTATCTACGATAGCAGCAATCTCAAATTCAATGGTAGCAGCTAGTTCAATGCTAGCCGAATTGCTAAACACTAGCGCAAAAGCCCTGTATCCCGTGTCTGGGTGAATATGAATGTCTTTTTCCCAGCTTACTACGATTTCTTGGTGCGAGTCAGACTCTTTATTATATTAGAGGTCAATTAGTTCCTTGCTTGCCCATTCATTCTTTATCAAAGACCACAAAGGTCAACTCCTGTTGTTTGGACTTACTTCGTACTTCATTCATTTACTTCTGTTAGTTTGGGGGAAGCTACCCAGCAGGCCGGGAAGCAGCCAGTTGATGAACTGATATCCTTTCTCTATCTTTCCTCATATGCAAGCCAGTGTTGGTAGCACGGAAGCGTCAGCTTGACTAAAATATCTTTCTTTCCTCCAAGCTACGAGTCTTACTTGATATTCTCGGTGTCAAGATAGTTATATTTGTTATCAAAGGTAGGACAGCCAGTAATTCGTCTAATTCGAAAGCTAGTTAAATGAGACAAGACAGACAATTATCCACAATTAGTACAGCGAGTCAAGTGAATATTGCGGATTCTCATGTCATCCCCTTTCGCTTTGAAATTGCACATAGCGGTCGTCTTACAAAAGTTTCTGTTGGGAGGAGGTAGAATGATTAGCTTACAAATCAATACTATATATGTACAAAATCATGGACTAAGTAAATTGAAATTATGAACAACAGGAATAGAAATTAGAAACTCAAGAAATAACTGAACATGAAGAACAATAGTTTGTAAACCAAACACTACAGAAGCCAAAAATACAACAGACTAAACTGCAAAAAAAAAATTATCTTTATTCATCAAGCCCAGGGGCTGAAAATCACAATCTATGCTTCAGTCTCGAATAACCACAGTTATAAACTTGAATCAGAACTCCAAAAGTAAAAATACAAAAGTATGGCACTCAAACTTGACCGATTATTAAACAAAATAGTAGATCTCTCTTCACAACTCACGGTTCACACAAGAACCAACACCTTTAAACAGAAAATCACACAAGATTTACAAGCTATTGAGAGAAAATCAAGAAATCAAATGAGAGTAGTTGATTTCTACAGTGAAGGAGAGAACTCGAGAGAAATGTCGTAGAGAGCACAGTGAGATTAGAAGAGTCTCGAACCAATGAGTCTCAAACCTTAGAAAACGCTCTTATATGAGTCACTCAGCAGTCGCCAATCCAACGGCGTTGGAGGCGACACGTGGCAACATCACAGGCGTCCAATACAAAGGTAATGAGAAACACGGTTTCTACAGATTTCCCAAAGCACGCTTTCAGCAACCAACAGATTGGTTTGGGTTGGGATTTATTTCCAGTTGGGCTTTCAATTTAGGCCCAATGGTCTTTGCATCATTGTGCCAAAAAACCTTTCATACTCCACCTTGGTACAATGATTCAAGCTCATTAGTGGTTATTCATCAGTTTTAGATCATATAAACAAAGTTGCTGCATCTACAGTTCAGCAAGGCATCCCATTCAGTAAGGACAAGCAGTCCAGGAATTTGTTCAAGGGCAATACCTTAGTCCCCTTTTAACCAATTCCTTCTTTGATTGCATCGGTGGCTGCAATGTATTCAGCCTCAGTTGAAAACCAAGCCACAATATTTTGAAGTTGGGATTTCCAGCTTATGCAAGAATTACACAAAGTATACATGTATGAAAAAGTAGATTTTCTGTTATCCCTATCACCTGCATAATCAGAACCAGTAAACCCTTTCAAAATAACACCTTCAACTTGTTTTCTAAACTGAATCCCTAAGTTTGAGGTTCCCTTAATGTACCTAAGAAGCCATTTTATGGCTTCCCAATGTATCTTACCTGGATTTACCATATATCTACTCAAAACACTTATAGAATATGCTAAATCAAGTCTGAGATACATAACAGACCCAACTGCATTACGATAAGGAACTTGTGCCATTCTTTCAAACTCTTCTTTAGTTTTAGAACATAAATCATTTGATAATTTAAAATGATTAGCCAAGGGGACACTAACACTTTTGGATTCAACCATAGAAAACTTGCTAAGTAATTTCAAAATATAGGATTTTTTACTAAGACTTAGTGTGCCTTCTCTTCTACCTCTCTTAACTTCCATACCTAAAATCTTTCTCATTGGACCTAAATCTTTCATTTCAAATTCAAATTTTAGTTTGTCTTTCATTTCCTCAATCTCTTTTATGTCATGACTTACTAATATCATGTCATCCACATGAAGAAGTAGGTAAAGTGAATTAGCTCCGTCTTGACCCTTACAATAAAGACAAGTATCAAAGTTACTTTTCTTAAACCCAAGTCCAAGTACAAAATTGTCAAGTTTTTTATACCATTATCTTGGAGCTTCTTCTAAGTCTCCATTTAGAAAAGTAGTTTTTACATCTAATTGGTCTAACTCCCAATTAAATTGAGTGGTCAAAACAAGAATGACTCTAACTGTAGTAAATTTTACTACAGGTGAAAAAATTTCAATGAAATCAACTCCTTCTTTTTGAGTAAAATCTTTAGCTACCAAACGAACTATGTATCTTATGTCATTCTCACTTTGTTCACCCCTTTTTATTTTAAAAATCCATTTACAATCCATAACCCTCTTACCCTCCGGTCTTTTTACTAAGGTCTATGTGTTATTTTTGTGAAGAGACTTCATTTCATCTTGCATGGCTGCAAGCCATTGTTTGGAATCTTTGTTACTCAAAGCTTCTTCATAGGATTCGAGTTCATCCTCAATTATATCATGATAGGACAGCAAGGAAATATCATCTTCAAACTTAGCTGGAGGTCTAATGGTCTTTCTTTCCCTATTCCTAACAAGTTGATAATCAACTAAGGGCTGTACATGCTCCAAATCAGCCTCAGGAACCCTACTAGGTTCAGTTTCAGCTTCAGGTTGGTCATCATTTAGAGGGGCAGAATGGTCAGAACCCTCCCCAAGTTGCTCTACCTCAATCTCAACCATTTTTTTCACATTTTCAGATTGTTCAGATGTCTGAAATAGGTCTACAGGTTGCTGTTCAGACTTAAAACGTGGCAGGTCATCCTCATTAAATACCACATTTCTACTTATAATGACCTTATAGCCTTTAAGCTCCCTCACCCATAGTCTATAGCCTTTAACCCCTTCCCCATAGCCTAGAAAAAACACATTTGAGGGCTTTAGGTTCCAGTTTACCTTCAGATTGGTGTGTAAAGGCTGTACACCCAAAAACTCTCAAATTGCTAAAGTCAATTGGTTTTCCTCTCTATTTTTCCTCAATGATCTTAAAGTCTATAGCACTAGTAGGACATCTATTTATCAGATAACTAGCAGTTTTAACTGCTTCACCCTAAAAAATTTTAGGCAGGCCAGAACACAACATGCATCTAACTTTATCAAGAATAATTCTATTCATTCTTTCAGCCAAACCATTTTGTTGTGGGGTGTGTGTGACTGTTCTATGCCTTAACATATCAAATAATTTGCACATTTCATCAAACTCATAATTGCATAATTTCAAACCATTCTTAGAACTTTAATTTTCTTATCAGTTTGTTTGGTTCTCGATTAAAAGTTTTCATTCTTTAAAAATATTAAAAGTGTCATATTTTGATTTTAACAAAAAAATCCAATTTTTTAAAACCAGGATGAGTACACACAATTGCTGGTCCCCACAGATCAGCATACAAATATTCAAATATGGAGGCAGATTTATGCATTTCAGGTAAGAAATAAAGTCTATTATGCTTTCCTAAAATGTAATAATCACAAAAACTCAATTTTTCAATGTTATCTTTGCTAAAAACACCCTATTTTTTCAAAATCTGAAGAACTTTATCACTAATATGGCCCAATCTCTTGTATCATATTTGTGATTTATCATTTGGGACTGAGATTACTGTTGAAGTGGACTAAAAAAAATTGTTAGTTTGCAAAATGTAAAGATCATGTCTCTTGGGGACTTTTACAATTAGTTGAGAGTCCCTCAAGATTTTAATGTAACCTTTATTGATAACAATATCAAAGTTAAGGTCATCTAAAACCCTTAAGGAAATCAGATTACGTTGCAAGTCAGGAACATATCTAATCTTCTCAAGAATCAACTTATCATTCCCTTTTAAGTTCAAAGTGATAGTCCCCACACCTTTTACTTGACATGTCATGTGATTACCCATTAAAACCTTTCCACGAGTTACATTTTCAAAATCAGAGAACAATTCCTTGTTAGGATACATATGATAAGTGCAACCAAAGTCAAGAATCCACTCTTGGCAAGGTGGACAACTTATAGCCACACAAACTTCATCAATATTAGACTCATTATAAGCCAAAGCAACCTGTGGATTTATTTCCTAAATTAGGAATTTGACCACAGCTGTAGATAGGGAATCAATTTGGTATTAATACCAAATATCACGTATATTTATTCTTTCTAGAAATAGGAGATCCTAATTTTGTGTTTTCTAGAATTAGCTGATTGTATATTTATAGGAGTAGATTTCTCTCTTCTAGGCTGTATAAATATTCTCTCAATTGTAATAATACAATACACACAAAATATTCAAAATCTCACATGGTATCAGAGCAGGGTTCCTCCTAGGTCTTCCATATTTTTTTTCTTCTCCGTGTGTCCATTCTTGTCTGCCATGGCTGCCGAAAAAGAAAGCTCCATCCTTTCTGCCCCAGCTCTCTCTCACGGCAATGAAGCTGTCTCCCTGGTTACCAGCCACAAATTCAATGGACACAACTATCTCCAATGGTCCCAATCTGTGGTGATGTATATTGGTGGAAAAGGCAAGGAGGAATATCTCACTGGTGAAATTTCTGCTCCAAAACAAGATGACCCTACGTACAAAACTTGGAAAGCCAATAATCATATGATTAAATCATGGCTGATAAGTTCTATGAATAATGATATAGGAGAAAATTTTCTTTTATATGCCACTGCAAAGGAATTGTGGGATGCTGTCAAAGACTCCTATTCAAGTTCTGAAAATACCTCAGAACTGTTTGCTATTGAAGCTGCCTTGTATGATCTCCGCCAAGATGATACCTCTGTCACTCAATACTTCAACACTCTCACACGCTATTGGCAGCAGCTGGATCTGTTCGAAGAATATACTTGGAAGTGCACCGATGATACTACCCTATACCGTACTATTGTGGAGAAAAAGAGGACCTTCAAATTTCTTCATGGCCTCAACAAAAATCTTGATGCAGTCCGGAGCCGACTCATGAGCACCAAGCCCTTCCTAAGGTCAAAGAAGCATTCTCTGAAGTTCGTCTTGAAGAAAGCAGAAAAAAGGTTATGATGGGCAATCCAACTCTATCATCAGATCAGGAATCATCTGCCCTTGCTGCCCGAGGACAGTCTCATGGCGCCAATCCTGATAATCGTCAGAACAAGGGACGCCCTTGGTGTGACCATTGCCGAAAACCTGGACACTACAAAGAGACATGCTGGAAAATCCATGGAAAGCCTCCAAATTGGAAACCAAAGTCATGGGGTGATCGGGAGAGTCATGGGAATGTTGCTGCCACTACTAGTCCTACTGCTGAAGGAAAAAATGATACATCTGAGTCAGCTTTTTTCACTAAAGCTCAGCTTGAGGCTCTTCAGAAACTTCTAAGCCAGTCATCCAACTCTACTCAACCAACTACTCAGGGTACTGGGATGTTGGCCATGAGAGGTAATAAATCAGTAGCCTTTTTTGTCAATAAAAGAACTACTAAATATTGGATTCTTGACTCCGGCGCTTCAGATCACATGACCGGAGATGCATCTATTCTTTCTGAGTATAACACGAGTACAGGAAATCATACAGTTAAAATTGCAGATGGAACACTTTCTAAGGTGGAGGGTTCGGGTTCAGTCACAATAAATAAGGACCTAACTCTCACATCTGTACTCTATGTGCCTAAGCTGGACTGTAATTTATTTTCTATTAGTAAATTTACTCGTGACCTCCATTGTGTGACTAAATTTTTCCCTAATCTTTGTGTATTTCAGGACTTGGATTCGGGGAAGAGGATTGGCAGTGCTGAGATGTGTTTTGGTCTTTATATTCTACAAGATGAAACTCTACCCGCTAGCACAGCTCAAAAGTCCAGTTTGTTTTCTTTGAATAATTAGTCCATTTCCCATTCTAATAAGAATAGTGATATTATGTTATGGCACTATCGTCTTGGTCATTCGAATTTTTTGTATTTGTCAAAAATGTTTCCTTCTTTATTTATTAATAAAAATCCAAACTCTTTTTGTTGTGAAATCTGTCAGTTTGCAAAACACACTCGCAATAGTTACTCTAGATTAACATATAAACCATCCAAACCATTCTCATTGATTCATAGTGATGTATGGGGACCCTCACGTGTTAACACTTTAACTGGAAAAAGATGGTTTATATCGTTTATTGATGATCACACTAGATTAACTTGGGTGTTTCTTATGAAAAATAAATCTGAAGTGAATGAGATTTTTCAGAATTTTCATTCTATGATTCAAACTCAGTTTCAAACTCGGATTCAAATTCTCAAAACTGATAATGCCAAAGACTTTTTTAATTCTGTTCTAGGTCCCTATCTCATCCAACAGGGTATCATTCACTTAAGTTCTTGTGTTGACACTCCTCAGCAGAATGGAGTTGTTAAACGCAAAAATCGACATCTTCTTGAAGTTGCTCGATCTCTCATGTTTGCCACTCACGTTCCCAAATTTTTCTGGGGTGATGCTCTTCTTACTGCTGCCTTTCTAATCAATAGGATGCCATCTAAAGTCCTCAAATTTCAAACTCCTTGTCAAACTCTCTTGCAATTATACCCTCATACAAGGTTCATTAGTTTTATTGATCCTAAGGTCTTTGGCTGCACCGCTTTTGTCCATCTCTATTCCCAATATCATAGTAAGTTAGACCCTAAATCTATCAAATGCATCTTTATTGGTTATTCATCTCATCAAAAGGGTTATAAGTGCTATTCTCCTACTACTCGAAAAACCTATAACTCTATGGATGTCACTTTTTTTGAAAATCATGCTTACTACAAACCTGAGATTCAGGGGGAGAATGTGAGTGAATCTCATCTTTAGGATATTATTCCGAGTACCCATACTCCGCCTCCACCTATTATTCAAACTGCCAGTTCACAGCCTATCGGTCCATCTATTTTCCAAGTTATAGAAAATCAATTTGAAACAGCTTCTGGGCCACCTATAACTGATGATCCTCAACAAGAACCTAAAGAGCTTCGTGTCTACCGAAGAAGAAAAAATTCTGATATAGAAATAAAGGACAGTACACATCTCGAGGACCACCATGAATCGGAACTGGATCCACATCCTCCAGAAATACATTCAGGTTTGAGTAATCCTAGTCATAACAATATTACTCATATAAATGATGATTCAAATCTGCCTATTGCTTTGAGGAAGGGAGTTCGTGCTTGTACTAAACATCCTATTGGCAACTTTGTGTCCTATAAAATCTTATCTCCATCATATCAGGCATTTGTTTCTGTGATTGATAATATACAGATTCCTCATACAATCCAAGAGGCGCTAATTGATCCTGATTGGAAAAAGGCTGTACAAGATGAGATCAACGCTTTAGTAAAGAATGGTACTTGGACAATTACAAAATTACCAATTGGGAAGAGACCTGTGGGATGCAAGTGGGTATTTACCATTAAACATAAAGCAAATGGTAGCATTGAGAGGTTTAAAGCTCGCCTGGTTGCTAAGGGTTTCACTCAGTCTTACGGGATAGATTATCAAGAGACCTTTGCGCCAGTTGCTAAACTCAACACCATCCGTGTTCTATTCTCCCTTGCTGCAAATAGGGACTGGCCATTGCACCAACTAGATGTTAAGAATGCTTTCCTGAATGGTGATCTTGAAGAAGAAGTCTATATGGATATTCCACTAGGCTTCGAGAATTCATCCAACCAGGACAAAGTGTGCAGACTCAAAAAATCCCTATATGGCCTTAAGCAATCTCCTCGGGCATGGTTTGGTAAATTCACTAAATCAATCATTCAGAATGGCTATGCTCAGTGTCAGGCAGATCACACATTGTTTGTCAAACTCTCATCAGATAAAAGGATAGCTATCCTAATCGTTTATGTTGATGATATAATACTGACAGGCGATTACAAAGAGGAACTGGCAAGATTGAAGAGTTTCTTATCAAAGGAATTTGAGATTAAAGATCTTGGGTATCTCAGATATTTTCTTGGCATGGAAATTGCACGATCAAGACGTGGCATATTTGTTTCTCAACGTAAGTATGTTCTAGACTTGCTCAAAGAAACAGGTATGCTTGGGTGCAAACCGGCCTCAACTCCAATGGACTCTAACAAGAAAATTGGCTCAGGGATAGATAAGACACCTGTGGACAGGGGGAGATATCAAAGGCTAGTTGGACGCCTTATTTATCTATCTCACACTAGACCTGATATTAGTTTTCCTGTTAGTGTGGTCAGTCAATACATGAATAATCCAACTGAAGAACACATGGAAGCTGTTACTAGAATCCTTAGATACCTCAAGATGACTCCTGGAAAAGGTCTTCTATTCAAGAAAAGTGATAATAGAGAAATAAAAGTCTACACAGATGCAGACTGGGCAGGAGATGTAAAAGATAGAAGGAGTACTTCAGGTTACTGTTCTTATGTTTGGGGTAATCTGGTAACATGGAGGAGTAAGAAACAGTCTGTTGTTTCTAGAAGTTCAGCTGAAGCAGAATTTAGAGCTCTGTCTCTTGGCATTTGTGAAGGAATTTGGCTGAAAAAGTTACTTGGTGAACTTGGAGTATTTACAGAAGAGTCTATACAGATGCTTTGTGACAACCAGGCTGCCATTAGTATTGCAAAAAATCCTGTTCATCACGACATGGCTAAGCATATTGAGATAGATAGACACTTCATCACTGAGAAAATTGAGAATGCCATTGTTCAAATCATCTATACTCCATCGAGGTTGCAAACAGCTGACATCCTTACCAAAGCTCTCCCAAGAACCGGTTTTGAAGAATTAATGTGCAAGCTTGGGATGTTTGATATACACAACCCAGCTTGAGGGGGAGTGTGGATTTATTTCCTAAATGAGGAATTTGACCACAGCTGTAGATAGGGAATCAATTTGGTATTAATACCAAATATCACGTTAATTTATTCTTTCTAGAAATAGGAGATCCTAATTTTGTGTTTTCTAAAATTAGCTGATTGTATATTTATAGGAGTAGATTTCTCTCTTCTAGGCTGTATAAATATTCTCTCAATTGTAATAATACAATACACACAAAATATTCAAAATCTCACACAACCCCACCATCATTTAGACTTGTTTTTAGAGTCACAAAGTCTTTTAGGACAGTCTTTAATAAAATGACCATCTTCTAAATAATAAAGACATTTTTTTTCCTTTAGTCATCATTTTATTTTTGTCCTTAAAGTTGTCCTTTTTCTTATATCCAGGTCTCTTATTGAAATTTCCATTTTTGGGATTAAACTTGGACTTCATCATCAGATTAATGCCACTAATAGATTCTTTCTTGTCAGATTTTAATTCTAACTCTTTAGACCTTAAAGCATTAATGATCACTTCAGTGGATAGAATGTCCCTCCCATATTCAATTGCATTTTTAACATCTTTATATTTATCACCAATTGAATTCAATAAGACCACAACCAACTGCACACTTGAGAGTTTCTCGTCACAGTTGGCCAGGTCACGGGTCAATCTGTTGAATCTATCAATATTAGACTCAAGTTTAAGAGAATGATCAAGTTTAAAACCAAAAAACTGTTTTAGAAGATAAACTTTATTTGGCATAGCTTTATTCAAATAAGTTTTCTCCAATTTTTTCCACAATTCAGTAGTAGTCTTAGTCTCACCAATTTCTCTAATCACATTGTCAGACAAATGCAAGAAAATAGTACTCCATGCAGTTTTATCTTGTTCAGTCACTTTACTAGATTCAAGATCTGTAGGCCATCACTCATCAATGGCTTTGGCACATTTTTGTTGAAATAAAAGAGCTCTCATTTTCTGACGCTAGAGACTAAAGTCTCATTTGCCATTAAAAACTTTCATTTCAAATTTTGAAGTCATTTTTGAAAATTATGAATGAAATTGATGTATGCAGATTAGTCAGACACTAGATCTGAAACTTGCAATGCAGATCAGAGAAGTATCACCACACAAGGGACACAACAGAGTACACAGATTGCAAGTACAAAGAGCAAGCACTTCAGAATTATATCACAAAATTCAATCAAGCTTAGAAATACTGCAAAGTGATTTTCAGAAAAACGGGACTATCAAGAATCTAGACTTTTGTCCAAGTAACCCTCAGATTCCAGACAACTCAAGGTTTCTGGACAAAGGAATTACGAGAAGTCTTTGATTCAGGTTTTCGAAAAACAGAATTGAATACATTTCACAAGGCAGAACACCCAACAAAGCAGTAATCTCAATCAACAGAAAATTAACCAAGGCAGTAACTAATAGGGCAGTATAATCAAACAGGTATTATAACCACACAAGGTTAGACACCAAATCAAATTCAGAACACCCAACACTAATAAACAACTAAACAAAAAATGTGATAACCAAAAATACTGAAAAGATCTCACCAAGCCCCTTTAATTGGGGTTTCAAGAAAAAACGTAGAGCAGCTCAAGTTTGCAGTCAATATCAAGAATCGAGCCAAACAAGCATCAAGAACTCCCTCCTTTAAGCTCTGATACCACTGTTGGGAGGAGATAGAATGATTAGCTTACAAATCAAGACTATATATGTGCAAAATCATGGACTAAGTAAACTGAAATTATGAACGACAGGAACAGAAATCAGAAACTCAAGAAATAACTGAACATGCAGAACAATAATCTGTAAACCGAACACTACAGAAGCCAAAAATAAAACAGACTAAACTGCAAAAAAAAAAACTTATCTTTATTCATCAAGCCCACAGGCCTGAAATCACAATCTATGCTTCAATCTCGAATAACCACAATTATAAACTTGAATCAGAACTCCAAAAGTAAAGATACAAAAGTATGGCACTTAGACTTGACCGATTATTACACAAAATAGTAGATCTCTCTTCACAACTCACGGTTCACATAAGAACCAACACCCTCAAACAGAAAATCACTCAAGATTTACAAGTTATTGAGAGAAAATCAGGAAATCAAATGAGAGTATTTGATTTCTACAGTGAAGGAGAGAACTCGAAAGAAACGGCGTAGAGAGCACAGTGAGATTAGAAGAGTCTCGAACCAATGAGTCTCAAACCCTAGAAAACGCTCTTATATGAGTCACTCAACAGTCGTCAATCCAACGGCGTTGAAAGCGACACGTGGCGACATCACAGACGTTCAATTCAAAGGTAATGAGAAACACGGTTTCTACAGATTTCCCAAAGCACGCTTTTAGCAACCAACAGATTGGTTTGGGCTGGGATTTAATTCCAGCTGGGCTTTCAATTTAGGCCCAATGGTCTTTGCATCATTGTGCCAAAAAACCTTTCAGTTTCGTTAGATAAAAAATCAATTGACTTGTTAATGTAGGGGCATGCTTAAAATTGAGATGTGTCCAAAGGAGTGGGATTGGGGTGAATTTCCGAACTTGATTACGGTGATATAAAATGGACTGCATCAGTGCCATGAGCTGCGGCTTTTGAATCAACTCTTAAGTGTAACAAATCATTACAATTAAACATTAATTTATTCACAATAAAATTCCAAATTAATGGAAAGACTTGCAAAATGATATTTGACATTTTTACATCCACAAGTACAGTTTCACAGATGCATTCCGATTTAGGAGTAAATAAAGAAAAATAAATAAATAAATAAATAAATAATAATAATAATAATAATAATAATAATAATAATAATAATAATAATAATAATAATAATAATAAAACGTTTTGGAATAATCCTTCTACATAATTCAATCTGAATATACATTTCAACAACATTCTCTATATTGAAATTTATCTTAATACCCGAACTACATTATATACTATATTTGATTAAACTGATGAAAAAACAACAGGAAAACGCTTTTTAAAATCTGATCGACTAGGAGAAAACAACTCGACTTTCTCGAGTTGAAAATGGGTAGCGCCGCTGGTGGGATTCCTCTAACACGCTACTAGCCTCACACCGGCCACTGCTCCCGCGCTGCCTCAACGATGCTAACACTTTCTTTGTAGAAATTTCTATTTCTTTCATTTCATCTATATATATTTGCCTACTCCTGCATTCCACACTGCAAAAACCCTGATCACCCATATACATGTACACCTCTTTATCAAGACTCAAGTGCTTGTTACAAAGGAGACACAACTTCAGAAAGCAAGAATGAATCGAGGGATTCTGTTTCTGATTCAGATAAAAACTGGGGTTTACCAGATTTGAAGCACACTTGAACACAACATTGGATTCACCATTTTTGAGTTGTATAAGGATTCTCAAACCTGAATTAGGCTCAACTGACAGCATTTTCAACTCTCTGTGAGTTTGTCTTGTACGAGAGAAAGAGATGAGGGTTGTGATGGAGGATTCAGGAGGAAAGGTGGACATTTAAAGTCACTCCAGAGTACTGTAGTGTGTGACCTTCAAAGAAAATTTGTATTCTACACGTGCTTTATTTGATAAACTATTGATATAGCCACAGGGAGGGAGAGTTGCAGTAGCCACGTGAATTATACTACTTGTTTCTATATTACATACTAAGTTCAATTAAATTAATGTAATAAAATAATTTGATTCGATTAAGAGTTGTAAAGTAAAGGGATGGACCAAAAAAGATTTGCTTTGTGTACGAGAACTGGCAAAAATATTTGTTTGTTTGGTAGGAATCAATTGTAGCCCACTTTCTGACAAGTTTTTCAAAATTATGCTATTTAGTCCCAATCTTATCGCTATCACATATGCCATTTGGTCCATTTTTGAAGCATCGTTTTATCTCGATTCTACTCTTAATTCCCCACCAACCCCAACATTCTTCTCATTTGCCTATGCTAGCCTCGCTCATTCGAGTCAGGCTCTCCTCTCCTTTCATGCTTTCTTCTGTAATCATACACTGATAAAGTATTTATCTCTAATTACATAATCTACAAAAAAAATCATGTATAAAATTTATAGTTGTGAAAAAGAACATAAATATCAAGTGATAATATAAATTCTCTTTAACTAGACATGCGAACACCATAAACATGAATAATTCTCAAATTACAGTGATCTAAAAAACCCAGGCTCTGGAGAAACGTCACACCTTGGCAATGAGAGTCTAGTGGCGCTTTATTAATTTTTTTTCTTTTTTTAAATGTTTTTTATTTGACTTTATTTTCAAATTTTTAAATGACTTTATCTGTAACAAAGTAATAAATGAAAACATGTTACAAAATTTCAAGTAGGAGTTTTCTAGTTGAAAGTTGAAACTATGAAGAATAATCTAAATTTTTCATTTCGAAAACTTGAAAATTGTATGATTGAATAATTGTAGAAATTATTAATCAAATATAATTTTTATAATTTTAGATGTTTAGTATGTATTATTTTAAGGGAAAATTGTAGTCACGATATCAAACCTTTCACATTTTTGCAGACTTTGTCCAAACATTTGATTTGTGCCACTCACGATACCAAACTTTTAAACAATTCACACCCGAAATCCAAATTGACATAAACCGTTAGTTTGACCGTCAATTGATCAAAAATTAAAAATCTGACCAATTATTTACTAATTCTTAAAGGGCAAAATGGCAATTTCCCCTTTTTTCATATAAAAAAAGACTAAATCAAATGATTAAATCAAAAATCAAAACACATGTCATCTTCTCCAACCACCCCCAACCCAACCCCCCACCACCCCACCCAAAATCAAACTGTCGGCACCGGCACACCCACCTCCTCCCACCACGACAACCGCCGTCACCTCCTCCCACCACCACAATCTCAGTTGCAATTTTTCCTAAATTAATTCACGTCACCACTCCCACCCGAACTCAATTTCATCCAAACACTAAAAATCACTACCTCTTATGTGAGAGGCGACGTGAATTAATTCCCCACACGAGGTAATAGATGCTTTCGAAGAAGTCTGTTGATGCAAAACAAGAAAGATAAGAGCAAGAAGGAAAGGAGGAAGGGTAAAAGTATGAGAGGAAGTGGTCAAAGCTCAGAGGAGTTGAAAAAGTACGGGTTTAATTTTTATTAAAAACGATTTTCACGAGTTAAATTCGGCCTCGGAAAGCACTAGAGGTGGCGCTGACACTGGTGGCGGTGTGGCGGAGGATGAATTGGAGATTGGTTTAGTTAATTTTATCTCTTGGTTGGAGAAGAGAATCAATGGTGGCGAGTTAGAAAATTGGACAAGCCAATTTATGCCAATTTTCAGGGGGGGGGAACAATTCTGGCAGCAACTTACGCTGCATTTCCAACCAACCCAGGAAGGTAGTCTTCACGAGAAATTTTTAGCGGTGAAACAAGAGGTATCCATTGATAAAAATCCCTTCTAGTACTTTGTCCGTCGTCCCCAATACCTGTGCCGGTGTGGTGGTGGTGGGAGGAGGTGGGTGTGCCGGTGTGGTGGTGCCGACAGTTTGATTTTGGTTTGGGTTGGGTGGAGTGGGGTGGGTTGGGGGTCGTTGGAGAAGATGACAAGAGTTTTGATTTTTGATTTAATTATTTGATTTTAGTTTACAAGAAAAGGGAAAATTACCATTTTGCCCTTTAAGAATTAGTCAACAATTGGTCAGATTTTTAATTTTTGGTCAATTGACGGTCAAACTAACAGTTTTTGTCAATTTGGACTTCGGGTGCAAATTGTTTAAAAGTTTGGTACCGAGGGTGGTACAAATCACAAGTTTGGGTAAAGTCTGCAAAAATGTGAAATGTTTGGTACCGTATCTACAATTTTCCCTTATTTTAACTATTGAATAATTTTTAGAATGATTTAATGTTTGTAAAAAAAAATTAAAAATAAGAGAACCTTTTTTTATGCATAGGTCTCGCCTAAGTTTGCCTAAATTCATAAAATTTGAAGTTTTGTTTATACTTCTAGTCATAATTTACGTTTTTTAGAACATTGCAAATGACAATAAAATAATTACAATAGTATTTTTTATTTTATTTCATTAACATGGTAAATTATCCCATAAATATAAACATCCATTTAGAGCATCTCCAAGAGACTCTCTATTTTTAAAGAGCATATTCTATCATTTGGAGAGCATCTATAAATTTAAAGAGTTAAAATTTTGATGTACTCCAACAAACTCTTTATATTTAACACTTAAATTTACTATTCCCAAAAAATATTTATTATTTTTCTTTATCTTTTATTTTAACTAGTTTTTCTATAGATTATTTTATTGTTTTTCTACATTGAAAATTGAAACTTTTTGAATGCATTTAATTATAGAGAGTGAGTTTGGCTCTCCAAATTTGGAGAGCCAAACCCACTCTCTAAATTAAAATCTTAATTTAAAGAGTCTATTGGAGCATGATTTTACATGTTGACTCTTTAAAATAGAGAGCATCTCATGTTTAAAGAGTCTGTTGGAGATGCTCTTAGCGTGGGCAATTATTATTATTATTATTATTATTATTATTATTATTATTATTATTATCCAGGTATCTCAACTTACACTAGACTATGTTCTGGATCACCCATCCCCGACCCCTCAGTAATGGGTGGAGAGCGTGGGCAATTATTAAATGAGTTTTGGAGTGTGTGTGTGTATATATATATATATATATATATATATGTCACCGCGTTTACTTTTAATGGGCCCGATTAAAAATAAAAATAATATATTTTGGCGTTGTTTGATTTAAAACGTGAAAAATGTACATTTTTTCTATCTTATAACAAGGATCTAAAATAACAAATGCTAAAGTTTCGGTAACAATTTTCCACCGTCCACTTTTTCAACATATTATTATATATTATTTTTATAATATTGTGGAAAATTGTACATTAGTCCCCAACCTATTGACTTAGTAGTAAATGATTTCCCATTCTATTTTTTCACATAAGCCCTCAACCTATAATTTTTTGTTGAGGATCTGGTTGAATTGCTGCAACAATTTGAGTTCACTTCAAGCATTTACTTACAAGATCCATATATCATTGAATTTTTTTTCAGAAACTATAACAACTCTGGCATGTCGTCAACTTCCATAGGGGGATCCAGGATTAATTAGTCATGAGGGTTTACAATTTTCTTTTAGAGACGGTTTTGACAGTTCAAGCCAAATGAAATGGGAACATAATGAACTTCACCTTAAATTTGCGTACTTCATAAAGTAAACAACGATCTTATACTAGCTATTTTAAGTCCACGGTTTAATAGTTTTTCGTTTTGAAATATGCATAGCATAGTTGGTGGTGAGTTCTTTGAAACTATACCAAGATCCGACCCCAACGATCAAGAAAATGGCTCAAAAATATGTCAAAAGAGGTGATGATCATAAATTATTAATTTTATTAAATGCATTTGGTTCAACCATTTAAAAATGATTTTGCTGTTGGAATTAATTGATCAAGACATTAAATTGGATTATTTAATGTTATTTGGGTCAAGACATTAAATTGGATAATTTAATGTTGTGGGCCATTGAAATTAATTGGATGGATCGAAAAGGTCTCCAATAAAAATCCCATATGATTTTTTAAGGGAAAAATGATGGTATTGAATAAAAGATTTTATGAGTTTGTACACCTTTCGAATTAGTAATTTGACACAATAGTCCACCTACACCATAGCTATTGTGCGTTAAGGCTAGCTTTAACTAGCTGCTCTGGACCCGGTCCCCCAGGACCCGTGGTGCCTACTACAATCTACTCAGGGTCAAAATTATTGCATTGAAAGTTTTAGAGGCATACTTTATCTGTACGCATCATTGCCTTAAAGCTTTCGAAATTGGAATCATGCACTACAACAAAATGTGTTTTTTACGACGTGCAATGTAAGCCGTAAAAACTTGCACGGCGTATAAAGTCATATCGTAAAAAGTGATTTACCTTTTACGACGTGCATAGTACGACGTCTATAGAACGCCGTAAATAAGTTTTTACGGCGTTCAACTGCACACCATAAAAATGAAATTTAGAAGCACGCCGTAAAAAGTATCGCACTTTTTACAACGTTCTGTTGCACGCCGTAAAAAATGCTATTTAAGGCATGCTTATGCACGTCGTAAATATCAATTTAATTTTTTAAGAATTATTTATTTATTTGATTACCAGCAAATTTATAATAATAACAAAACAAAATTAATCCATAAATTGTTTCGATAAATAAAAATATTAAATACAGTTCAATACATTATGTTAATGTAAAGTTCATCTCAACAATTCTCAAAAGACTACTACTTCAAAAAAAAAAAAAAATGATTGAACTATATCAAAGTTAACTTCTTCGACCGACAATTTAGCTATCCCACAAAATAGTAACTCCCTTCACACCATAGAAACAATATGAGTATGATTACTAAACTTAGAGTGCGCATTTAAATCAAAAATATATTAAGAAACATGTTAACTTTTATCTAATCAATGTAGTACATATGACAAGTAATTACTTGAATATATTGTTAACTTTCGAGAGATTTTGATTAGCATTCGAGCTCTAACAAAAATGCATCTATAAACATCATACTTTCAAAAAAAAATAAAAAATGATTAGTCTTGGTCACTGGTTTTGTTGGTCACTTGGAGGGGGCATGCGTTCTCGAGTTTTCTACTCCCAGCCAGATTCCATGGTGGTCTGCGATCCCTGCGGGTTTCTGGAGCTTCTTGGTCACTGGTTTTTGCTTGGTTTAGTTGTGGCTTTGTGTTTTGTTGGTTTTTTTGTTGTTGGTTTTAGTCTTGTCTCCTGCATAGGATGCACTGAATCTCTCTTAGGAGAGCATAGTGTTGGAGGTTTTCCTCCATGTATCCATCATTTGCTACGATTTGAATATATGATTCGTTCAAAAAAAAAAAAATGATTAAGGGTAAGGCCAAAATACTAACATATTTTTTTAGATTATAATAACAATTCATCGAAGGAACAAAAATTGTAAGACTGACCATAAGAGGAGATCCCTGCTAGATGCTGCCTTTTCATAAATCCATTCTGGAACTACTTCTTGCAACAATCTGAGTTGTTCTTAAACATGTCCTACAAAATGTAAAACAGGGGCATTGAGCTCAATTTCAATACCAGAAAAGACTCAATTTTCTCATTCTTAAAGATTAAGCTTACTTCTGTCAACCACAGCTATATGGCCAGTGATTATTTTATGCATGAGCTCCTCTTTTGTGATAACAGAACATTTGATTGATTGAAAGAAGAAATAGACTGTGTCGAAGAACTTAGGTAAGCTGGCAATCATTTTTCGACACCATTTTGCCTGAGAGATGGCCGGATCCTGCTCCAATGATATTCTCCTCTCTTTTTCTCTGATATGTGGGGACATTGTAGATTGCATTACAAAATCAGTTGAAGTATGAAGTATATAGTGGTTGTACGAGGCACTAACATTCTAGATGTATTCGGTAAAAATTATATTGACTTTAAGAAGCAAAATATAGGAAGTTCAGTGTTTACTGATTGGAGAAGTGTCTCTGGAAGAATATCAAAGACTTCATGATCAATTGACGACTTTCCAATCTCACTCAAATCATCCTCAATCTTCACGCTCTTCACAGGGGTGTCAAGAATCAAAGACCTCTTACTACGGGGTGGACGCTGGACCAATTTGCTTGGTGATCTAAATGAATCATCGTTCGGGCTCATGTATCGTCTCTTAGGTGTTCAAAGAACAGGAGTGGAACTCATCAGTTCAGCTGAGGAGTAGACAAGTTCTGCAGGAGTTCTTCGAGTGGTAGACATTTCACTGGAGGAATTTATGTTTTTTACAGGGGTTTCCAGAAGAGATGTTGATAAATTAGCTTCCTGATCATAAGGGCATTTGGCTGGCTTAGGTTCATGGTATGAAAAAACCCTCAAGAGGCCCGCCTTGAAGCTCGCCTCACTGTGAGGCTCATGTAGTATACCTCGAGGCGGTATTTTTGGGCTAATCTTGAGAGGCGTGCGCCTTAATTGAATCTGCTGCACGCCTTTTGCACGCCTCAGACCGGCCATTTTGACACATGTTACAAGTATATGCCACGCATAGGATTGTGATGTATGGGAAGTTGCAACAGTAATTTTTTTTCCTTATTAGATTAAGTACTTGTTTTTTTCAACTATTAATATATTTTGGATTTTGCTTTTTTATTTTTTTTGTTAAAAAATATTCATGATCGTTTACTGTTCATTAGAACCATTAGTTATATATTTTTATGTTGTTTTCTAATTTTTCAACTTAAGTTTTTTTGTTTGTGGTGAAACTTACGCCTCAAAACGTTTTGAGGCTTACGCCTCGCCTCGTGACAAAAAAACGCTTCAGTACCCGTTTACGTTTTTTCAAACTATGGGTTTTGAAACAACTGGAGCATGGATGGAGACAACTGAATACTCTTGCTTCAAGTTTTCTGCATAATGGGTTGAAAGCTTGAGATAGATGTGAAATCTGTATATCTTCATGGCTTCTGAAACTGATTCATTTCATACAATAGAATAAGATCTATGTAAATTTTAATATCTAATGAAACAAAATAACAAGTTCTTTTCTTCATCCAAGTTATGATTGTATACATACAATTAGGTTATAGCCAAGCTACCCAAAATTACTCCTCTAAGTTTCTCGAGAAGAATATCAAGTGCCGTTATTGAGATTGATCTAGTTTATTTTTCCAAATCTTGTTCATTAAAAATGCACATAATTAATTATAAATATATTTTGAACAACATGCAGTTAGGGGCCGCTGAATAAGTATCAAACATGGTACCTGTGGATTCGATTTTACAAAATCCAACAGTCGAGCTCTAAAAACTTTCCTCAGCTGCAGATTCCCACTATCAGATTTCAACTTCCTATTATTCTCAAGTGCTTCAACACTTAGTTTAACATGAAGATCTGGCTTCATACAACTTGTGCGTTCATCATGCAAGAGGACCTTCTTTAACTCAATAGCCTCAGGCATAATAAACTTCAATTGAGCTAATTGGCTATATGTAAACCTCCTGAAAATTTAACCAAACTATAAATTAATGAAATATCATCAGCAAAAACTCATTTTTTCAGATCCTAACTATAAAAAAAAAAAAATTATTATACCTTTAAATTTTTAGATCCCAACTATTTTACAATACAATGTTACAGTAGGGAGCTGTAAAATAGTTGCAGCCTACTAGAATGTGGTAGCTGTGAAAATTCAAAAGAAGGCTCATTGATCAGTCAATCCAAGGAGCACCTGAACAATTGAATGAATATAGCAACTACTTGGAATCATTCTCATCGGTCTTCGTGATTTTTCAAGATTGATTACTCAACTATTTACTCTACTTTTTCCATATGAAATTTACATGTTAGATGACTGTGTCTCTAATCTTGAAAACCGGGTTCTGATGAAGAAGATAGAATAATCTGCACCCTTTATGCAAGCATTGGAAGTAGGTACTTAATGTCTTTTTTGTTTACATTTTACTGCTCTTTTCCTAGTTTTGGGCATGTCTTAGAAAGTCAGACTGTATATATATCTAGATTTCTTTAAGTAATTACTAAAAGATTACATAAATTTTTTGTCTGAAGCACATGAAATTCAGAAAATCAATATCCAACAAAAAAGGATCAATTTGGCCAGATTCTGTTTTCAGACAAGGAGTGAAGTGGATGTGCTTGATGATGTTTACAAATGGAGAAAATATGGCTAGAAGGTAGTCAAGAACAGCCTTCATCCAAGGTGTTTCTTACCCCCCCAAACTTAATTAGGTAATCCAACGGACTATGCCATTCAGAAATATGATCAAACACTAAATGCACGCCATCCATTTCACACAGCGACCATTTTAGAAATAAAAAATTAGATGAAGCAATCACCACAAATCATCATTTCAAACCACCATCGTGAATCCTATAGCTACTAGGGACGTCAAAGCTTAAAGCTACCGGAATTTCGATGATACTTTGTAATACTACACAACGTAAGGTTCAAATTTGTCTAGAGCACATGAAATTCAGAAAATCGATATCCAACAAAAAAAGGATCAATTTGATGAAAAGATAAACACATAAATAACGAATCTCATAAGTCCAAATCAGAGATAAAGATTACAGCCTACCTTACACAATGGAGAAACAGTTCCTAAACGAGAGAGATGGATACCGAGAGCCAGGAGACGGAACTGGAAGGGACGCCCAATTAATGCGGACGGTCGGCGAGAGCCAGGAGCCAGAGACCAAAGAGAGATAAGATACAGGAACGCCCAATTAACCTGGACGGCCGGCGAAACAGAAGGCGATTTCAACGGTGGTCTCTGCTCTCCAGAATCTCCACGCTGCCTCACCTTAGGTCTCAAAGCAACGGGGTACTTTTCAAATTGTGGAAGTCAGATTGCACTTTTCCACTTTTGCCCAAATTTTTTTACCATTCATCACAATAACCTTCCAAAACTGAAAAGATGAAATTATTCTTAAAATGTTATACAAATTACAAAAAATTGTATTGTTTAAAAGACAAAAATGCCCTTTTTAAGTTATAAAGAATTTCAAACACTTCCCACTTAAAATTTCGAAATCAATTCACTTTCTTTATCTGTTTACTCCAACACAGATAAAAATAATTTTATGTTTCATCTACTTCAAATTTGAAAACAGATAAATTTATCAAACGCTCAACAAGGAAATATCATTCACAGTCATCAGTGAAATCGGTAAGTATATTTTTACGTATTTCTAATTTCGTTTCAATTAAGTACATTTTTTTAATCTTTAAATCTTATACATATGAAAATTTTATGATCTTAAAATAGACCTATAATCGATTTTTTTTAATAAAAACGAGAAAAAATTCATCTGCATGAGATTTTCAGATTTGTAGTCGAAGAAAAACTACCCAGACGTCAGGGCCAGGACTACCCGGATAGACCGGGCCCGGACTAACCGTCCGAGCGATCCCGGACTTAGACGATACCACGTGCCCGGAGAGTCAAATATGCCGAGCAATGAAAGTAGTCTGGGTCGTCGATGTTTATTTTTTTTCACGTTAATAATAAAATATATTTTTTAATGCAACAAATATAGTTGCAATACCGGTTCTTTATTTTTGTGAATTTGAAGAAAATAAAAATGGTCTATGGGTCTGGAAATGGACAGGTGATATACATGGCTCAATTTTAATTGTATTGACATCGAATACATCGTATGCAGAAATGTACGGTGAGATGCAGGATGTGCTCAACATCGATTCCTCTTTGTACGACATTGAATTGAGATTTCTATTCAACCACGAGCATACATCCATTCCAATTCCACCTACAAAAGTTACTTCTAGAAATGACATCAAAGTTTTAATTGCATTGAACGAAAATCACATGACTACTCCTGTTTGCGTAATTTTAGTAAAAAAGAATGTCCCCGAAAGTGAACACGAAGATCTCGATGGAGGGGATCGTAATGTGAATATTTTTGGAACACAGTGGAGATAACTTGTGAGGATGATGTGGTTATTCCTACTACAGTTGTTCGTCATCATGGTATTACCGTTACGCACAGAATTCCCTCGATAGTTGATGACAACGAGAATGAAAATGAATTTACGAATGAAGATTTGATTGCTTTATCCGGTCGAAGACATGGGTCGGGTTCACAAGGTGGGATGAGTTCACGTACCTCTAATTGTTCTCGTACAGTTCCTGACGATGAAGATTTATATGTCGAGCAACCGTTCGAAACAAAGAAAGATTTGCAGGAAGCTGTGCACCGGATTACTTTGAGACACAATTTTGAGTTTAAAGTTAAAAAATCGGACAAGTCGACGTACACAACTATTTGCATTGACGACAGTTGCCATTGGCGTTTGCGAGCGACGAAAATGGACACGAATGAGTTCTTTGTAATTCGTAAGTATGAATGGGAACATACTTGCGAAATGGTATTCGTCGAAATGATTACAGGCAGGTTCGAGCATGGTTCATTGGTCGACAAATAATGGACAAGTTTCAGGACCCACAAACGATTTACAGACCTTCGGACATCATCAACGACGTTCGTCGAGATTATGGGGTGGTCATGAGCTATCAGGAAGCCTGGAAGGCCAAAAAATGCGCATTTGAGGACTTAATGTGTTCGGCTGAGGAAAGTTACGCTAAATTGGCTAGATATTGCCACAACATGGAGAAAACTAATCTCGGATCGGCATTTTATATTGATACATATGACGGGAATCGCTTCAAGTATTTTTTATGGCCCTTGGACAGTGCATTCGAGGATTTCGGAAAGCAATGCGACCCGTAATTCTAGTCGACGGTACAACCCTTAAGGCTAGATACGAAGGCAAGTTGATTATTGCCACGTGTCAAGATCCCAACATCCAAATTTACCTTCTTGCGTTCGGTATAGTCAATGGAGGGAATGACTTAGCGATGCGTTGGTTCTTTACGAAGCTGAGGGAAGTAATTGGAGACGTCGAGAACCTTGCATTTGTAACTAACCGGGGGCAGTTAATAATAAATGCTATCGCCGAAGTCTTTCCTGAGACACATCACGGATATTGTATGTACCATATACAGGGTAACTTAAAGACAAAGTTTCGTAGCAGTGGCATCATTCCATTGTTTAGGAAAGCTACAGAGGCTTACATTTTTGAAGAGTTTGAAAAGTTCATGGTCGAAATAAAAAGTAAATCACATGCTGCATGGTTTTATCTAATAGATATGGGGAACGACATTGGGCACGATCACATTTTCCAAGACGTCGATACAACATGATGACGTCAAACAATGTTGAGTCGCTGAATGCGTTATTCCAGAAGAATCGAGAGTTACCAATTCTCCCAATGATTGAGCAAATTCGTACGACGTGAAGAATCACAGAACTGCACAATGTACTGACTCCCGCTCAGGAAGATAAACTTTTCAAAACTCTAGAGGTTGCGAGGAAGGTATGTGTTAAACCATTGGATCAGTTTTGCTTCTTCGTGAGATGTGGACGTAATATCGGATACTTCATGGACTTAAATGATAACACATGCACGTGTAGAAAGTTTCAATTGGAAATGTTTCCATGTGCGCATGCATTGACAGTGGCTATGCACAGAGGAATTCTGCCACACACTTTATGCAGTTATTATTACATGAATGATTTTTGGAGAGTGGCGTATGTCGAAACGATATTTTCCTTGCCAAATGAAGCCGAATGGGAAGTTTCCGACCATATTCTCCCACTTAATAATTTGTTGCCACCTCAAATCGGACCACGTGCCCCGGGATGTAGACATACCTCTAAAATACCATCCACCGGAGAATTTCCCCGACCTCGTAAGTGCGGCAGATGCCGCGTAACAGAGCATACTCGTCAATTTTGTACAAATCAGATTCCTCTACAACACAATTCAACTGATGTGTAATATTATGTAATAGTTTAATATTTATAACTGAATAATATGTTTTTATTTAGTGTCGTTAAATATTCAATATAATTAATTTGTTTACGTAAATTATATTGCTCAATATTTATTTCAATAATTAATTTAAAAATGTCAATTATATCTATTGATTAATTAAATTATTTATTTACATTTCTTATTTACATTAATTTAATTGTCGTTTATGTAATAAATCACAATTATAATTAATGGAATATTAAATAAACAGTTAAATAAAATAGTGTATATTAATTACACAATTATACAATGTATTAAAGATCACAATTATATTCATACAAATCACAAGCCAGCTTCAACCTCCACATGTCTATCAAAAATTGATTTATTTTATCAACATTGCGATTAATATTCAAAAATTCTATATATTTTATAGCAAACATCCCACAGTCGCCCCGCAAGTGAATAAAAATATATTAGTTCGATAACATATATAACTAAAAACTAAATTATCAAATTAAAAACCTGTAAATTCTTACGATGTTCTTTTTTTCACCGTCGTCGTGTCCCGCATAATGGCTAATCTGTCATTTACTTCAATATCCGCATGTCTAGCCATCATGGGAATGATCACACGCATCGGCTCCAGTATCTGCTCCAGTTGCCCTTGGGTCAAACAGCTATGGTCGGAGTCGTACACATATATAATCCAATCAGCGAATATGATCTCCGCTGCAAAGCAGTGCGAGTTCGCGATCTGTAGAATGTACATATGTGTACAATCCGTCCATGACTTCCCGTATCTCGGCTCCAGCCCAATTACCCACTCTATCATGTAGTCGGGCACCACATATCCATTTTCTTGGAGTAGGAGGGTGATGTGCTCAATATCTAGGGCACGTGCAAACTCGGAGCTAAAGATGACTTTACCAGGAATGTCAAAAGATCTCGGGTGTCTCCGAGCTCTATCGCGCAATAGTTCCATAGCCAAGTCGATGTGCTGAAACCAATAAAAAGTATATGGCCATTATATTAAATAAAATAACAAATAATTAAATTAAATAAAACAACAAATAACAATGAGAATGTACTTACATCATCAGCGAGTCAAGCACCTCTCGTCAGTACATCGTCAAACCACTTCTTCACGTTCGAGATGGTTGTCGGCCCTATACTATATTTGTCCTTACAAAAATGAAATTAGTGAATTGTTACAAAAAGCATAGATGATCTCGTATGTACTTTAGGAAAATCATAAAATACTTACTCATGCTGAAGGGATTTGAAGCAGTCATAAAACGCCTTCTGCCAAACCGGGTCGACCTCATAGAAAAGATTGGGGAACGTCCCATCCAAGAACGTTCGTCTCTTTGCCTCGGCCGTAAAGGGAGAAACAGTATATTGTGACGGCAATTTCGGTCTCTTACCAATCACCAGCGGTGTCACGTCAACAGAATGCTTAGTGCCCTTCCTCAGCTCCGTAGTCCCCTCCGACACAAAAACTACGTCATCCGCCTCGGCCATTTCCCCCCTCCACCTTTGTCGGTACCCTCTCGAACTCCGTCGGTACCCTCTGTTTGCTGAAAATCGTACCGCAAACGCACGGGTCTCGTTCAAGTAATAAAGTGGACCTTAAGAGTCCGGATTGTTGATCCCACGAGAAATGTATACTTTAGATTACACAAATTTAATCGATTTTAATTCTAACGACAAAAGAAACACACACAATTAAAGACATGATTTAAAAAGCGATAAATAAACTAACCATCTATAAAATAAGAAAATAAGGGTGTCTTTGGCAAATTTCGGAGGGGAAAAGTGTGGTTGGAATTTATGATGTCGCTTAACATATTGTTTCATTGATCTCGAACTAATTATGTGCCGATGCAAATTTTCAAAATGTGATAGTTAGACCCGATTCTCCTGTTTTAGCTAATACCTTCTTTCGAGTGCATATTAACCCTAATTAATCAATTCATACCACATATTTCTATGTCGATACAAAGTTAACCAATTGCGTGAATATCTGTGAAAATGCTCAACGGGTCACTCAAAGTAGGTGTATATTTCTATATCATCTAAACGCGCAAAAGATATACTAATGCAAATCTGAGGTATCAATCATTTCGGTCTATTTAATGCAACTATTTTACAATAATCACATCAATATTAATTACAATCATTTAAGCGTCACCAAAAATGAAGTAAAACCTAACAATTCCATCTAAGCGTCACCAAAAATGAAATCATTTTAAATATGATGATCAATACACTATGATTTTGACAACAACTGCATTTTTTCACTAAACATGTAGATATATTGATAATCAATGAACCAACTAGGTTAAATTCAATCATAAATTCCAACACAACTATCTTAGCTCATTTTATAAAGATAATAATAAAGGAGATGTTTAAACAAATTCATTACAAATATGGCAAAATAAATGAGAAAAATTAAAGTTATAGATGAAACCCCATTTGAAGCTTGGAATTGATTTTCCTCCAACTTTTTGCCAAGTCCTTTGATCTTTGATCTCCTTGCTATCAACTTATCTTCCCCAAAACAAGCCAAGAACAACAACAAGAAAACAAAGAGAAAAGAAAAACAAGAGAAAACGGGAGAGAAAGTTTGAGAGAAAAAATATATAAAACTAAAACTCAAAAAAAATCTAAAACTAAACTAATCCTAACCTAGCCAAAAAACCGTCCAGCCACTTGTTAAATATGGGATTGATATTTTCTTTGCTTAGACATTAAGTAATCCAAAATATCCTAGGAAAAATTGCAACTAAGGTCCCCGAATTATTTAAAGATAATTAAAATGGTCCCTCAACTTTGATTTAGTACAATTTGGTCCTTGCATTTTGACTTCCATTTCATGTATGCCCTTGATAAAATTTCACTCCAAGTCTTCACTTTTTGACTTGTGCATTTCAATCCCCATCTTCACATTTTTGTGCACTTTTAGTCATTTTTCTTCCTTTTTCGCTCCATTCTTTTTCTTGACGGAGTTTAAGCCTACAAACGTGAAAATTACACAATTATGAATATAAATATACTCAATTTTATTTCTAATTAATTCCAAAAAAGTGCCAAATAAGTGTGTTTTTACACACTTATCACCCTCTCCACCTCCGCCAGTACACTCTCTACCTCCGTCTGTACCCCCTCGACTCCGTCGGTACCCCCATCCACCTCCGACTGTACCCCCTCGTCATCCGTTGCCCCTTCCTCTACCTCCGTCGGTACCCCCTCGGACTCCGTTGGTACCCCCTCCACCTCCGCCTGTACCCCCTCGTCATTCATCGCCCCTCCCTCTACCTCCGTCGGTATCCCCTGGGAACCCGTCGGTATCATCTCCACCTCCGCGGCTACCCTCTGGGACCTCACTGGTACCGGTATCCTCCTGTCCGCCTCCACCTCCATCGGTACCCCCTTTTCGGTACCCCATCAAAAAATGAGTCATAATCTCCCCCCGGCTACGACAGATCATCATACCCCATCTGTCTCGCTCTACCGTCACCCCCTCCATCTCGATGACTGCCAGTCCCTCGTAGGGCTGCTATGTCACCTCGTAACGTACAGACCTCAGTCTGAAGGTTTCCTATCTCGTGCTGCACATCTACGATGTGGTGACGTAGAACGAATACATCATTATATACATCGTCGATCTGTCCCCTGAGCTCTCGCCGCATCTGGCCTATATCCTCTGACCATGTGGCATACTGATCGTCCACCTGTCGTGCCGACTCTCGACGCATAAACTCGGTAAGGCGGGTATATAGATTGGTGGGTATATAGATCAGTGGACGAGGGAGAAGGTGAACTGATCGGCGGCGGTGGTAAGGCCCTCAGCGGCGGTGGTGAGGCCCTCGGCAACAAAAGTGATCTTGGCAGCAGAGGTGATCTCGGCGGCAGCGGCGGTGATCTCGGCGGCGGAGAAGGTGATCTCGGCGGCGGAGGTGATCTCCACGGTGGCGGATGTGGCAATCCCCGCGACTGAGGTGATACTGGACGACACACCTGAAAAATTAATAGTCCGAATTATTAATTTAGAATTGTCTTAATCGGATATCGGAATACAAAGTTATGATAAAAACACTGAAAGAAGGTGCAACTGTCTGTTTAAAACAAGAAATTATGTTACATAGTCCATTATATTGAGACATATTTTTGGCATAGAAAGTGATCGAATTAGAGAATGATGTCTATATCCAAATTGTAGCTAGATAAGTTAGGTTTCCAACTCATTTTGAATCGCCTCAATAGAATATCAGAGTACAAAGTTATAATAAAAATACTGAAAGAAGGTGCAGCTATCTGTTTAAAACAAGAAATTTCGTTACATAGTCCATTATATTGAGACCTATTTTTAGCATAGAAAGTGATCGAATTGGAGAATGATGTTTGAATCAAAATTGTAGCCAGATGAGTTAGCTTTCCAACTCATTTTGAATAGCCTTAATCGGATATCGAAATACAAAGTTATGATAAAAATACTAAAGGGAGATGCAGCTGCCTGTTTAAAACAAAAAATTCCGTTACATAGTCCGTTATATTGAAATATATTTTTGGCATAGAAAGTGATCGAATTAGGAATGATGTTTGAATCAAAGTTGTAGTCAGATGGGTTAGTTTTCCAACGCATTTTGAATCGTCTCAATCAAATATCGGAATACAAAGTTATGATAAACATACTAAAGGAAGGTGCAGCTGCCTGTTTAAAACAAGAAATTCCGTTACATAATCCGTTAAAACAACAAATTCCGTTAGTTTTTCCGTTAAACCAACAAATTCAGTTAAATATGCACTTTTTATATATAGAAAGAAATGCACATCGATCAAGTAATAAATATTACACAATGCATAATATCAGTAATAGCAATGTATATGGCAAGAGGAAACAATGGAAGAAAAGTAGAAAAGTATACGGTTTATGTGCAATCAAACAAAAATTGATACAAAAAAATCCTCTTTGTAACCAACGTTGGTCGGCCTAAAAATTATAGTTTCGCTCCAATAAACATTTTAGGTTCCTAGAGAATCATCTTCACCAGTTTAGAATCCACATTGGGACGAAAGGCATCACAGTCAGGGAGAAAGAGAGAAGCTACCTGCAGAGAGGGGCAAACCACATCTGCACTTAAGATTAATGCTCGTTGTAATACTTATGTTCTAAATTTTTTATTTCGTCAAATTCTTATATGCAATCTTATATTAATTAGCACATCTCGTCCTTGATAGTTATTTCGGTAGGGAAGATTAGAGTTCGGTTTGAACTTTTTGTCACAAATTTCAAACCAAACCACTTAAACCGGTTTGAAATTTTTTCAAACCAAATCAAACTTCTTTTTTCAATTAAAAACAACAATTTAGCAAATAAAAGATAACATATATCAAAGAAATTAAATCATAAATATTGGTCTAAAATCTCATTAAACTTGATCTCAAAACTTGCATAGGCACAACTATAGCAATAAGAATTTGACATGATCCTTATTATGAAAAAAACTCAATAGGTTGCTTACTATGACAATAATAAAAAATTCAATAAACTATCAACTATACAAGAAAGTTATTCAGTGAGTAATTTCAAATAAGTAAATCGAAAACATAAAATAAACACTCTATTCTAATTGATGTAAAAACATAGTTCAACTAAAGATTTAAAAGAGCCCAACAAATTAGAATGAAATCACAACAATTAAATGTAAAACCTAGCAACTAAGTTAAATAATAATAATAAATTGTGGGACCCAAAGAGGAAATTGAGATGCAAATAAAAAAAAAAAAAAATTATCCAGCTAAAAATTTAAGGGAGCCCAACACAAGTCGGAACAAAACGACACAACTTTCAATAAAATATAACAAACAACTGCTAAAAAAATAAAAATTAATAAAAGGTAAACTGGCCTGAGAAATTTAGCCGAAGGCCGAGAAAAGTATTAATAGAAGGAAAAGAAATTGTGTGAGTCTAAATTGAAATCTAAATTTAATTGTCTGGTTAATTGTGATGGCAGCTGATGAAACTGCTTAGCACTTCAGCTAATTTGAGGTTTTTGCATTCTTAATTAAAATGACTACTGGGTAATTGGGCATAGTTTAATTAATTAATCAGGATGAATATTTGCCTAATTGGATATTGAGCCCTTGTTTGATAATCATTCTCTCAAAATTATTTTTTTCTCGTACATATTCCCACAATAAAATTTTATTCACGTAAATTAAAAACAAATTCATATTTTTTAATTACACATTCTTCAAAAATTTACTATTCAAAAACTTATTCTTCAATTGATATATGTTTAATATTGATATGTCTTTTGTAAAGATTTGACAGTTTAAAATAGTTTGTAAAAATTAAAATCTAAATCTAACCATTTTGAAACGGTTTGGTTCAGTTTAAAATCAAAACTTTACGAGTCTATGTGAACCCAAACTAATGAATTAAAAAAAAAAAGGTTCAATTTTGTTTGTTGTTTTGTCCTACATTTCTATTAACGTATTATGTTTGCATTATTTGAAATAGGGAGATTACCAACTGTGGTTCCTAATCTTTCAAAACTTAGCAAAGATTATCCAAACATTTCATTCTAGCAGCTGAGGTCCCAAACATTTACTTACCTTCGCAGATGGAGGACACGTGGATGGAATTTGTCCATCCACCAGTTAGTTGACAAAAAAGACAATTTGACGACATTTTGATTAAATTCAAAATGGCGAAATTGTAAATTTCTATTTTTTAATAAAATAATTAAATAAAAAATATTTTTCACCCACCCCCACCCCCACTCTCGACTCCGGCTCTTGCACACCACCGCCATCGAATTCTTCCATTGCATCACCCAACAACAATTAGATACAAAATCTAATGTCCCCACCACCACCATTGCACTTAGCAAACTTAAGTGCTACTGCAAATGTCGTAGATAATGTTAGAAAAAGTAAATAAATTGAAGGGCTGAATTTTACATAAATTTTGAGTTGGACCGATTTGTTTATTTTGGAAGATCAAGATTGATTTGCCTTCTCCTATGTGAGAACATCAAAATCATATATTTACTTACCAAAAACGATGCTCGGGTGAATGAAAAATTGGAGTTCAAAGTATTGGAAGAGGTTTTGTGTAGGAGGGAAACTATAAAAATATTTATCTATATAGGAATGAAGTTAAAAATCAACTTAATAAGAAAATTAAGGTATTGAGAAGTGATCAAGGTGTTGAGTCCGAAGCACAATTTGCTGAATTCTGTGCACAACGCGAAATCATACATAAAATCACGGCACCTTATTCTCCTTAACAAAATGGTCTTGTTGAACGGAAAAATCGTATCTTAAAAGAAATGATGAATACAATGATAATAAGTTCGGGGTTACTTCAGAACATGTGGGGGGAAGTTGTGTTATCAACATATTACTTTTTAAATAAGATACCCCGAAAGAAAATGGAAAAGATCCCTTATGAGTTATGGAAAGAAAGAAAATCTTCATATAAATATTTACGAGTGTATGGGTGTCTTGCTAAAGTGACTGTTCCAACAGTAAAGAAGGTAAAGATAAACCCGAAAATTGTAGATTGCATCTTCATAGGCTATGCAAATAATAGTAGTGCTTATTGATTTCTTGTACATGAGTCTAAAATTTCAGACATACACAAAAACAAGACAATGGAATCCTGAAGTGCTTCATTCTTTAAATATGTATTTCCATACAAAGAGGAAGTAAGTTCTTCTAAATGGACACACGAGACTATGGTTGAAAACAGTTAGGACTAAGAACTAGAAGAGGAGATTGAGGTTAAACCAAGACGTAGCAAAAGGGAAATGACAGAAAAATCTTATGATCCTGATTTTCTGACTTATATGCTAGAAAGTGAACCCTGAACCTTTCCAGAAGCTGCCAATTCTTCAGAAGGAACTTAGCGGAAAGAGGCCATTAAAAGTGAAATAGATTCCATTTTTCAAAATCATATATACGAGCTAGTGGATCTTCCTTCAGGAAGTATATCACTAGGTCACAAGTAGATTTTCAGAAGGGAAATAAAAGTAGATGGAACAATCGAAAAGTATAATGCTAGATTAGTAATAAAATGTTACAGACAATGGGAAGACCTTGATTACTTTGACATATATTCTTTAGTGATAAGAATAACATCTATTAGAATGATACTTGCAATTGCCGCTTTGCGAAATCTTGTAATGTATTAAATGGATATTAAAACTGTTTTTTGAATGAAGATTTAGAGGAAGAAATGGACATGGAACAATCCAAGAGTTTTTCATCACCAGGGCAGGAAAAGAAAGTTTGTAAATTGGTGAAATCATGGCTTGAAACAGGCTCCAGAACAGTGGCACGAAAATTTTGACAATGTTATGATGAAATGTAGATTTAAGATTAACGATTGTGAAAAATGTGTCTACGTCAAAGACACCGAAATGTTTATGTCATTTTATATCTTTAAGTTAACAATATGCTTATTGTTGGTGGCAACGATAAGAAAATTAAATCTACTAAAAATATGTTAAATCCAAGGTTTGACATGAATGGTATGGGTTTAGCTGATGTGATACCTAAAGTTAAAATTAGCAGAACATCAAATGGATTCGTTCTAAGTCATTACATTATGTGGACAAAATTGTAGAAAAGTTCAGCAAGAATGGTACTGGCATGGCTATAACACTGATATATACGAGTCAGTATCTACCTAAAAACAAAGGCGAGAGTGTCTCTCAAGTAGAATACTCTAAAATTATTGAAAGTCTAATGTACTTGATGAGTTGTACAAAACCAGATATAGTATACACAATTAGTAAACTGAGTAGATAAATGAGTAATCTAGGAGCTGACAACTGGAAACGAACAGTAAGAGTTTTAAGGTATTTAAGATATATTCATAATTTTGGGCTACACTATACCAATTATTCAGCGGTCATTGAAGGATTTAGTTATGCAAATTGGATATCTGATATAAAAGACTTCAAATCCATTAGTGGATTTGTGTTCACATGGATTTGCATACATTGTGATAATCATTCAGCAATTGGAAGGCACAAAGTAACATGTACAATGGTAAGTATAGACATATATGTCGTAGACACAATATCATAAGACAACTATTCTCAACTGAAGTTATCTCTATTGACTGTAACACCCCGAAAATTTAGAATAAAATTATTTATTTTATAAATTTTATTTTTGAAAGTTGAGGGACTAAAATAAAGTATGTTTTAAATGGGCCAAATATTTAACTTTTTATAGAGTGACCAAAAGTATATTAACATTGAGCTCATTTTGTAGCTCACATTAAATAGTGTTTATTGGGCTAAAAAAAATGTATGTTCAGATGAGTTAAGCCGAAGATATTTCAATTCAAAGAAGCATGATTAATGTGTATTATTTTATTTTGTAAAAAATATCTTTTAAATTAATTAGTAAAAGAAAATAATATAATATTGCATAATCACGTTTATCTTTTTTTAAAAAAAAAGGAATTTACCATATCATATTCTATTTAACTGTGCACGTGTAAATTGTGTATATTCTTCTATTAGCTAAGCATGTTTATCCTTAAATTGAAAGTTTTAGTTGTGATTGGTCAAAGAATTCTTTAATAGATAAGAGTCCTCAAGTGAATATTATTGGGATACGTTTCTACTCTCCTAGCACACTAGGATTCCACTTTTTTGCCTTATAAAAACCTATGCATGGTCACATTATTTTACACACCAACGCAAGAATAAAGAGTAAAGAAGAAAAAGAAAAGAGAGATTTCTTACTCACGTGAAGGAAAGAAAGAAGAAAAGTTGGAAAGTTCCGGAACGTGTCATTTTAATTACTTCAAAAGTTTGTTTTTTCAAGGTAGAATATTACGTGCAAGTGGATATGTCTATGCAATATTATAATTATTTTTACATGATTTATTTTACAAAATGCTAATAGACCTACATGTCTTGATGAAATGAAATGAAATGTGAGATCACATTCGGATTTTTCTCAAAATGCTAGAGCTTTCGATTGTTCTTAATGAAATGATGGTATGAAATGTTATAAATTTATATTTAAAGAATTATTATATGTTTAGACGCACGTATCCTGCTGGGTTTAAAATACTCACTCCTTCAAACTTTAACATTTCAGGTTAGATCGATTCAACGTGGATGGTGGCTGAATGGTGCGCATGCCAAATAAAATATTTTCAAGGGAACCAACAGTAATTTTTTCTTATGTTTAGATATTAGTATTTTTTAGTTTCTATTTGATGCTTTAAGTTTTGTTTTAATATTTTGGATTGATTAAATTTGATGTTATGAAAATTTGAGTTTTATTAAAGTTTATTTAATATTTTCCGCTTTATGTATGATTATGAAATGATATTGGTAACATCTTAATATTTAAATCAATAAAATTTGGGGCGTTACAGTTTGGTATCAGAGCAAGGGTTTTATTTCCTGTAGACCCATATGCATTTTTTTTTACATAACTTGCATTTTGAAGAAAAAAAAAGATGAATAGTGACACTGTTCACGATGAAGAGTGACAGGCGTCACTGTTCACGCGAACAGTGCAGATGTCATTGTTCACGTGAACAGTGAACAATGAAAAAAAAAGGGGGGAGGGTGTTTTACAGTGAACAATCAAGAGAATATATGTTTAATTATTTGTTTATTTTGGTTGTAAAAGATAAATTGTGAATAATAGTAGTTGGAATTTAAATTGTTATGATTTAATGCTTATAGTTTAAGATTCACACGTGATAATTATTTTTATGTTTAGCTTTAGCTCTTGGTGATGTTTTAAAATTTTTACCAGTAAAAAAAAAAATAAAATTCATTTTAAGGGATGACATGTTCGATCTATTGTCATTGTTTTTTTGATTTGCATAATTGCAAAATTAAAAGGTTTTATCAAAAAAACTTAAAATGTCTAAGAAGAGCTTGTAATTTAAGCGGTCCGTTGTGACCCCCCTCATCTGGAAGCCTTTTGATTACGCGTTATTCAAGTTGATGAGATGAAACACAATATTTCAAACCTTACATACAGTTCTTTTTTTTTTTTTTTTTTTTTAAAAAGGATATTTTTTAGAAATTTCTATTTTGAGAAAATCCTATTTTTGTAAGTTACAAAAAAAAAAAGGGTAGTAGTTGTGTAAAGTTTTAATTATAAAGAATCATAGGCACGTGACGCTCACCATTCGACCACTATCCAATTGTTCCCAGGTAAGAAATGAAATATTTTTGTATGATTATGAGTTATTTTGCTACTATGAAATGTACAAGTATGCTTACCTTGCTTGACTTGTTAGTTGAATTTTTCTTTATTGTTTGGGCGATGAAGTATATTGTTAAATCAAAGATTTAGCATAATTAAAATTATACGTGTCACATGATTAGGACTGAGGAAGTAACTAGGATGACGGTAATAGCCCCACATACCAGCAACGTGCTCAAATTACTATCGAGAGATACATAGATTATGAAGTAAGATGGGAGCGAACATTTGTTGAACATGTTGAAGACTTCATTCTTAAGTGGGAGCAAACAAGATCGTACGGATATAATGAGGGGACAATCCTCTCAATATATCATCTTATAACCACCATGCGTCCTCAATGAAGAAATGTAGCTTACTTCATGAGAGATATGGATTATGGTCTGTATTTGGAAGAAGATTCGGACGTGATTGATTTTAAGGGATACTGTGAGGACATCATAATCTTGTGGAACCATAGACAATAAGAGCTAGCACTAGAACCTGAGCCTGAACCAGAACGTGAAGAGGACCTAGAGGAAGAGCCTGAAGAAGACCCATAAGAGGAAGTGGAGCCGGAAGACCCTATCATCGATTTGGTTACAGATTCTGAGCCCGAGTCATGCATTACTTCGGATGACGAGACCCCATAAAAAGAAGATTTTTAGGACTCATAGAGATTAGTGATAGTTAGTTTTATTCCTTTAGCAAAAGTTTATTCAGTTATCCATTGGATTTTATCTTAAAACCAAATATTATATTAGAGATTGATATTATAATTAATTTATGCATTATCAAACTTTTCCTAAATTAGAATTTTAATTGTGTTAAGAAAATGCCGAGACAACAACAAAATCAAGCAACGGTCATTAGGGATTTGTTAAAAGCTGTACAAGATTTGGGTAGAGAACAGACACAAGCTGGTCTCCAGAATGCAACTGCTAGCAACATCAGTTCAATTGTTGAACAATTCCGTCGCTACAAACCCCCAACCTTCGATGGCAAGGCAGACCCATTTGCAGCTGAGGAATTGATAAGATGAATGGAACGGATCTTCAAACATCTTTCTTGCACGGATACTCAAAAGGTATTGTGTGCAGAATTCATGTTAGTTGATGCTACAGGTCACTAGTGGGAGTCTGTTTCACGTACTAGGACTGAGGCACAACAATGCAACCTCACTTGGGCACATTTCAAAGAAGAGGTGATGGGAAAATATTTCCCACAAGCCCTGAGAGATCGAAAGGAGGCAGAGTTTCTACAACTTAAGCAAGGAAAGATGGCGTTGGTTGATTATGAGAGGAAGTTTGAATAGCTTTCTAGGTATGCAACACATCTAGTAGATATAGAGCAAAAGAAGGCTAGAAGTTTGAACTCGGTCTACGACCAGAAATTGGAGGAATAATGGCATCACATGAATTTACCACATATAGTCAGGTCCTGCAACGGGCTCAAGCAATTTCAAACCGATAGGAAATTGATGAGACGGTTTGGGAAGTTGTTGAGTTTTCGGGAAAAAGGAAGTGGAATGGACAATACGAGGGAAAATGAAACAAACAAAACAAGAGGGCAAACCTTGAGCGGTGGTCAGGTTCAAATAGGCCGAATAGTGTTCTTACTCCATGTCCTAAATGCGATAAACTGCATAGAGGAGAGTGTCTGCATGGAAAGAATGCTTGCTATTGATGTGGAAAGCAAGACCATATTGCTACTAATTGCTATGAACCAAGAAGAGATAAAGAGCAAAGTAAAAGAGGAGTGGCTAGGGTCTTTGCCTTAACCCAACAGGACGGAACGGAGAACGATGGCAGGTATTCTATCAATAACTAAACTACATACATATGCTCTTAGGTAATTTTTCTAAAAAGCTTGGAGCAGTGGAGATCAAACCTTACCATGACTCTTCACTAGATAAGTAATTTTGAGGACGAAGTTTTTAAAGGAGAGGAGATTGTAACAGCCCGAAAATTTAAAATAAAATTATTTGTTTTATAAATTTTATTTTTGAAAGTTGAGGGACTAAAATAAAGTATGTTTTAAATTCTTATGTTTTAAATGGGCCAAATATTTAACTTTTTATAGAGTGACCAAAAGTATATCAACATTGGGCTCATTTTGTAGCTCACATTAAATAGTGTTTATTGGGCTTAGTAAAATGTATGTTCAGATGAGTTTAGCCCAAGATATTTCTATTCAAATAAGCATGATTAATTTGTATTATTTTATTTTGTAAAAAGTATCTTTTAAGTTAATTAGTAAAAGAAAATAATATAATATTGCATAATCACGTTTATCTTTTAAAAAGAAGGAGTTTACCATATCATATTCTATTTAACTGTGCACATGTAAATTGTGTAAAAAACAAGGCCATTGCCTTGGGCCTTAGAATATAAGGGGCCTCAAAAAAGAGGCCCGAAGTCACCCCAATCCATATAAAAAAAAAAGTTTTGTTCTACTAATACAGATGAAATCAGGAAGATGAAGAGGAACAAGATGTGGTAAATAAATTTGCTGGATACATTCACGAACAAATTATAAGATGCACTCATCAATGGAAATATTCATATTTTTGTGTGTGTTCTTTCAGATTGTCCTCTGACGTATAAGAATTTCTGCCAAGTCGCTGTCCATTGAAACCAATAATTTCATTTCTTTTTCTTGTTTTTAGGTTCCTAAAAAAAGGAAAAAGATATATCCCTTCTAACTTGCTTTTGATTCTATATATTATTATCTTTTTTTTTTTTTCATTTTTCATCCCCTTTTCCCTCCTGTTTTCCCTCCTATATATATCTCCCTTCATGCTCAGAGTTCAAACAACACCTCCCAAATTCTTAGCTTATGATTTTGTGTTCAAACATAAGTTTTCTTGGAAAATTTCCTTCTTAGTTGTTTAGTGGTTTTTCTTTCTGAAATTTTAAAAACACTGTTTTCTCTCATATTTTACTCTATTTCCTATAGAAATGGCACCTACAAGTGATCCCATCAACTCAATTTTCACTGTTCTTAAGCCAAGCAAGAGGGACAATCTTTTTGAACTTTTTGATGACCGACTTTTTGTGACAATATTTGACTATGTTTGAAGTTGGACCGAGTTTGATCATATAATATTTCTTGGTTTCATCTGATTTCTTTTTATCAATTCATTGCTTGGAGATTGTTATTTGATATAATGATATATTGTTGATTAAATCTTATCTTCCATCAACAATGTCACAAGAACGATTAAATGGATTAGTTATTCTATCTTTTGAATTATATAAAATCTTCTTTTTAGTATAAAAGTATTAATTATTTAAATATTTAAATTTTGCTACACTTATGAAAAAATGATTATGTTGAAGGGTCTCGTAATAATTAGTCGCATAGGGCCTCTTAATTCTCAGGGCCGGCCCTGCCCATCAATGGTGGTGGGTGAATCGATAGATAGATTGCAAAACAACAAAATCGAAAACGCTAAATTCGTAGATACATAACAGAAATCCAGAATTAAATG
Source organism: Fraxinus americana (assembly GCA_035079005.1). NCBI lineage: Eukaryota > Viridiplantae > Streptophyta > Magnoliopsida > Lamiales > Oleaceae > Fraxinus > Fraxinus americana. Next base: position 29,283,711 of record CM068706.1, on the reverse strand, counting down.
TGAAATAGCAAACCTGATCGATCCAATGAAATCAACAAATGTGAAATATATTTCTTACGTATGAAGAGAATCAAGTCAATGAAACAGAATTAAAGGCTAGAGGTCATAACCAAAATCACAGCAACAGATTTGGTGCAGAACTAAAGGCTGAATTAAAGGTTGAAGATATGGAAGGTGGTGAACTCTTAACATCAAATCAGGAGCCTAACAAATGAGGAAGATTTGATCCTATGTTTATGCTATAAGATTGTATAGCTGTAATCTGTTAATTGTAATTACTCACGCTAATGTAGGCATCCAGTGTAAATGGTCCTCTATACATAGCTGTACAGATTATGGCATATTCAAGGAAAAATAGAGGAATTAATTCTTTTACATGGTATCAGTATAGCCATCAAAGACCAACGTCTAAATCTCTTCCTCCAATCCTGAAACTCAATCTCCCTTCATTGTCTCCATGCCTAATATTTCTACTATCAAACTAAGCTAAGATAATTATCTACTTTGGAAAGCCCAGATGGTTCCATATTTTCGAGGTCAGGATCTCTTTGGTTATCTGGACGGAACCACAGTAGAACCACCAAAAATAATTTTCGTGTCCCACCCTGAAACCAATATTGTTTCTGAGATACTCAATCCTGCTTACTCTCAATGGGTCAAGCAAGACAACCTCATCCTTAGCACTCTCATGTCCTCTCTTACCGAAGGAGTGCTTGATTAGGTTGTTAATTATACAACCTGCCATGCTGTCTGGCATGCATTAGATGAAACTTTCTCCTCAAAATCTCGTGCGCGTATTGTTCAGATCCGTACTCAACTGGCTACTGCAACTAAAGGCAGTAAATCTGCCACAGAATATTTCCACTTCATTAAGAGGCTAGCAGATGAGCTAGCGATCACAGAGCAGCCAATGACACGAGATGATACTATCACCTATATTCTTGCAGGTCTTGGCCATGAATATGACAGTTTTGTGGCTTCAATTTCCGCTCGCACAGATAGTGTGTCGCTCAAGGAAATTTATTCTCTCTTATTAACCACAGAAGCACGTCTTTCTCAATACCAACTCACTCCAGCAATTCAGCAACCTTCTGCTAACATTGCTCAACGCCATTCATAACCATTTGCACGGAATGGCCGTGGTGGCTCTCGAGGAAGGGGGCGAGGCAATCATAGTGGCTTTACCTTTGCTAACCGAAACGCTGATCAGCCCTCTATTATTTGTTAAGTTTGTGGTAAGCCTGGACACTCAGCTCGTAACTGTTATCTTTTGACTTCTTTTATCAGGATGCTCCAAAACAAATGCCCAAGCAAGCCATGGTTGCCGTGAATAATGGCAATCCTACCAATTAGGAGACCGATTGGCATGCAGATACGGGTGCAACCCATCATCTCACAAACGATGCTTCGAATCTGAACCAACAGAACAACGACTATAAGGGCTTAGATACCGTTCAAGTGGGAAATGGTCAAGGTTTGCATATCTCTAAAACTGGTTCTTCTAAATTCAACACTACCTCATCCACTTTTGTTCTTAATCAAGTTCTTTTAGTTCCTGAGATTCAAAAGAATTTGATATCTATTCAACAATTTTGCATTGACAATAACGTCTATTTTGAATTTCACGCTCACTTCTTTCTTGTGAAGGATTACTTGGGGAAGGTCCTTCATCAAGGTCATCTCAGTGATGGCCTCTACAAGTTCACCACCAAAACAAGCCTACCTCAAGCACACTCCAGTGTTCAAGTCTCATTTAATAATTGGCATCGTAGACTTGGTCATGCCTCTGCTCTAGTCGTCCACAAAGTTATCTCCACTTTCAACTTTCCAGTAGAGAAAAATAAATTGCACACTGTGTGCCCTGATTGGCAAACGGCTAAAAGCCATATTTTACCTTTTCAACTATCTACATTTGTTTCTTCAAATCCTTTAGATTTAATTTTTACTGATGTATGGGGACCTGCTTCCGTTGCTTCCACCACTGGTGCTAAATATTACATGAGTTTTCTAGATGATTATTCCAAATTTATTTGGTTATTTCCCCTTAAACTAAAATCAGATGTTGAGCAGGTTTTTCTTAATTTCCAAAAATATGTGGAAAAACATTTTGAAAGGAAAATAAAAGCCATCCAATCTGATTGGGGTGGCGAATATAGATGGTTAAACACATATTTTCAAAACAATGGCATTCACCATCGCTTAGCTTGCACACATACACATCAACAAAATGGTTATATTGAGAGAACATCGACATGTTGTCGAAGTTGGCTTAAGCATGTTGGCACATTGCAGTCTTCCAATGATATACTGGGAAGATGCCTTCCAAACTGCAACTTATGTGATAAATAGGCTTCCAACACATGTTTTAAACCAAAAATCACCATTTGAGATGTTGTATAACCATGCTCCAGATTACACATTTATGCATGTGTTCGGATGTGCATGTTGGCCTAACTTGAGGCCTTACAATCAACATAAGCTTAATTTCCGTTCGAAAACATGCATTTTCATTGGCTATAGTCTTTGTCATCAAGGATACAAGTGTCTTGATCTCTCTACTGGTAAGGTCTATGTCTCAAGACACGTCATTTTCGATGAAAATCTTTTTCCTTACACTTACGAAAATACAAACCACAGCCCCTCTCATCAGACTTCCAACTCTGTCATGCTTCCTTTGCTAATTAATCCTTCCCCATCCACAAGTTTTAGAGATTTGAAATCTAACTCAATTCTTACACAAATTGATTCTACACCATTATGTTCAATTTCTACAGGTACAGGTCATGGAACATCTACCCAGCTAGCAACTAATGTACTCGACTCTACTGATGCCCCACATGATAATGCACAGCCTGCTCCTACAAACACTCACTCCATGATCACCAGATCAAAGAATCATATCCATAAGCCTTGACAACACTCTGATGGCTGCATTCGGTACCCTTTATCTAGAGCTTTGATAGCAGAAACATCATCTCTAGCAACAAAACCAACCTCTTACACTGAGGCCTCTAAGTTCGTCCACTGGCGAGATGCTATGAATAAAGAATTCACTGCACTGCTACAAAATGGCACTTGGTCCTTGGTGCCACCATCAAATAATACCAATGCTGTGGGCTGCCGTGCCAAAGGATTCCATCAACAAGAAGGAGTCGATTTTTATGAAACATTCAGTCCAGTCATCAAACATACCACTATTCGATTAGTGCTTTCTCTTGCCGTGTCTTATAATTGGTCTATAAAGCAATTAGATGTACAAAATGCATTCTTGCATGGTGAGTTAAAAGAGGATGTATTCATGTTACAACCCCAAGGATATATTCATCCACAATATCCAAATCATGTGTGCAAACTACACAAGTTGCTTTGTGGACTGCGGCAAGCTCCAAGAACATGGTTCTCAAAGCTCTCAGATAAACTCAAGTCTTTAGGTTTTCATGAAAGTAAAGCTGACTCGTTTCTATTTATTCTTTGGAAATCAGCTATTATTATTTACATACTTATATATGTGGATGATATTTTGATAACGGGCTCAAGTTCAAATACAATCACTCACGTGATTAACTGCTTGAAGGATGCTTTTGTTGTCAAAGACTTCGGTGCACTAAATTTCTTTCTTAATGTTGAGGCACTTCGGTGTCCAGATGGCATTTTGTTAAGGGATATAATCCCACATCGAATAAAGATGTTGACACAGACTAATTGATAAAGATCTTGGGCCACTCCTCTTAATAAGGTTGACCTTTTAAGATGGACCCCCAAATCTTAATATGGTATCAGAGCCCATTATGCTCCAACGAGCGATTCGATCCCGGTAAGACTTCAAAAAGTGAGCACGTGGATTTCAAGATTGGTCTGCTCAAATGAGCCACCATCTTGTGGGGGCGTGTTAAGGGATATAATCCCACATCGAATAAAGATGTTGACACAGACTAATTAATAAAGATCTTGGGCTACTCCTCTTAATAAGGTTGACCTTTTAAGATGGACCCCCAAATCTTAATATACATCACTCAACGAAAGTATATTGTTGATTTACTAAAACGGAGCAACATGGACAAAGCCAAGCCTTGCACAACTCCCATGGCCTCTAGTTGTCGTCTTTCTTCCAACGATGGACAACCCTTCGAAAATATAAGTCTCTACCGAAGCATCGTAGGCAGCTTGCAATATCTATCCTTCACAAGGCCTGATTTAGCCTTTGCAGTACATAAAGTTAGTAAATTTATTCATCGACCCCTTGATGCACATTGGATGGCAGTCAAGCACATATTGCGCTACCTTAAACACTCGGTGTCTACTGGTTTATACATCACCAAAACTTCTGATATGAGGTTGCAAGCTTACTCAGATTTTGATTGGGCTGCTGATAAAGATGATCGCCGCTCAGTTGGAGCTTTCTGTGTCTTTATGAGCTCTAATTTAATCTCTTGGAGCTGCAAGCAGCAGCCCACAGTTGCTAGAAGCAGTATCGAGGCTGAATACAAAGCGCTAGCGAATACAGCAGCCGAGCTTACTTGGATAAAATCTCTTTTGTTCGAACTTGGTATTCCTCAAAAACAACCACCGGTTTTTTGGTGTGATAATATTGGAGCTACTTATCTCACGTCAAATCCTGCATTTCATGCAAGGACGAAGCACATAGAAATTGAATTTCACTTCGTAAGAGACCAAGTGCTCAATAAACAATTGGTGGTTCATTTTATTTCAAGCCGCGATCAGTTAGTAGATGCCCTTACCAAGCCATTACCTCCAATAAAGTTTAAACAAGTCCAACACAATCTACATGTCCGTGAACTACCTCCAGATTGAGGGGGCGTGTAGAGAATCAAGTCAATGAAACAGAATTAAAGGCTGGAGGTCATAACCGAAATCACAGCAACAGATTTGGTGCAGAACTAAAGGCTGAATTAAAGGTTGAAGATATGGAAGGTGGTGAACTCTTAACATCAAATCAGGAGCCTAACAAATGAGGAAGATTTGATCCTATGTTTATGCTATAAGATTGTATTGTTGTAATCTGTTAATTGTAATTACTCACGCTAATGTAGTCATCCAGTGTAAATGCTCCTCTACATATAGCTGTACAGATTATCGCATATTCAAGGAAAAATAGAGGAATTAATTCTTTTACAACGTAGATCAAAATAATAATCAAGATTCTAATTTGTCAAGATTTCTTGGAGAAAAGAATTTTAGGGGTAAATTTCCAATTCGTTAAGATTTCTTGGAGACGAGAATTTTTGGTGGCAAAATAATGTTGTATGTGGCGGGTTTAGGTCATAAATTATACATTGAGGGCCAGTGCCTTACTGAAGTTAATAATATGCCCTTTTTCGTAGCCGTTAGGGCTTAGGGCTTAGGAGTACATTCAATTGGAAAATTACAATGGCATCTTGTTATTTGATCATGGTTGGTATCACATGGATGAATTCTTGATAAAATAATTAGCTAAATTTTTGCCTATGATGACATTGATGTTCCACTCAGTCAACTCACGAATTTGCAGAATGAATACATGGAAAGTAAATGCAGCAATGTAAAGGAATACACTGATTTACGGGTAAAATCCAACTCGTTTATTACTCCACAATAATACTAGCAAATGAAGGAATACTGAAAGAACACAACACACACAGTGTCTCATCGGTCTAGCCTTTTCAATTTATAGATCAAAATTTGTATGCAGTTAACACCCTTAACTGCCAAAGGGATAAACCAACCCAATTGAATTCGAACTGCCAGAAATTGCTTTCCACAACCATTCCCAACAACTGTCCATACTTTTCACATGTATGGACCACGAAAACTGCCCAGCACATGTATCAAACATGTGCCCAATTTGGACACCCGAATTTGTGAACTAAAGCCCACTAACAGCAAGCTGGATCCGCTCATGTCTTGCCAATCTACAATACTTTAACACCAGCCAAATTGAAGCATCATTCCCACAAATTGAAACCTATATTTTTCATGCTCTGAAATCTAAAGTGTGCACCATCAACACACATATCTGCAAAATCCCTTCATGAGTGCATGTCGTGCTCATGCCATTGTGCATGTCAATCTTTAAGGGGCTGTCAAACCTTCCATACCGAAAGAGTTTGACATTCTCGTCAAAAGAGAATCAAGATACTCATTCACCTTGTCCTCAAACTCCCACAAATCGACATCCCTTTCATAAGTTGCATCAACTCCGCTACTACATTTCCACAATACAATATAGTTTGTTCTCCTAATTTTTTTTTACTAGCCCCCATTGTTCGATGACCAATAATCTTTGCCTACTCCTTATCATACTATTTTCTAATCATAGGAGTAGCCCTCTTGGCCTGTAAACGATCTTCTCTCACCAAACTTTCATTAAAGGACTTCAGATAGCTCACGTGGAAAGTAGGATGAACATTCATACGATCAGGTAGCTTCAATTGATATGCTACCTTCCCAACACGCTTGATTACTTCGAAGGGACCGTCATATTTCTGAACCAGCCCACGACATACAGTCTTGCTACTAATCTTTTTCCAAATCTGGGGAGTTAATTTCAACAACATTTTATCCCCAACCTGAAACTCCACGTCTTTCCTATTCTGATCAGTATACTTTCTCATTCGTCGGGCAGCCTTCGCAAGGCTGTCCTTTGCTTGCTTAATCATCTCTTGTTTATCTTGAGCAAACCGAAAAGTAGCTGGGCACACACTACTTCTCCCTTATTTTATAATCTCAAGAAGCGTCATGGGCATATGCCACATAGTTAACTTGGCCGGACACATTCCCGTAGCAGAAGATTGATATAGATTGTAGCAAAACTGAGTAGTATCAAGCAAGACAACCCAATTTTTCTGACTTGCTGTAACATAGTGTCTGAGACATTCTTCCAGCAATGCATTTGTCCTTTTCGTCTGACCATCTGTCTGAGGATGATTTGCTATTGAAAATTTTAATTCAGATCCCATCATGTTGAATAGCATGGTCAAGATTGTACCTGTAAATCGAGAATCTCAATCACTCAGAATATCCTTGGGTATTCCAAAGTACTCACAACATTCTTGAAAAATAATCCAGCAACAATGTTTGCTGTGAACTCATGCGGAGTTGAAATAAAGATTGAATATTTTGAAAACCTGTCCACCAACACCATAATAGACTTGAACCCATCAACCCCGAGATACGTGAAATGAAATCCATAGAAATCGACTGCCATGTCCATTCTGGAACCGGCAAAGGCTGGAGCAAACCTGCCTTTTTCCTGCTTTCTGCTTTATCCTGCTGCCTGAATGGCTTGCCCATAGTGGATCTCGAGTTTCTTTCAACAGTACTTGCCTTAGTCCCCCACCTGAAGGCACATACAATCTGCTACTTTGACATAGATCAAACCTTCTTAATCCAATACCGTCTTACGAAGCCATCCTTAATTTCATGCAACAACTTGGTATAACTTTTCAGCCCAATATTTGATTATGTCAAGAAAATCAGATTCAACTGTCATCAAAGCTGATACATAAACTTCCATATATTTCCAACTGAGTGCATCAGCAACTTGATTCTTCTTGCCTTGCTTGTGAACCCACACAAAATCAAAGTCAGCCAAAAACTCTTGTCATCGCGCTCGTTTTGCCAACAACTTCTTTTGTGACCGAAAATATGTGTTGGCTACATTATCTGTTAGATCAATGAATTTTGTTCCTAACAAATAATATCGTCAAATCAATAGACAATGAACAACCGCCGTCATCTCTTTCTCATGAGTTGAATATTGTTGTTATGCCTCTTTCAATTTTCGACTTTCATAAGCAATCGGATGGCCTTCTGTACCAATACACCCCCAATGGCACGATCATATGCATCAGTGTGTACTTCAAACATCTTCTCAAAGTCAGGTAAATGTAACATCGGTTAAGTTGAAATAGCTTGCTTTAACTTCTCAAAAGCTCGTTGGCACTCATTGGTCCATTCCTATTTCCGATCTTTTTTTAATAAATTCGTCAAGGCATTCACTTTCTTGGAATAGCTTTGAATGGAATGCCGATAGTAGTTTGCTAATCTAAGAAAAGAACGTAATTCAGGAACCTTGGATGGACTTGGCCACTCCATGATAGCCTTCACCTTATTTCTGTCCATTCTGATTCTTCCTCGACCAAACCTATACCCCAAAAATATCACCTCCGAATGGAAAAATTCTCATTTCTACTTCTTGACATACAGTTGACGTTCTCTATGCTGTGAGAAAACCTTCCTTAAGTGGACAATATGGTCACTCACTAATCTACCATATATCACAATATCATCCAAATATACTACCACAAAATCATCCAAAAACTTGTACAACACATCATTCATCAAATTGCAAAAAGTAGCAGGTACATTCGCATGACCAAAGGGCACAAGAAAGTCAAAAAAAATATACCTAGTCACACTGGCAGCTATTCTTACTTACCATAGCCTGATCGCAAATGCAGCTTGGTGAAGAATAAAACCTTCGCCAATCAATCAAACAAATCAGCAACATTAGACACCGGATATTTATTTTTCACCGTCACCTTATTCAGTCCACGATAATCCACACACATCCTTATAGAACCATCATGATTTTTCTGAAATAGAACTAGGGTACCGTAAGGAGCTTTCGAAGGCTGAATGAAACCCGTATCAAGTAAATCATCAAGCTGCATCCTCAACTCTGCCAACGCAGATGAAGCCATTCGATATGGGGCTTGTATAAGAGCCTTTACCCCTGGTTCGAATTCAATTTTGTGATCAACAGCACGACGAAGTGGGAGAGTTCTTGGAAGTTCTGGGGACATCACATCAACGAACTCATCCAAGACACTTGCAACCTAATCAGGTACCTCCACAACCTGATCTTCTTTGATTTCTACCAAAGCTACCTTAAGATGTTTCGCAGATTGCATTTCATCTTAAATCAGCTTTCCTTTATTCTTGTCAAGATACTCGCTGGTACAAAACAAGGACTTCCTTCGTCTGTAATGTATAACTCTGCCTTCACTTTGATAAAGAATTCAATACCAAGGATCAAATAAAAAATCATCTAAGGGAATAGACATCAGATTGCACTTTCCCTCCCATTCGCCCACATGAAGGGTGACTTCAACAGATCCCTTCACAGGCTGTGCTATAGAATTCAGAACTTAATTTTCGTAGTCACCTGAGTCATGTTTAAACCCATCTTTTCTACTATCCTTGAACTTACAAAGTTTTTAATAGCACCTGTGTCCATCATTGCCAACACTTACTTCCCCATCAACAGTAACTTGAACATACATCAAGCTATGTTGCAGTGTAGTGATGTTATTCATGAGCTGTAATGGATTAACTCTCAATGGGACATCATCCGAGTTGTCATCATTGCCTTCCAACCTTAGGGCATTCAGTTTCTCCCTCATTGGACAGTCCTTTGCACGATGGGGACCGTTGTAAATGAAGCATCCACTGAAACTATTTGACTTGAGTTGGAACTGATCACCATCTTTCAATTTATGGCCCTCAGACTTTTTCTTCTTATCCCCTTTCTTCCAATCTTTTGATGTGCCAACCTTCTTCTCATTGTTTTTCCTCTGAACAGAAGAGTTACTGCCCATCTTGTAGTCAACAAGACAATCCACTGCAGCCATTGCAGCAGGAAGGTCCTTCACTCTTTGCCTCTGCAATTCGCCTATGCCAAACCTTGTAATCCAGACATAAAGTTGAAAAGCTTATCCCCCTCGAACATATTTTGGATATCCAGCATGAGACTACTGAATTTCTTCACATATTCACGCACACTTAACTTTTTGAGAGATTCCCTTGCAACCTACGTCGTATTGCAAGGCAAGAACTAATCCTTCAATTTCTTATGCAACATTTCCCACTTAACAACTGGTAACTGACCCGTAGCATCGTCATCCTTCACCCAAGTTCTCCACCACAACTTTGCATCCCCCGAGAGATACATTGAAGTGATATTTAGTCGCTCATCCTCTGGAATACGAGCAGCTTTGAAGTAGTGCTCCATATCCCGCGGGAAATTCTCCAACTCTTTGGCATTACAAGCACCATTGAATTGCTTTTGGTTTAGGCACACGAATTTTTGAAGTACCCACTACATCCCGCACAGTAGTACTGTTTAGGGCCAATTTCAGCAAGAAAATTTCACTTTCAATGGCATTATACCAAGCCTTTGTGTTATCAGCAAGATCCAACAGATCTTTCATGAATGAAGATTGCCTTTCGTCTACCCCGCTAGCAAATTCTTCAAATTGGGCCCTCAATTCTGTGTGCACATCATTATGTACATGGATTTGTGCAGCCAAACTGACTGTATTGTCGGTCATAGGAGCACCAACAAAATCCTCCAACACAGAAACCCGATCCTTAAGATTCTAACTTGCAGCCATGTCTATAAATGAAACCTAGTCAACCCACAAATTTTTGATGTATGTTCGAGGCTCTGATACCAATTATCACATGGACGAATTCTTGGTAAAATACTTAGCCAAATTTTCACGTATGATGACACTGAGATTCCACTCAGTCAACCCACGGATTTGCACAATGAACACATGGAAAGTAAAGACAGCAATGTAAAGGAACACACTGATTTACTGATAAAATTCAACTCTTTTATTACTCCACAAGAATACAAGAAAATGAAGGAATACTGAAGGAACACAACATACACAGTGTCTCATCCATCTAGTCTTCTCAATTTACAGACAAAAATTCATATGCAGTTAACATCTTTAACTGCCAAAAGGATAAACCAACCCATTGGGATTAGAACTGCCAGAAACTGCTTCCCACAACCATTCCCAACAACTGTCCATACTCCACTTGTATGGACAACGAAAACTGTCCATCACATATGTCAAGCATGTGCACAATTTGGACACCCGAATTTATGGACTAAAGCCCACTAACAGCAAGTTGGATCCGCCCATGCCTTGCCAACCAAACTGAAGCATCATTCCCACAAATTGAAACCTATATTTTTCCTGCTCCGAAATCCAAAGTGTGCACCATCAACACACCTATCCGCAAAATCCCGGCATGAGTGCAAGACGTCCTCGTGCCATTGCGCATGTCAACCTTTAAGAGACTGATAGTTGGCTACATTTAGTCCCTATTTGGTTTAGATTAAAATCAAATTGAAATTTTAAGTTAAAATCAACAATAAATTTTAATTAAATATTTCAAAGGAACACTATTTTTCAATTACACGTACATGTTCTATCAATCTTTATTAAAATTTACTAAAAAAACTAATTTTAATATACACCAACGGTTTAAAAATTATTTATTAGTAAATGAGTTTTAAATAATAAGAAATTTTTTTGCTCATCAAAATTAGATTTGGTACTTGTATTGCTACCGTAGTATTTGCATCACAACACAATTTATGCACACTCGAGGTCTTTAATATTTACTTATTATAGTACTTAAATTTCCAATTTTTTCTTTGCATTTTTATTATCAATCTTCTATTAATTAGAATATCTTATCCTTGATAATGGTTTTAATCCAAATATCACTTTAAAAACATGAGAAAAATATTTTGTCGATTTATTATATTTTTTCCTTTTTTGAAAAAGAAGAGAGCAAAGATAATTCTCCTTACGTCTTCCTAACAAATTATTTTGGAAGAAAACTATCATTAGGGACTAAATCTGGTAGTCTTTCGAAGATTGAGGATAAGATATCAACGAAAAAATTGAGAACATAAATGTGACAATGAGCAAAAGTTGAGGACCTTCTATTCATTTAAGATGTACAACGAACAAAAACTTTGATGTCGATACAACCAACTGGATAACTGTATCAACACCACTTTTTTTTTTTTTTTTGGTTAATTTTTGCACTACCTTTTAATTTCAATGAAGATCATCAATCTTTATTCATTGTTAACTTAAGTCGTTAACTTTTTTCGATGCTTTCTTATCCTAAAATCTCTTATTAATTAGTAAATCTCGTCTCCAGAAAAGTCAACTGGAAGGGAGTAAATGACTTTTTTGCCTATCATATTATTAAATATAATAAATACAAAAATACGATGATTTTTTTCTTATTTTAAAGTACAAAAACGGGATATTTCGACAAAAATCATCATTAAGTACAAAATATATTAATCAATGAAATGTTAAAGATAAGGATACAACAAAAAATGTTAAGAATATAAGTTTTCGGTAAGCAAAAGTTGATGCCATTAAATTAAGATTGAAATGCAGTGCAAATAATAAAGGGTATAGTGTGAATATAGTTATCTTGGAAAGTATTAATTTTGACAATAATAGATCCAGGTATATATTATCATATATGGGTGGATATATTGTGTATTAAGAACAAAAATTGAAAAAATAACTTATCACGTGAAAGCAAATAACTAATTTAAATATGCTTGACTACAAGACATTAATTTATTAAATAAAAGACGAGTGTAACCAGCCAAGGAAGGGGTGCACAAAATAGCTAAACATTATCCTGAAAAAGAAAACAATCTTGTTTTGCAAATTCATTTGCTTCACACTAATATCTGACCAAACTATTCTTGGAAAAGAGGCCTTGTGATGAACTATAAGCTATAAAACTGTAATGACTTGTGCATGGAGACCCGATATATAAATTCCTGAAACTGCATTGATGCAATCAAATTCCGAAGCAACCAAGACCGACTCTTTCAACCGCTCAGACATCCATCTCCTTCGTGCTTCGCCTGCCTATCTATCCGGATCTATCGCCAAGAAAACTCAAAAAATGTTACAACTGATTTTTAAATGTATTTAACTTTAGAAACTAGTAAAGAATATTTTATAATGTTACTCCATGATTGTCTTTCGCTCTCTATTTTAAGTAAACTTCAATTTTTAAATTATACTGTTTATATCAATTATTGTAAATTAAATAATTATAGGATTATATCAAAAGTATATTAGATGAAAGAATTCAAAGCCAAACTTCTACTTCTGTACAGCTACACAATATTATTTCGATTTTGAAAATAATATTAAAAATGAAATCAAATATTTGGTATAACAATATATTGTTGTTTCAAAATTAGTTGGTGAATTTTTTTGAATTAGGAGATAATTAGATGAAATTTTAAGGCGTTACATAAAATTGTTCAAATTGCAAGCCAAAGGTTTAGAGACCCCCCCAAGGTCTAACACAACGAAGGTCACTACAAAATTATAATTCATTTATAAAGAGCATTAGTAGTAAGAAGAAAAATAGAAGATCCCATAAAATGTCTGGATAATAAATTAGGAGTAATTATGAATGCATAGTTACTATTAATGTTTAATTTTAAATCAGTTTATAATATGATTTATAAATTGTGTATCCAAATGAGGCTTAACATACTACGTAGAGTAACTAATCATGTACATGGGGGCGGCTTAGATTTATTGTGTTTTTGTTGTAAAGAACTCGAGAAACAATACAAATTGCGATTTTTGTTTGAATTTTTCATTTTGCGCATAGATGAATATGGGTGTCCGATCCTTATGAACTAACGGAAAAAGTACAACCTCTGAGGTGGCAACATATATATATATAAAATCCAAATGATAAGAAAATTACTAATACAACAAATAAATTATGAAACTAAGAATTTCATTTAATTAATCTTTTTTAAACCAAGAATTTCATTTTCATTATTCTTTTGGCACACCAACTTAGTTCTAATAGAAAAAAATGAAACATAACAATGCATGAAAATCTGATGAAGTATGTGAAACTATGAAGTCTTTTATCTTTAATAACTTAGTAATCCATCACAAGTTCATGGTTGTTTCTATAATTTGAAGGAGTATCAATAACTTTAAATTGTAATATGTTAAAAATTAATTATATATAACTTTTTTAAAATTCTTGTGTCATTAGATTGCTGCATATTTTTATTTTCAGTAAAATGATGCCCTATATTACATTTGTGGCTTTGATTGTTTTCATAATGTATACGCTATGTTTAAGTTTAAAAAATTAATTTTCGCTTATCATAATACTAAAACTATAACAAAGTTGAAACTGATTAAGGTGCTCAAAGGTGTTTTTTTTTTTCTCTTATCATAATACGCTAGGTCAATGTTTTAGATTGATTTGGGTCTTTTTCTTTAAATAAAAAGGTTAATTTTGATATATAATATTGAGTTGAAATTATTTGCAATGTAAAAGAGATTTTTTTTTTTTTTTTTTGTAATTATTGTAAATTATTGTACGAGTTATGTGAATGAGTTGGTTCGTATGTAATTATGAAATAAGTGTATTGGATTTTCGAATCCACCTATTTATTTCTAATTTCAATTCTCAACTTATATAGTTTAGTGTTATTTATAAATTCACGACAATTGAAAGTTCATATATATTCAACTATCATTTTTAAGGTAAGTTAAGCCCTTGTTTGGGCCACATTTTGTCTGAATTTGTAGAAGAAAACCAAACGTTGGAACAGTACCAACTTGACAACACGCTACTTCGTCACTGTGCAAATAGGGGCACAAGAATAAACAATTTCCACCTTTACTCTTAACCCCAAGCCGCACTGGCCACATGTTTCCCTCGAAAAAAATTGTCGCTCAGTTCCCCTTACGTGCATGCAGCCAATGGTGAAATCTATGCCCTGCAGATCCCTCTACCATCAGTCGGTGCCTTTTCCCGTGTTGAACCGTACTTCTTCGGGGAGTAGATCTTCAACTGGCAACCACTTTGCCGCAGATTACGGGCTCCGAAACACTCACGGCAGTGACCATATGCCTAATTTCACGACGGACATTATGACCGACGTGCCCCCCCCCCATAAAGTGGGCAAGTCCAATGCAATCTTGATGCCACCGCCTCTTCAACCCCTTCTCCCAAGTCATGGACCCAATCAATTCTCAAGTGAAAATTACGAACCTTCGCTGCTACCACATTTCTGTGGGTTTTTTTTTTCCAACTCCATTTCGTAATCCCGCAGATGGTGACGTTTGTGGTCCTGGTTCATCAATCGCTGTTGACGAGTGCCCAAATGCTGAAGCCTCCAAAAAATATGCGAGATGGAGAGATGCAAAGAGGAGAACGTTTATAGCAGCCTATGAAACCGCCATTGCCGAAGGCCATCGACATGGCAAGTGTTTCACGAAACATGACTGGGAGCATGTTATCATGCTATTTAACTCCAACTTTGTAACTATTAGGACGCAATGCGTTGAGAACACAAACGTCTCACCGAATTGTTGGATTGTACTGGGGTCAAATATAACCCGTCGAAGGGTCGGATTGTAGCATCCAAGGAATGTTGGACCCAAAAATTGAAAGTACGGTGCCTGACTTGCTGTTGGAAATTCAATTTCTCATGTTCATTATGGATGGGACGCGAGTTCAATTTTGGAATTTTTCATGTTTATGTTCGTCTAAATTGGTACTCTGTAAGTATGATGGAACTCTGGAGCTCTTCAAAATGAAAGATTAATATTTTACGCTGTGAATTATAAGATGAAAATTTTAGGGCTATTTAACTTAGAAGCTTGGCGGGGGAAGTATAAGGATTATGGTTGATTAGTTTGGAGCTGAAGCTGATTACATGAATTGCCTTGGTGAATTACATTTGGTTTCTAGAGAGGCCAAATGTATACGGGCTTTCATGAGCACTATGGTTTCTTGAGGTAGAAGGACACAATAATATAAAAGCGTGCATGAAAAAACACAATTGTGATGACATTATGGCATTTTCTATAACCTTCTCTCTACAAGTGACCAGTCATCTTATATTCTCCACAACATTTTTTCAAAATTATCCTCTCAATGACATATGTTATGTAAGTATTATAGCTATTGACATACAAGAACATGGGATGAAGAGAGTACCACTTACTATTGAATTTGAAACTATTGGTAGCATCATAATCTACTTTGCTTGTGTTCTAATCATAATAAACTTGTAGACTTTGGACCACTATTACGCTTAGAAGATGGATAATTGTTTGAGCAGTACTAATTTTGCAGTAATTATTTTGTCTTTCAAATAGTTCTCACTATTTCCCTTATTTACTCTTGGGGGTTCCCCTGATACTTGTGCTCTTGGGGCTTAAGTTGAAAATTTTTATATCTGTTGTAACTTGCTTCTGTAATAGGTTAAATAAGTTATTCTCAGATTTGTGCTGTGTCATTGATGATGTAACGTATTTCCAGATCCCCTTTATGTGAATTTGAACAATTGTGAAAATGATATTGCAGGAGAACAATGACTACAAGGACTTCAAAGATAAAGACGTTAGTAAGATCTACATCTAATATCATTAGCTTTTCGATGATAGCTACGACGGTGACAAGTACGTAGTGACCCCCACGAAGTTATGTCCTATGGGTTTCGGTTTGTTTGAGGACAATGCAGTTGAAGACCAAAGGGATGCAATCTTTGTCGATGGGGAGACAACTGGTTCGAACGATGAGGGAGATGAAGAAAATTGTACTTCAAGCATGAAAGTTTCCAATGCCAGAAATGGCGAAAAGAGGAAGTTGACGACAAGTACGAAAAAAGGGAAGAAAAAGAAAATGTTTGCTCGAGAGTTGTCTTTTTCCATTGATCAGGCAAACAGTGCCACGGAGGAAGTGGAGGTAAAGTTAGACACCATTATGGAGCCGAGTAAGAATGTTGGAGTTGCTTGTGTCGAAGAGTTGCTTGCAGCTGGAAGGCTCGAGCAACATATACCCTTGTACTTTTACGCGCACAGATGTGCTATCGAGATATGCTCAGCATCATGCAGGATGCAGATGAGAAGTTTGAGTGGATTGAGTGATAGTTTAACGTGTAACAAGTCTCTCCATTAATTTGTGTAACAACCAACTCTACCATCCTTATTTTTGTTTTGTTTTTTTTTTTTTGTACTTCATGCGGAAATTACAGTTGGTAGTGTTCTTTTATCATTGGTCTGTAACATTATGTTCCGTCTCGCATGAAATTAAGTTATTGAGGTTTCCTTTCAAATGTATTAGTTGATTTCTAAGCACAATGAGTGCATATATGATGTACGACTCATGTAGGGAACAACTTTTTTTTTTGGAAACACGTCCGAACAGCAACAAAAAAGTTTCACATGCCCACAAAGTACATGCAGCTTTTCTTTTCAAATCTTTTGGTACAAATTGCATTGAATTGTCAATTAAAAGAAACACTTTCCAACATTATACACTCTTATACAAATTAGTTCATTGGATACAAGAGTAATGATATGTGAAGTTGTTAGGTTAGTAATACATCTTTGTACTATTGCAAACATTTGGTACTCCTCAATTTCACAATAGATGATCTCAACTTCAATTGTGCGCTTCTATCAGGCTTCGACGAGGAAGAAGAAGTCGATGATGATGAGTTTTTCAACCAACTGGGGATGAGTCACGACATGGGTCACGTATTGTCGAATCGCAGTAAGCAACACGAATAACTACTATTGTAAACAATGGCGTCGTATTTGACGATTTCTTCTTCATGAAATGGCCACTTGTTTATGAAGGAAGCAATGTAAGATAATGGCAATATGTGCTATCAAGAGTTCCAAATGTACCCACAACTACTATGACACTTTAAACATATTCCGCGTAGCGAATATGGCTTATGCAGTGGCTAATAGGTCGATATCTACGAGCAAGTTGGAATGTTCTTGTGCATATTAGCACATGAAAATGGATACCGGCAGGTGTAAATGATTTTCAATAATTTGTTGCAAACAGTATGCTATTACTTCATGGAGGTTTTCTATGCCGTTGTTGTATTATTGGCACGTCTCATACACTGAGACCATACTACAATAAGGACAAAGACCCCCCACAGGCCGAACCTGACCAAGCATCCCTTGTTTTAGGATTGCATAGTGCTATTGATGGATGAAAGCTGTACTACTGCGTTACGAGCGGGTGAATTTTACAGGCCAAAAAGGAGTGCCAACGCAAAATGTGTTGGTCGCATGTGATTTTAATTTGTGTTACACGTTCGTGCTTGCAGCACCATCGGGAACACATACGACGCTCGAATACTTGCTCGTGCTATATATGGTCTAGAAATTCATTTTCCATTACCAGCGCCGGGTAAGTATTATTTGGTTAACTCCGAGTTTGCTCATCAACCGGGCTATATGACCCTTTACAAAGGATCAGATATATTATACCATTTTCAAGAGTTCCACAATGATGGAATAGGTTATCGTTGCTGTTTTTGGAATACTCGTGAGAGGTTTAATTACAGACATTCGTCTTGCAGAAATGTCATTGAACTTGCATTTGGTGTGTGGAAGCAAAGATGACAAATCATTAATCATATGCCTATCTATTCGTTTCAAACCCAAGTTGTTGTTGCTGTCGCAACGATGGGAATTTATAATTTTTTACGTCGTTCTGGAGTTGTGAACGAGGTGTTTATTAGAGCAGAAACGGATGATGATAAATTCGAGGTAGAGCTACCTAACGCCGAAGACGAAATGCATGTCGAAATGAACGTACCTGAAATGCAACGACGTGAGTGGGACAAATTTTGCAATTATATGGCACAACAACAATAACGATGTAATTTTTACAAAACGCAATATTTTGTACATGTCTAGTGTAGTACGAACGTAAAAAAAATAATTCAATGCATATATTGACCTTAATAATTTTCCCCATGTATAGTAAAATTCATGACTACTTGAAGCCAAGTAATGGACAATAACGTAAGACCGAGATGTACACGCCTTTCAGAATGGCCAAAATACACTGTCACTGAGTCCGTACACGTCAACTGCGGAATATATGGAAATCAAGATCTTTTATTTCATTTTAGTTGACAAAAGGGAAAAGAGTGTAGAAGGACAAAAATGGAAAGTAGAATTAATTCAATTTCAAATGACATCATGGTCACTGTAGCAAATAGTGTTGATGTAACAAAAAAATGCATTATTTTGGGTAAAAATGGGCACCAAACAGGAGCTAAATATATTTTAAGCATGATTCGATATTCATAATCCGAATTTATATGCAAAATAATGCATTAAGCACGCGATTACCTAAACGATTGTGCACGCATTTCATGTTATATCTAACATCCATTGTCTGTATGTCAACAATTCATTGTTTTAAACTTATTTTGACTCTCTCATCACTACAACAAACAACAAATTATCTAATTGTTGATTCAACAATTAAATAATGAAAGATTTATGCAAGATAAATCAATAACTCATAAATACACTAAAATACTAGTCTTTGAATTGAAAATAGTTAATCAATTGTCTTGTCTTCATTCAATACTGTAAAGAGTTTAGCCTAGTAGGCTTTTATATAAATTATACCAAGATTTATGAAAAGGCATCACTCGAAATCAAAATAATAAAAGAAACTTCATAAATCAATTTCTTTGTGTTAATTGTCTTCAAATCTCTTTCTAGATGTCTTCATCGTGATAAATTATGGTGATGTACATTCTTTCCATCCATAATTAGGTTAAATAGTGGCTAAGAGTTGATACCATAAAAAATTAGAGTAAAATAAGGAAATTGGCCCGTCTGCCTAGAAACAAACCATGTGTGCGCATGGTTCTCCCACTTGTGCACGCAAGGCCAATGGCTTTGAGCCTTTGTTGCTGAAAGAAAAAACTTTGCACACGCAAGGCTTAGTATTTTTGGGACTAATTTGCAAATTGGTCCCTGGACTTTCTTGATAGTAGGATTAGATTCTTTTTTCATTCTTTTTCAATCCTTTATCTTTCATTTTCATCCAATTGACTCCTTACATTTTTCATTCATCGATATTTGGTCTGGAACAACTTTCAAACATTTACACTTTAGTCCACAAACTTTTGATTTCTTCATTTTCCACTTTTCCGATAATTTTGTCAAATTTCACCTTTTTGCATTGAGTTTTACCTCATAAACAAAATTTATAAAAAATTAAATTATAAGTCATTAAAATCAATATAAAATACTCTAATTTCTTGGCCTACATAAGTGTACTTGTACACTTATCAATGTGTCTGCATTACACAAGATAGCATACATTTACTCATCCTACAAGCATGAAAATATGTAAATTCGCTTTGCTGCATATGCTGACTTTATTTAATTGAGAATATCAAGTTACCTGAAACATTGCATGTTTACATAACGAATTCAGCTAACTGCAAGGACAAAAAGTTTTACAACCTCTTTTGACTGAGAATGTATGTCCATATGCACCTTTGACCATTACAATCTATGAAAAAACTAGAAATGGAATGTAGTCTTTGGTCAATCTTAAATTTAGTTGTGCATCAACTAAATTTCTGAAATATATTTCAAAAAAGCATTTGATTTTGTAAGGTTGTGTTATCTAACCTTCATTTTTCCCTCATTCTTATTTCCTTAAACACGTTTGTCTAATCTTTCTAAGTTAATGTTGATTGCTGTAATCAGTGGCGAATCTAGGGCCTCTAGTGAATTAGGATGATCATTAACCGTCTACGGTCGCAGTAGCGATATTGTTTATTAATATCTAATTATAATACTAATAATTCAACAAAAAATATAATTGAATAAAAAATATTTTAATTCTTTTACCCAGTATAACTAACTCACTAAAAGAACATAAAATATCGTAGCAAGCAGATTACGAGTTCTAGCCAAATATTCACATTAAAATCTACCCAGGAAAAATGAAGAAAAAAAGAATATTTACTGTATGATCCATTGATAATTCAAAAGTTAAGATCTTGAGTTTAATTGTACCAAGACTTCTATAAAAATCATGTAGTAGATACAAGTTCAATCACTACAAAACCTCAGCCTCTTAATAGATCAAGAATTTAACTTTTCATCAGAATCAATTCAAAAATTAAAATATATAGCGTATACTCTCCTTCAAAATCCTTCTAATAAATTCGAAAAATATGTATATTAAACTAACATACAAGAAAATTTCTTGGAATTTACGTCAACATCCTTCTTCTGTTTACTCACAGTCGAATCATACTATATGTAGAAACCAATCAAGTCCCATCAACACCTCAGTAAAAAATTTTATGAAAGGAATGTGGCACAATGATGCCAAACAAACCTTAGCTGGACTGATAGACCAATTGACTGCCTTATTTTTAACTTGGTACAAAAACGTGTTTTTGGAAAAATGCTTAAAGTCGTGTTTTAACTTACCTGATTAATGGATGCCCAGGATGTTGCCATGTGTCGCCTCCTACGCCATTGGATTGAAGACCATTAGATGACCCTTATAAGGGGCTTCTAGGGTTTGCACTGTACATTGCTTATGATATTTTTCTCTCTTCCTATTTTGTTGCACCATTCGAGTTTTCTTTCCCTCTCTGTTGAAATCAAAATATCTTTTGATTTCATTTTCTCTCTCTAATGTTGTAATCTTGAGTGATTCTATTTGAGTTGAGTGGTTTGTTCTTGTGTGAACTATTGTTTGAGTGAAGTGAGAGTTATTTGTGATATATAGGTTTAGTCTGAGTGTCCAAACCTTGTAGTCTTAACTTTGGTTGTGATTTGTATTCGGGTGGTGGTTGCTCTTTAGTGACTGAGGCACTGATCGACTGGGTTTTGGCCTGAGGGCTTTGATTAATAAATCTCTTTACCTTTTAGTTCATTTTTGTTTGATTTATAGTTTATGTTTTGTTATTCTTGAACTAGTACTTTGTGGATCTCCTCTTAACATTGGTATCAGAGCGTTTAAAAGAGGTTCTTGATACTGTGTATGGTCGATCTTGACACTGTGACTATTTTTTAAGCTG
Source organism: Fraxinus americana (assembly GCA_035079005.1). Lineage (NCBI taxonomy): Eukaryota > Viridiplantae > Streptophyta > Magnoliopsida > Lamiales > Oleaceae > Fraxinus > Fraxinus americana. The sequence continues at coordinate 29,261,990 of CM068706.1, read as the reverse complement.
CACTTTGTATTCCTTAAAACCCTAATAAAGGGATTTGGTGAAATCTTTCTTGTTTAACGGTTTTACTGTATAACTCAAGTTTTAATACTCGTTTAAAATTCTCTGCCTCGAATTTTTCTTTAAAACCTGATTCTTGGCCTCTTGGTAATTCCTTTGTCCTGAAACCCTGAGAGTTGTCTAGAATCTGAGGGTTACCTTGAATTCAGTCAAGGATCTTGATAATTCTTGTTCTCTGAAAATCTTTTACTGTAGTATTATATACACTTGATTGATCCTTGTATATGATTTGTCTTAATACATTACTGTGATTGTATTTCTATTGATAAATTGTGTACGTTGTGATATAATTGAAGTTCTTGCTCTCTGTCAACTTACAATTTGTGTACTCTATGTTTTCCTTGAGTTGTGATACACGTTCTTGTTCTGCATTACAAGTTGCTATCTAGTGTCTGACTTATCTGCATACATTCATTCATTCAAATTTTACTTAAAATGACTACTTCAAAATTTGAAATGGAAGTTTTTATAGCCAAATGAGACTCCAGTCTCTAGCGCTAGAAAATGAAAGCTTTTTTACTTTAACAAAAATGTGCTAAGACTATTGATGAGTCATGGCCTACTAATCTTAAATCAAGCAAAGTGACTGAACAAGATGAGACTACATGGAGCAGTGTTTTCTTGCATTTGTTTGATAATGTAATTAGGGAAATTGGTGAGACTAAGATTATTGCTGAATTTTGGAAGAAATTGGAATCCACTTATTTGAATAAAATCATGCCTAACAAGGTGTATCTTTTGAATCAATTTTTTGGTTTCAAATTGGACCCATCTCTTGATCTTGAAACCAATATAGATAGGTTTAACAGACTATCCCGTGACCTTGCCAACTGTGACGAGAAACTCTTAAGTAGACCGCTAGCTGTGGTCTTATTGAATTCAATTAGTGATAAATATAAAGATGCTAAAAATGCAATTGAATATGGTAGGGAAACTCTAACCATTGATGTGATCATTAATAGTTTAAAAACTAAAGAGTTAGAGTTAAAATCTGAAAATAAGGAGTTTGTTAGTGGCATAAACCTGATGATGAAGTCTAAGTTTAATTCCAAGAATGATAATTTTAATAAGAAACCTGGACACAAAAAGAAAGGTCAATTTTAAGGATAAAATGAAAATGAAAACAAAAGGGAAAAATGTTTCTATTGTCTAGAAGAAAGTCATTTTATTAAAGAGTGCCCTAAGAGACTTTATGACTCTAAAAACAAGTATAAAGATGATGGTGGTGCTTCATTGGCTTATAATGAGACTAACACTGATGAAGTTTATGTTGTTGTAAGTTGTCCTCCTTGTCAAGAGTGGATTCTTCACTTTGGCTGCACCTAACATATGTGTCCTAATAAGGAATGGTCAACTGAGTTTGAAAATGTATCTGGTGGTAAGGTTTTAATGGATAATCACATGACATGACATGTCAAGTAAAAGCTGAATGAACTATCACATTGAGTGTAAAAGGAAATAGTAAGTTGATTCTTGAAAAAACAAGATATGTTCCTAACTTGCAAAGAAATCTGATTTCCTTAGGGGTTTTAGATGACCTTAACTATGACATTGTGATCAATAAGGGATACATTAAAATCTTAAGGGGCTCTCATTTAATTGTAGAAGCTCCTAAGATACATGGCCTATACATTTTACAAACTAAAAATTTTTGGGATTCCACTTCAACAATAATCTCAGTTCCAAATGACAAATCGCAAATATTGCACAAAAGATTGGGCCATATTAGTGAAAAAGTCTTCACATTTTGAAAAAGCAGGGTGCCTTTGCTAAAGATAACATCGAAAAACTAAGTTTTGTGACTAGTGCATTTTAGGAAAGCATAGTAGATTGCCTTTTCTGCCTGGAATGCATAAATCTGTCTCCATACTTGAATATTTGCATGCTGAACTTTGGGGACCAGCACACATTCTGGTTTTAAACATTATTTGCTGGTTATTGATGATTTTTCTAGAAAAAACTGAACTTTTCTTTTAAAATCAAAATCAGACACATTTAATATTTTCAAATAATGGAAAGCCTTGATTGAGAACCAAACTGATAAGAAAATTAAAGTTTTAAGAACTGATAATGGTTTGGAATTTTGCAATTATGAATTTGATGAATTGTGTAAATTATCTGGTATGCTGGGACACAGAACAGTCACACACACACCACAACAAAATGGTTTGGCTGAAAGAATGAATAGAACCATTCTTGACAAAGTGAGGTGCATGTTATTAAGTTCTGGCCTGCCTAAAATTTTTTGGGGTGAAGCTGTTAAAACTGCTAGTTATCTTATAAATAGTTGTCATTCTAGTTTTATAGACTTTAAGACCCCTGAAGAGAAATTGAAAGGAAAACCTTTAGACTTTAGTAACTTGAGGGTTTCTGGATGTGCAAACTTTGCACATCAAACTGAGGGTAAATTAGAACCTAGAGCCCTTAAGTGTATTTTTTTGGGTTACGGAGAAGGGGTTAAAGGCTATAGACGTTGGGTTAGAGAAACTAAAGACTATAAGGTCATTATTAGTAGAAATGTAGTATTTAATGAGGATGACCTGCCCTACCTTTAAGTTTGAAAAACAATATAAAATACAACCTGAGACTTCTGATCATACTGAAAATGTGAGAAAGATGGTTGAAATTGAGGTGTAGCAATCTGATGATGATACTCATGAGATTGCTACACAAAATGTTGAGGAAAATGAGGAAATACTTGGTAGTAGTGTTCCTGTTGATGAACCTGAGGCTGATTTAGAATCTGTTCACTCCCTAGATAATTACCAACTTGCTAGAGATAGAAAAAAAAGAAATATTAGACCTCCAGCTAGGTTTGAAGAGGATGTTTCTTTACTATCCTATCATAGTATGATTGAAGAAGAACTTGAATCCTATGAGGATACTTTGAGTAACAAAGACTCCAAACATTGGCTTGCAGCCATGCAAGATGTTGGATTTTGGTAAAAAAAGACTTAAGAGTAAGAAGGTTGTGAATTGTAAATGAATTTTCAAAATAAAAAGACGTGAACAAAGTGAGAATGACATAAGATACAAAGTTAGATTAGTAGCAAAGGGTTTTACTTAAAAAAGAAGGAGTTGATTTCAATGAAAATTTTCACCTATAGTAAAATTTACTACAGTTATAGTCATTCTTGCTTTGGCCACTTAATTTAATAGGGAAGTAGACCAATTAGATATAAAAATAGCTGTTCTAAATGAGGATTTAGATGAAACCATTTACATGAAACAACCTAAAAGTTTTGAATTGAAAAGGAAAGCTGGCTTAGTTTGTCTTCTTAAAAAGTCCATTTATGGCTTAAAACAAGCTCCAAGACAACGGTATAAAAAATTTGACAATTTTGTACTTGGACTTGGGTTTAAGATAAGTAAATTTGATACCTGTCTTTATTGCAAAAGAAATAGTGGAGCTAATTCACTTTATCTACTCCTTTATGTGGACGACATTCTATTAGCGAGTCATAACATAAAAGAGATAGAGGAAATCAAATACAAGCTAAAATCAGAATTTGAAATGAAAGACTTAGGTCTAGTTAGAAAGATTTTAGGTATTGAAGTTAAAAGAAATATGAGGGAACACACACTAAGTCTTAGCCAAAAATCTTATATTCTAAAATTACTTAGCAAGTTTTCTATGGCTGAATCCAGAAGTGTTAGTGTTCCCTTGGCCAATAATTTTAAATTTTCAAACGATCAATGTCCTAAAATAAAAGAAGAATATGAAAGAATGGCAAAAGTGCCTTATCCTAATGCTGTTGGGTCTGTAATGTACCTTATGGTGTGTTCAAGACCAGATTTTGCATATTCTATAAGTGTTTTAAGTAGATATATGTCAAGTCCAGGTGAAATACATTGGGAAGCCATAAAATGGCTTCTCAGGTATATTAAGGGGACTCCAGACTTGGGGATTTAGTTTAGAAAACAAGGTGAAGGTGTTATTTTAAAAGGATTTACTGATTCTGATTATGCATGTAACGACCCAAGTCTTTATATCCAAGTCGTTAGCTTTTGTACTGTTCGCTTTGGGTGGACTTATGCCCATTTACCCCTCACTGCTTTCTAACGCGTCCCCAAGGATTTGAACCCAAGACTTCCATTGTATGGGAGACTTAAGTTGAATCCTAGTACCAATTGAGCCCTTTTTTTCCGGAAGTCCATCGTTAAAAACTCTACAGTTAAGCGTGCTTAGTTTGGAGCAATTCTATGATGGGTGACCCCCTGAGAAGTTTTCTTGGGGATCGTGCGAGTGAAGATAAAACATGCTGAAAAGACCCATATTGGTACAGTGGGGACAGTACGTCGTCGATATAACGATCGGGACAGCTCGTTAAGTAGGACCTGGGTTGTTACAAATGGTATCAGAGCCCGTTTGCTAGTCGGAAATCAGGAACTAAGTGCTATGCGGGACAAAGTACTATGCCATAGGGTGGAAGTTACCTCTTGAACCTGTAGGAGTCACCTTTAGAATCCCAACGCTTGGCAAAGAATCCTCAGATCAAGCGCGACAAGGACGTCGCGAGTCTAATGGAGGGTGATTGTAATACCCAGACCAAGAAAGTTTAAAAGATTTGATAGGTACTACTCATACCAACAAGGTACACCTTTTTTCGGGAAGTCCATCGTTAGGAACTCCACGATTAAGCGTGCTTGAATTGAAGCAATTCTATGATGGGTGACTCCCTAAGAAGTTTTCTTGAGGAGCGTGCGAGTGAGGATAAAGCATGTTGAAAAGACCAATGTTGGTACAGTGGGGACAATACGTCGTCGATCTAACAGTAGTGACAGCCCATTAAGTGGGATTCGGGTCATTACAATGCAGGTGATATGGATAATAGAAAATCCATCTCTGCCTATATATATACACTGTGTAATTCCTGTGTAAGCTGGAAATCCTAGCTTTAAAGGATTGTGGCTCTATCTTCTACTGAGACAGAATATATTGCTGCCACAGATGCAATTAAAGAGGAAATTTGGTTAAAAGGGTTAATGAATTTGGTTTTGTTAAAGAAGTTGTTCGTTATTCTGATAGTCAATCTGCAATTCATTGAAATTGAAATCCGTATTCCATGTTGATGTTAGATTTCATTTTATAAGGTATATTATTTCACAAGGTGTTGTGAAACTTGAAAAGATATCTACTAATTACAATCCTGCTGATGTAGGTACTAAGGTTCTGCTTTTAAACAAATTCCTAGAGTGCTTGACCTTGCTGAATGTTACTGCATGTTGATCTGTGGATCGGTAAGGTATGCTGATGATGTCTAAAATGAGGAATGACCACTAATGAATGTATATCATTGTACCAAGGTGGAGTATGAAAGAAATGTGGCACAATGATGACAAACAACCCTTAGTTGGATTGATTGACCGGCTGATTGCCTTATTTTTAACTTGGAGCAAAAACGTGTTTTTGGAGAAATGCTTAAAGCCGTGTTTTAACTTACTTGATTAATGGACGCCCAAGATGTCATCATGTGTTGCCTCCTACACCGTTGGATTGGAAACGATTGGGTGACCTTTATGAGGGGCTTCTAGGGTTTGCACTGTACATTGCTTCTGATATTTTTCTCTCTTCCTGTTTTGTTGTACCGTTTGAGTTTTCTTTCATTCTCTTTGTTGACTTTTGATTTCATTTTCTCTCTCAAATGTTGTAATCTTGAGTAATTCTATTTGAGCTGAGTGGTTTGTTCTTGTGTGAACTATTGTTTGAGTGAAGTGTGAGTTATTTGTGAAATAGGGGTTTAGTCAAACCTTGTAGTCTTTACTTTGGTAGTGATTTGTATTCGGATGGTGGTTGTTCTTCAGTAACTGAGGCACTGATCGACTGGGTTTTGGCTTGAGGGCTTTTATTAATAAATCTCTTTACCTTTTAGTTCATTTTTGTTTGATTTACAGTTTATATTTTGTTGTTCTTGAGCTAATACTTTGTAGATCTCCTCTTAACATTCTGTCTATTGAAAAAACCCAAAAAATAAATGAAATTATCAGGCCGTGAGAAACATCGGTGAAGCCAAGGGGATCTGGCTGGCAAGTAAGCAGTGGCGGAGGGTGGAGGGTTCAGTGTCAACGACTCGATGATAGCAGGTTATAACTCACAAGGCTGAAGGCTCGACATCGGTCAAGGCTGCACACCGGGATGGTTTGGTTTATGTTGTGTGTTTTAATTTTTCGTATGGATACTAAACACTAGGCTAATTGGACTTGGGAAAATTAGGCCCGCAGCCCTAAAAAAATTACATTTTTGATTAATACCCTTCAAACTAAGAAAATTATAATTACCGTATTAATTACGAGCCAAACCTCAAAATACAGAAAAATCCAAATTAGAAATAGGAAGCCTGCAAATCAGAAAAATCAGAGACACCTTCATTCCCAATTTTGAATTCGACTCCAATGTTCTCACAAGGAAAAACCCTCATCCACTATGTGAAGGAGTTTTGCTTGAACCAACAAAGATGAAAACTCAGAGACGGAGCACGAGGCGGGGGTTTAGGCCGAGCACTTGAAGCTTGGTAATGGGTAATATGAGATTGAGGCCACAAGTAGAAAGCGAGTTTGAAATGTCAATCATTTATTCTTTCTATGTTTTCTCATAAAACCGAAATATCTGTATTCTTTGACCTCTAGTGGAGGCACAGTATAAGTGTTCTAGTTATCTTTTGTAGATAGATTAAGATGAAAATGAAGTGCAATGTGGATATATTTTTCATTGTTTTGAACTTGATTATGGATTTTAGAGAGAACCGCAAAGGTTGTTTTTAGGGTCAGTTTTCAATTTTCTGTTCTATATATGTTGATGTGTATTCTATGGAGTCTTTAACCTTTTTTTTTGTTGATTTAATCGTTGTATGATGTGAATTTCAGACAACTAGAGTGTGAAGGCTATAAGGAGAAAGGCTATTGGTATTGGACGCATGAGGCACCAATGCCACGTTCTCGTAGATTCAAAACTGACTTAAGAGAATGTATTATTTTGTTAATTTAAGTTTTTGTTTTTTATAGTTCATTATTGTTTTCTTTTGTAATTTATTTGAAAAATTGATGGTTGGTTTAGGCACTCACTCAAGAAAAAAGGGGCAGTTGCTTCTGCTTGAGGTGCTGTCAGGATTCACTATTAGAGGGTACAATTTAATTGAATTGATAAGTATTCCTCGTACACCTTATGACTCAGTTGACACGGTGGAGGCTGACCTCGCCCGATAGGCTCACTCACGAGGCTTTTTTCTTAATGTCTAAATGGACACGATGAGACTACAGAGGCTGAATAAAGAGTTTGCACTAGAAAACAGCTAATGCAGAGGCTGAGGTCTCTACTGTTGACAAAATGATTGAGGCCTTCAAGGTAAAGCATGCTGAGAAGGGATGGAGGATTGGACTCATTTCAACTGAAAATAAAGAAATGAAGAATGGGGTCCATCTTTGTAGAGCTGAAGTGAATGCTCTGGCGAAGGGGGTTGAAAACTCTAACAACTTGTAAAAGATAGTTTCTTCAATTTTTTAGCTGGCCAACAAGGAGAAGGGAGAGCTGAAGTCCCAAGTGAATGAGTTAACTGCTAAGGTTGATAATCTAAAGCAACAACTGAATGGGACAAAAAAGGTAGCAATACATAAGTATCTAGCACATTTCCATAAAATGGCCGAGTATGATGGCCTTGGTTTATACTAGAGGAAGGTCGTATAAGATGAAGTCCTAAAAAGGTTGGCTAAGCTACATTTCCAAGTGGACCTGGCTATAATATGGGAATAGTTTTTCCCAGCTAAACAATCCACTCCTATAGATGATGATGTAGAAGATTCGGTTGAAGAATTGGAAGAAGGTTAGGTAGAGCCTCAAGCCTCATAAATTTAGATTCTTCTTCTCTTGTTATTGTACCTTATCCCTGTCCTCAATTGTCATGTCATCATCTTATTTTCTTTTATATAAAGAGTTTCTTTTCTACGCAATTGTTTGACTTTTTCTTGAAGCCTCGTCAAATTATATAAATTATCCTTCCCACAATTCTGAACTTGTTAATAATCTAAACTGGCCGATTAACAAATTGTGTTGATTTCTCAAATCAAAATGATGCAATGAGTTAGGATGATGATCTCAGAGTGATTTCTCTAAAATGAGCCAGTCTGTTTGAACGGCCGATATTCTTTGAATGGATCATACATTTGTATTAAGCTTCATGGACGTTTAAAATATTTCCCAAGTAGAAAAGGTTCAGTATCAATGTATAACCTAACTTTTTTCTGGTGCAAGATGCAACGTTGATTGTTAAAACAATTCATTCACAGTGTTGCTTGGGCTTAAAAATGACATGAATTTGTATGTTGGAGACCTTTTGTAGCATCGTTTCGATTTTTTTGCAAAGTTCATTTTCATGATGTTCAATTTTTTCATGGAAAAGGTTCATGTCGCTGTTTTCAAGGTTGGCTTCATAAGGGTGCTTCATACCTCTCTTTTCGAGACGAATGATGTTCTTTGCAAATGGGAGAGATTTGCCACATAGATTTCAAGGTTGACCCCATTAGGGTGCTCAATACCTTTCCTTCCAAGGCGAATGATGTTCTTTATAAATGGTTGAATCTTCCATGTAAAGACTTCCTACATGATGATCAGTCCATCTATGGGATAGGTTTGCCTTGTAGATTTCAAGATTGGTCCTATAAAGGTGTTCTGTACCTTTCATTTGGAGGTGAATGATGTTCTTTGCGAAGAGATGGCTCTTTTGTGTAAAGACTTCCTCCATGATGTTCGGTGCATCTATGGGTTTGCCTTGTAGGTTTCAAGGTTTTTCCCAATGAGGGTGCTCCATACCTTTCCTTTCGAAGCGGATAATGTTCTTCGCAAAGGGGTGGCTCTTTAGCTCAAAGACTTCCTCCATGATGTTTGAACCATTCATATAAAGGGTTCAATTAGCAATGAACTTGTAGATGTAAAAACATATCTTTATTTATCGAGATAATTAGATAAGTTGGGAAGGAACATTCAGCTACATAGACAGTCTCAGATACTCAACATTCCAGGGATGGGGTTGTGCCTTCCCATCCAAGTCTTCGATTTTGTAAGTGTCAGGCCTTAACTCTTCTAATATGTGGTAGGGGCTCAGCGTTCCTACACCTAGTTCCTTAGAAGATAAGAAGATTCTTCTCAATACAAGGTCCCTCCTACGAAATGATTTCTTTTTCACCCTTATATTGTAGTACCGAGCCATCTTCCTTTGATAGAAGGTGAGTTTTAGTTGGAAGTCATCCCTCATTTATTCAAGGAAGTCCAATTCACACCTTCTCAACTCATCATTAGATGTTTTATTGAAATGTAAGCGATCCCACCTCGACAGGGCTCATGGCTTCGACTCTACAAGCCATAGAAAATGGGGTTTCTCCTATTGCAGTTCGATTGGTGGTATGGATTGTCCATAACACCTAGGAGAGCTCGTCTAGCCAGACCCCCTTTGATACATCAAGCTTCTTTTTCAAAGTGTGCTTGATGGTTTTGTTTTGTTCTTACACTTGGTCATTCGCCAGGGGTGAAGAGGAGGTGAGAGATTTTTTTATCCTCAATTCCTCACACAAGTCCCTGACATTTTTATTGTCAAACTACCTAATGTTGTTTGATAGAAGCGAATGGGGGATCCCGTTGTTTTTCTATATAACTTTGAAAGTATTGGCGTTAGTGATTTTTGCCAGTGGTTCAACTTCGATGTATTTGGTGAAGTAATCCATGGTAACAATAGCATAGCTAGCACTACCTTTCCCTTTTGGTAGGGGTCCTATGAGGTCGATTCCCCATTTAGGGAATGGCAGGGGCTTGAAATGACAGTTAATTGCCGAAAGGGTTGCCTCTTGATGGTGGAGAAACACTGACATTTTTCATATTTCTTTACGAGCTGAAGTGCATCCATATTAAGGGTTGGCCAATAATATCATTGCCTAATATCTTATGTGCACATATGGGCCCCTTGTATGGTTGCCACAAACTTATTCATGAACTTCGGGAAGAACGTAATTAGACTCTTCTCTACCAACACATAGGAGAAGAGGCGATGAAAACCCTATCTTGTATAGGACCTCATCCTAGAGCACAAAATGAGTAGCCCTTCTTCTGAGTTTAATGGCCTCTTCCAATCTTCTAGGACTTGATCCTTATGTAAGGCAATAATTGGCTACATCCAAAATGAGATTTCTTCAAATCCACATAACTTATCCTTCTTTAGAGATGAAGGGTCGACAAGGTGCTCAATTGGTACGACCTCTAGTGGCACTAAATCCTTGCTACTAGTCAACTTTGATAAAGTCTCGGCATGAACATTCACAGTTCGTGGGATTTGAGCCAAGTTAAACTTTTCAAAAGATTGGATGATGTCCATAACCTTTTTAAGGTATGCAGCTATACTTTTGTCCCTTGCAGTAAAGTTAGCATTCACTTGACTCACAACCAGTTGTGAGTCGTTGTTAACCACCAGTTTCTTTACTTGCATCCCCTTGGATAACTATCAACAAATAGTTTCCAATCTGGGGGGTAAGCTATCTCTATTGCAATCTCGAATATCCGAGGCATTGGAGAACTCTGTTATGAAATCTGCAAGTGCTTAAACATTCATAGAGTCTTTGACTTGCACACAATGTCAAATTTACTCAATTTTCATTAACCTTCATGAGGCGTCAAGCTTCTAGAACACCTGCTTGAGTGGAAAGTTGTTCAGCATTCATATGTTATGGGCTTGGAAATATGGCCTCAATTTTCTGGAAGCGGTAACAAATGAGAGGATGAGCTTTTCCATATTAGTGTAGTGAGTTTTAGCTAAAGAAGGGCCTTACCTACATAGAAAATAGGCAGTTGTGCGCTACCTTCTTCCTTTACAAGTATAGAGCTTACGATCTCCATAGAAACAGTTAGGTATAGCAATAATGATTTTCCTTCTTTGGGCTTCGAGAGGAGGGGGTTTGTCCCAAATGTTTTTTCAACCCTTGGACAGCCTCCTCGAGCTTCTCGTTACATTGGAACCTCTTTCCTCCCTTGAGAACTTTAAAGAATGGATGGCATTTATCGATGGCCTTTGAAACGAATTGGCTCAATACGAACAAATGACCTATGAGACTTTTTAAGGATTGGCTTCTATGCCTTGTTGATTGACCATATAGAGTAAAATTTTTCCAGAAGCCACACTAAAAATACATTTTAGTGGGATCAGCATCATTCCATTCCTTCTAAAAAATTAGAGTGCGGCATCAAGGTATTCAACATGGTTCGCAGTTTTGAGACTCTTTACCAACATATTATCCAAATAAACCTCCATAGCCTTACCAATGGGGTTAACAAACATTTTGTTAACAAGCAATTGATAAGTCACCTCGAAATTCTTCACACCAAATGACATGACCTTGTAACAATAGAGTCTATTCGTACTAAATGAGGCATTTTTCTAAGTTGGAGAAGTCTATGCATGCCCTCCACTTTCCATTGTGTTTTTTTTACCCGAACCGGGTTAGAAATTCACTTTTGCTAGATAGCCTCTCCGATGAACCCGTTGGTTATCAACTTTTTCACTTCTTCCTTCAAAGCTTTGTATTTTTCCGAGTTAAAGGCTCTCATCTTTTACCTATGAGGAGTAAACTTTGGATCAATATTGAGGTGGTGGAAATTGATACGTCAAAGTTTTTGAGTAAAAAGCTCTTGAGCTTTTGGTTGTCCTCCACATTCAACTACATTCTTATTTGGACCATTTTTGTGGGATCTTGTGGGTCTACTAGAAAAACTTTTAATTCTTCAATTGAAGTTACTTGACAATATGATTCTATGATTCGAGGATCTAATCCCTTCTTTAGGGATTACCCTTTTGTCAGGGATGTTTACCATTTCGATGTATTTCCCTTGTTTAGGGGTCGGCCCTTCTCTAGGTACATCTAGCATTTCAGTATCCATCAATACCATGTTAATACTCCGAGGTTTAGACTTCTTCAAGGAGTTAAGGTAACACTCTCTTGATCCTATTTGATCACGTATGACTATAGAATCCACGTTCGGTGGGGAATTTCATACATAAATGATGAATTGAAGTGATTGCCCAAACTTCCTTCAATACGGATCATCCTAAAACTCCATGGTAAGCTAATGTGTGGTCTACAGTAAGGAACTCCATGAAATGGTAAGCAGTCGATGGAGGCGATCCTATATCTACTTCTAAGGTGATCTTCCCCCTAGAAATGATGCTATCGTCGATGAAACCATATATAGGAGATGTCATGGAGGTAAGTTCATGGTTTATCAACATTTTATCATAAGTGGCTCCAAATAGAATGTTGATAGAATTTTTGTTATCTACCAACATACGCTTCAGGCCATTTCTCACCACGATAGCCCTAACCGCTAATGCGTCGCAATGGGAGTAGTATACACTAGCAGCATAATTTTGGGTAAGTGTAATGGGTGGCATATTTCCTGTTCTATAAAGGGTGTTGTTAACTATGTAGCTTGTCATGGAGGATCCTTAGCCTCTCTAACATAATTCTTTTGTGTATTTTTTGACTCATCTCCTATGTATGGACCCCATTGACTGTGTCAATCTCTCCGAAAGTGGAGTTTCTTCTTTTGTACAGGGTTCTTTTCTTTGCCTTTGACCACTCTTTGGCCTGTTTCTATCCTCATTATACATGTGTCTAGGGGACTCCTTCCTAGGGTATCGACTGACCTCATACTGTGGAAGCTGTGGTCATGCTTGGATGGTGGCTTATTTTGTTGCCCGTGTCCCTTCTTTCTGATTAAATACCAGTTTGGTCCGTGTGGCGTGGGATGGACATGTAATCATTAGTTCCATGACTGTATGTTCAATGATAGGTACAATAGGGCCTATTTCCAAGTTATTGATTCTATCCCTACCCCTACCTCTTGAGTGATTTGTGGGCCTCGTAGCATCAGGTTCAATTTCTTCGTATGCTAAATAGGGTACTGAATTTAAAATGGAAGTAGCCAATGCTTGACCAAAAGTAGGGACAATTGTATGCCAAGCTTGGGTCCATTGTTGGTTCACCAAATGTAAGAAAATGCCTCTCATTTGCCTTTGAGGAGATGGGAGTCCCATTGAGGTTTGGTTGCGATGGTCTATTAATACTTCATTGACAATCTCGCTTCTCACTGTTTTCACCAACGCATCGTGGAAAATGGGGTTTTTATTTTGTACATCCCTCTAGAGGAAGTTATTCATATTGAGACCTCTCTTAAGATTGAAAGAGCTTTGCTATCTAGACTTGTTCACAATAAGTCATCTCATCCGTAACATGGGCCAAGTAGTTTTTTGGAGTTTCCCCTGCTTGTTGCCTCATATCCTACAATCGTTGAATGGGGGCCTCCCATTCTTTGCTGGATAAATATTAGTTTGAGAAGGCTTTTTTGAGATTTGGCCAACTCCTGATACTTTCAACCGGTATACGGCTATACCATATCTTGGCGGCCACTATAAGTGTAAGGTGGAAGTCCCTACACTTCAACATAGGCTAGGCTCCTCTCAAATTCATATGGGTCTTGTAATTATTAAGGTATTTTGCTGGATCACCCTTTCCCTCTTAGTTGGGAACTTTTGGCGGTACAAAGTGGTTAGGAGCATGAGTGTTCCTCAACTCTTGCAAAAATGGGAGACTTTTATCATCATCATCATCATCATCATCTAGTTCAAACAACCTGCATGGGCCATTTAAATATCTTTCCCCAGCTCAATACCGATGTAGTTGAAATGTATCAGCTTAGTTTCTTAAATCCCTATTTCTAGGTGGAGAGGTCTCTTGGGGTTCATATTGCCCATAGTCTAGTTTCCTTTGCATAGGAGGTGGCTAGTAGGGCCTATTTCTCAGCATTATGGGCCAATTATGTTGAAGACACTAGTGGACCTTTGACGTTCAAGCTCCTGTACATATTTCGATGATAAGTTTTCTAACCCTTGTGGTAAATTATCAGGGTCTGCTAGAGGAATAATTAATTGGCATATCCACATCCGCCTCTCTTTCAGTAGGGATCGACTCTCTTTTTTGCCTTTGAGAGTAAACCTCTTGATTATGCTCCTCCTCATCTTGCTGGAAAGCACCCTACCAAGGTATTTAATATCCAGCTTGCCCTGCATTTGCATAAGCAAATGTTGCATGGAATCATTTTGCTGGGTTATATTCCTTATATTTGCAACCATTTTTCCTACCTCTATTGCTAAGCATACAGCAGTGCCACCGCCTCATTGATGCTGGTGATAAGGTCGACGAACATTGACATTTTTTGGGAGAACTTCTTCTTCAGAAGCCTCCTTTCGTTGGTTTCTAACTTGAGAGCCGTAGTGGCTAGAAATCATGATGCAATGGCATCTGGTGTATTAAATGGAGCTCCAAATGACACTTCTTTCAGTATTTTCAACCATTATTCCTTCAAGAACACAGACCTTTCTTCAAGATTAAACTTTAGGAACACTACTTTTTCCAATAGTTTCTACCACAACGAAGTTCGTGGTTATAGCGTGGTTTTTTACAGACGGTGTCAATCTGCTGACCTCAAATTTTGTACATCTAACGTGGCCAACAAATTCCAAAACCTCTCACATCTACACAAACCTGATTCATACACACTTGAACAAATTGTTAGACACACGTGGCTTTCTCCGGTGGTGGTGCAGTTGGTCACTCGCACTACGACGTTCAAATCAGTTGGGAAAATAAATGTATGAGTGTGTATATAGGGGTCGGCTTTGGGGTATATATAGAGAATGATAAGAGAAAGTAAAGTTATATGTAGAAAGTATAAACTTGAATTACGTTCGAAAGGGCACATTGTGTTAGCTGCTAATTGTGTTTTTGCACACTTGTTTAATACCTAAACAATCTAATTATTGATTAAAATGAATGAATTTTTACTCACAATTAGGTAACATTTGTTTTTGTTGGCAAAAAATCATCCATGGAATAGAACAAGGCAAAATGAGTGAAAGGGGACCAAAAGTGCACAAAAATGTGAAGTTGGGGACCAAAATGATCATGAGCAGAAAGTTGAAGGACTCATGATGAAATTTGTGGAGGGCAAAATTGATATAAATGTCAAAATTCGAGGATCACATTGTACAAATTCATAGTGTGGGGACCTGATATGCAATTCCCGAAGGGTGGGTCTGGAATATTTTGAAAATTCACAACCTTGTGGATCATTTTAATTATTTTTTGAAAACTCAGGGACCAAGGTTGCAATTTTCACTAGGTTTTGATTTTAAAGCCATGACTTGGACTTATTTTTGGAAGGGGGTGTGGCTGTTGACGTGACCTTTGCTTTTCTTTTCTTTTACAGTTTCCTCTTCTCTTCTTTTTCTTTTCTTTTTCTTGATATTTTGAGGGCAAAATAAAGAGCACAATAAGGAAAATAAATCAAAGAAAAGGTGGAGAACAGTGGAGGAATCAAGATTCAAGCAAATCCATCAAAAACGGGTTTTATCTTTAATCTTGTATTTTCTTTATTATTTTCTATCATTTGTAATGTATTGGATAAATATTTTCATTTGTTATCATTTATATAATATGGGCTAAATTTATTGCGTTGGAATTTATGGTAGAATTTAACCTAACCTTAATTAATTTTAATATTTGCTTTTTGATGTTAATTTACTTATTTTCATGTGTTTCTACTATTGTTATTATTGCATTTTCATTTATATGGCCAATGAATGATTATATTTAGTGATTTGTACGTCATTTCGAGAGAAGATTGTGTATTTTTTATCAAATAGTAGAAACTCTTGGTTTGTGTAGTGGATAAAGATAACCACTAACCCTAGGTGATCCATTGAGTTATTTAAAAAAAAAAAAATTAATGCAATTGTTTGGTTTAAATCAACATAGAGATATAGTAGGTTAAACTAATCAATTAGGGTTAATTTCGTTCGAGAGAGGTAATTAGCTAAAATTGGAAAATCGGATCTAACATCGTAAATGAGTAATTTATTAATTGGTTTGTAAAAGAATTAATTAGGTGATGGTTAAGCGAAACCATGAATCCCAACCACGTTTCCCTCAAAACTTTCCAAGTGTTTACGTTTTCTTATTTTGTAGATTTTTAGTTAATTTCTCATAATTTTCAAAATCAAATTTTATTTTGTGTTTGTTCTTATTGTCAAAAAATTAAATCGACTAAATCTGTGTAATTAAAAGTAAGCATTCCTCGAGGGACCAACAACCCGGACTCAAAAAGTCCACTTTATTACTTGAACGCGACCCGTGCACTTGCGGTATATTATTTTAGCTAACAAATTTTTGGCGCCGTTGCCGGGAAGTGTTTTATTTTAATTACCATCTTAGTTGATTCTAATTTTCAAAAAAAAAAAAAAAAATTTGTTTTCGAATTTTTTATTTTATTTTTATTTTTTATAACTTTTATATCTTTATTGTGTAGTTGGCTTCTTAATTTTTATTTCCTTTGGTCTTCGGTAGTGCATGCTTCATTTGAAAAGTTTTGATTTTTTCGAATTTGATCCGGATATTGAAAGGACTTTCCGAAGAAGGCGACGGGAGCAAAGGGAATTAAGAAGACAACGACTAACCGAGATGGCCCAACAAGGAGAAAATGTAGAACCCAATGCTCAACCAGAAAATATTCTGCGAGGTGACATTCCACCAAGTTTTGGTAACCAAGCAAGTAGGGCTTAAGAGCCTGTTGTAAATGAGGAAGATATGTTATTTGGGGATTTCATGAACCCACTTGTGGTAGAAATGAATCAAGTATTGTCTACCCTTCTTATGGACATACAAACTTTCAACTTCGACCGGATGTTATCAGTTTATTTTCCAATACCATTCCATTTTATGGGATGACTGATGAGAACCCACACTTTCATGTTGTATGATTTGTGGAGAATGTTGGCAATTTTAAATATGAGGACGTGAGTGTAGAGGCAATTCGAATGAGATTATTTGTCCATACACTAAAGGATAAGGCAAGGGAGTGGCTTGAAACTTTACCACCCGGGAGCATAAATAGTTGGGCGGAGTTTGTTCAAAAATTTACAACAAAATTCTTTCCACCCGCTCGAGTCGCTAAACTCAAGCATGACATAACCACCTTCCAACAATTCGAATTGGAGAGCTTTCATGAGGCTTGGGAGAGGTTTAAAGATATGCTTCGGAAATGTCCAAATCATGGAATCACAATGGGGCAACAAGTAAATTATTTTTATGCCGGGTTGACTCCTTCTTGCCGTTCAAATGTAGATTCATCTTCTAATGGATCTATTAAGAAGAAGAGTATTCGGGAAGCATATGATCTATTCGAGGTCATGAGTGAGCAAAGTACGATCACAAAGAGGAGTTGGTGGAGTTCGAAATGGTGAAGCCTTTTCAATGGTTCTAGCAAAGATTGACTCCTTAGCAAAGAAGGTGGAGGGACTTTCTACATCTACCTCTGGCTCTCATTCCGCCCATATGATACAATCCCCTCCTATTTGTGATATTTGTGGAGTAAATCACCCAAGTCCAAGTTGTCCATTGATGGGTAGTAGTTTGGCATCCAACAAGCAAGTGGCATATGCTCAAAACTTCCAACGCCAAGGGTATAATCCTTACTCTCAAACTTATAACCTCGGTTGGTGAAATCATCCAAACTTCTCCTATGGGAACAATCAAAATGTGTTAAATCCGAAGCCATAATAGAAGAAAGAAGGATAGGAAGAGGCCATTGCTAAGTTGGCGAATCATCAATTGCAATATCAAGAACGCAATGATGCCTCTTTGAAAAATTTGGAACGTCAAGTAGGTCAAATAGCCAAGCTTCTCTAAGGCAACAAGGAGCATTGCCTAGCAATACCGAAACAAATCCAAGAGAGAATGTGCAAGCTATTACCACTAGAAGTGAGGTGTAATTACCAGAAATTACAGTAACACGAACAAGGGTTCAATTCGACAAAGCACCCATGGGGGAAGATGTACTTGTTCAAGAGCCTAGTATTAGTATTGAAGCAGCCAAGGAAAGTGAACACGAGACATCAACATCAAAGGCTCCAACACCGGTTAAGGCATATGTACCCCCTATTCCTTTTCCACAGAGACTTCAAAAGCATAAACTCGATGCTCAATTCGGTAAATTTTTGGAAGTGTTCAAGAAGCTAGACATCAACATCCCATTTGCCGATACCTTAGCTCAAATGCCAAGTTATGCCAAGTTTATGAAGGACATTCTTTCCAACAAAAGAAAACTTGAAGAGCATGAGAAGGTGATGCTAACGGAGGAATATGTGCTATTTTACAAAATAAATTGCCTCCAAAAATCAAAGATCCAGGGAGTTTTACTATTCCGTGTACTATTGGTGATTTAAACTTTAGTAAAGCTTTATGTGATCTTGGTGCTAGCATTAATTTGATGCCTTTGTCAATTTTTAGAAAATTGGGCTTAGGAGAGGCCAATGCAACTACCTTGTCCTTGCAATTGGCCGATAGATCTATCAAGTATCTAAGGGGTGTCATTGAGGATGTCCTAGTCAAAGTGGACAAGTTCATCTTCTCGGCTGATTTTATAATTCTTGATATGGAGGAGGATCATGACATTCCTATTATCTTGGGACGACCATTTCTTGCTACCGGTCGAGCTTTGATTGAAGTTCAAGAGGGGAAACTCATCTTAAGGGTTCAAGATGAACAAGTTACATTCTATATCTTGAAGGCCATCAAGTACCCATTGGAATTTGATGATGCCTTCGAGTGGATGTTGTTGATCATGTAGTGGCCGATTCTCTTTATGGGCTTTTTAAGGATTCTCTTGAAATATGTCTTGCACGTTCTTCAATTACTAAGGATGGGGATCCCGAAGTTGAGCATGTGGCACATTATTTGGGGGCTACATCGTCTTTTTCTTACAAGAGAGAACCATACTTTGAAAATTTGGAAAAGAACTCTTCACCACCACTACCATCTCTTCAACGAGCACCTACACTTGAATTAAAGCCTCTTCCATCTCATTTAATGTATGCCTATTTGGGAGATGCATCTACACTTCCAGCTATCATTTCCAACTCCTTAAGTGAGTTGGAGGAAGAGAAGTTACTTCGGGTGTTGAGGGAACATAAGGAGGCCATCGGTTGGACTATTGCAGATATTCGAGGAATTAACCCTTCTTTGTGCATGCACAAAATCCTTATGGAACATGATTTTAAACCATCGATGGAGCATCAAAGGAGGTTAAATCCGAACATGAAAGTAGTGAGGGCTGAGGTAGTAAAGTGGCTTGATGCGGGCATTATTTATCCGATTTCAGATAGTGCATGGGTGAGCCCTGTTCAAGTGGTACCAAAAAAGGGAGGTGTAACGGTAGTCGAAAATGAGAACAATGAACTTATACATACAAGACCCATGACCGGTTGGAGAGTATGCATTGATTATCGCAAGCTCAATAATGCTACTAGAAAGGACCACTTCCCTCTTCCTTTCATTGATCAAATGCTTGAGCGATTGGCAGGGTATTCTCACTATTGCTTTTTGGATGGGTATTCGGGCTATAATCAAATTCCAATAACCCCAGAGAATCAAGAAAAAACTACTTTCACTTGCCCATATGGTACATTTGCATATAGAAGGATGCCTTTTGGTCTGTGCAATGCACCCGCCACTTTTCAAAGGTGCATGATGACTATTTTTTTCGACATGGTGGAGAAATGTATTGAGGTTTTTATGGATGATTTCTCACTGTTTGGGTCCTCATTTGATGGATGCTTGAGGAGACTAACTTAGTACTTAATTGGGAAAATGCCACTTCATGGTCCAAGAAGGTATAGTTTTTGGCCACCGAATTTCACACAAAGAAATAGAGGTTGACAAGGCAAAAATCCAAATCATTGAGAAATTACCTCCACCAACTTCGGTAAAAGGGATAAGGAGTTTTTTGGGACATGCTGGATTTTATAGAAGATTTATCAAGGACTTCTCAAAGATCACAAAGCCACTTTGTTCCTTACTTGAGAAGAATAATACTTTTGATTTCTCTCAAGAGTGCCTTCACGCTTTCAACACTCTTAAAGAGACACTCGTCACTGCTCCTATTATTGTAGCTCCAGATTGGGATCTTCCATTTGAGCTTATGTACGATGCAAGTGATTATGCCATTGGAGCAGTTTTAGGGCAAAGAAGAGATAAAATCTTGCATGTTATTTACTACGCTAGTCGGACCTTGATTGATGCTCAATTGAACTATGCTACTACCGAAAAAGAGATGCTCGCGGTGGTATTTGCATTTGATAAATTTAGGTCTTAACTCATTGGGTCGAAGGTGATTGTTTACACCGATCACTCAGCCCTCAAGTATTTGCTAGCAAAGAAAGATGTCAAACCTCGATTGATTAGATGGGTTCTTCTTCTACAAGAGTTTGACTTGGAAATTCATGGTAAGAAGGGGACCAAAAATGTTGTTGCAGATCATTTGTCTCGACTTGAGCACACTGAATAAGTGGAGGATTGTAAAATAAATGAGGCATTCCCCGATAAGCAACTCTTACAAATCATGCATCTTCTACAAGTCACTCACACACCATGGTATGCGGACCATGTGAATTTTCTTGCTAGTGGTATCACTCCCCCGGATCTTTCTTACCAACAAAGGAAGAGATTCTTTGCTGACATCAAGTATTATTTTTGAAAAGACCCTTTGTTGTTTAAACAAGGCCCAGATCAAATTATTCGGAGATGTGTGCCTGAAGATGAAATGGAGCAAATTCTTGTGCAATGTCATTCCTCTCCCTATGGTGGCCACTTTGGTGCCGTGAAAACTGCATCAAAGGTACTTCAATCGGGTTTCTATTGGCCCACATTATTTAAGGATGCCCACACTCTTGTCTCTAAATGTGATAGATGCCAACGTAGTGGTAATATCTCCAATCGAAATGAAATGCCGTTGAACTCTATATTGGAGGTAGAAATTTTTGATGTGTAGGGTATTGATTTCATGGAGCCTTTTCCTTCATCATTCTCAAATCAATACAATTTGGTGGCTGTCAATTATGTGTCAAAGTGGGTCGAAGCAGTGGTTATGCCTACTAATGATGCTCGAGTGGTAGAAAACTTTTTAAAGAAAAATATTTTCTCTCGCTATGGCACCCTCCTAGCTATCATTAGTGATGAAGGCAAACATTTTTGCAATCCCATATTCGACTCATTATTGACAAAGTATGGAGTGAAGCATCGTGTGGCCATCCCCTATCATCCCTAAACTAGTGGCCAAGTTGAGATTTCAAATAGGGAGTTGAAGAGGATTCTCAAGTTAACGGTGAGCGTCTCGAGAAAAGATTGGTCCAAGAAATTGGATGATGCATTATGGGCTTACCGCACCGCCTTCAAAACCCCTATTGGTATGTCCCCTTACCGTCTTTTATTTGGGAAAGCTTGTCACCTCCCTGTTGAACTCGAGCATCGAGCTTATTGGGCAATGAAAGCTTTGAACTTTGATATCAAATTGGCCGGTGAGAAAAGATTGCTTCAGTTGAATGAACTTGATGAATTACGCCTTGATTCTTATGAGAATGCTCGAATTTACAAAGAAAAGACAAAGAAATGGCATGACAAACACATTGTGAAGCGGGAGTTCTTTGTTGGGCAACAAGTTCTTCTCTACAATTCTAGACTCCGATTGTTCCCCGAGAAGCTCCGATCAAGATGGTCGGGCCCTTTCACCATCGCAAAAATCTTTCCACATGGAGCAATTGAACTTTATTATGAAGAAAAAGGGAGCTTCAAGGTCAACGGACAACGTTTAAAACCATACTTAGGAGGCGATTTTTAGAAAGAGAAATCATTTATTCTCCTTGATAACCCGGAGTGATCATGTCTCAGATTCGAGCTAGAGACTTTAAAACAAGGGTTTATTGGGAGACAACCCAATTTTCTCACCATTTTATTATTTTGATATTTACTCATGATTAATACTTTTGTTAGCACATTTTTAACTTAAAACCATTTTTTTTTGTAGGTCAATTTTTTTAAGTCCCACATATTTAAAGTTCTTCATAAGTTTGGGGGTAAATTGTGTACAAAAATGTCACTTCCCCAAATTCATTAAAAACATCACAAGTCCAAGTAGAGCATTGGTACCTCTTCACCAAATATACAACCAGGGAAGTTTCGTTATCTTATATTCTCTTTTATCTTGTACTGTTCACATTGAGGACAATGTGTGATTTAAGTTTGGGGGTGATTGTGATATATTTTTGTTGTGATTTTGTGTTGACATATTAGATAGTCTTGCCGGTTTAGCATGGTTTGATGTTTAAAATTGTTGTTAATTCATGAGCTATGACTAAATATGCTATTAGTGTCTAAAATTTTCAAAAAATTGTTTGTCCATGTGAGATCCTAAGTCACTTTGAGCACAATAGTCATGATTAATTGTTATCTAGATATGGAAATTTTTGGATTGATGGAGAGATTTTTCAATTGGTAAGAACTAGATTGTGAGTTGTGTTTAAATTTATCAATCTTACCTTCTCTTCTCTTTCACTTAACCATATTGTGAGATAAGTTTGGGGGTGGCCGAGCCGGTGAAGGATATTATCTAGAAGTGTATTGATTCCATGCATATTAAAAAAAAATTTGTGTGGAGTGTCTTTTGCTAAGTATAAGCTAGGTAATGACCATATGCTAAGGATCTAAACCCTATTTATTTTGTAATGCTAAAAATGGATACTACACTTGTTGATTCTTGCCTCACTTCGTAGCCTTTTTGACTCAAGTTATTAAGTCCGTTGGGGTATCTCAAAATCCGATACCTTTTGGTCTAAACAACCGGGGAGCTATCGATCTAAAACTCGCTACAAGGGTTAAGAAGAAAGTTTAAGGGAGTGAGGTAAAACATGATATTCGATTGAAAAAAAAAAGAGTTTGATATTGTGCATTTGTATTTAATGTTTGGGCTTAGATAACTAGTAGGTTTGAATTACTTAGTATAAGTTTAAATGTCAAAGCACTCATATAGTGGAGAATCATCACATGACTGAGGTTGATATTGTCGGTTAGACCCAACCAAATTAGAGTGGGAAAATAAATGAGTGATTTGAGAGTAACCTTTAAATTTACACTTGAAAAAAGAAAGTAAACACATATTTAAGGAGTGAATCTCACGAGTGGGAAAGGAAATATTTGACCACAAAGGGTCGGGTTGGATCCAATTTAAATTTTTTTCTGTCTTCATAATTTTTTCCTAATTTAGATGATGATTGAAAGTGACTATGCACCCACACACCGATCGAACATTGGATAAGCTAAATGATTTTTGTTAGCATTATTTGGAGCATATTTGTGAATTGGTTATACAATTTTATACTCATAGATATTTTTGGCAAGCTATCTAATGTGTTGGTCATTATCACATGTTGCTTGATTGTGTTATAGATAATATTGCTAGGGACGAGCAAGAACTTAAGTTTGGGGGTATTTGATAAGTGTGTTTTTGCACACTTGTTTAATACCTAAACAAGCTAATTATTGATTAAAATGAAAGAATTTTTACTCACAATTAGGTAACATTTATTTTTGTAGGCAAAAAATCATCCATGGAATAGAACAAGGCAAAATGAGTGAAAGGGGACCAAAAGTGCACAAAAATGTGAAGTTGGGGACCAAAATGATCATGGGCAGAAAGTTGGAGGACTCATGATGAAATTTATGGAGGGCAAAATTGATATAAATGTGAAAATTCGAGAATAATATTGTACAAATTCATAGTGTGGGGATTTGATATGCAATTACAGGAGGGCTGGTCTGCAATATTTTGAATATTCACAACCTTGTGGATCATTTTAATTATTTTTTTGAAAACTCAGGGACCAAGGTTGCAATTTTCACTAGGTTTTGATTTTAAAGCCATGACTTGGACTTTTTTTTGGAAAGGGGATGTGGCTGTTGACGTGACTTATCATTTTTTTCTTTGCTTTTTTTTTCTTTTTTACAGTTTCTTCTTCTCTTATTTTTCTTTTCTTTTTCTTGGTATTTTGAGGGCAAAATAAAGAGCACAATAAGGAAAATAAATCAAAAAAAAGATGAAGAACAGTGGGGGAATCAAGATTCAAGCAAATCCATCAAAAAGGGGTTTTATCTTTAATCTTGTATTTTCTTTATTATTTTCTATCATTTGTAATGTATTGGATAAATATTTTCATTTGTTATCATTTATATAATATGGGCTAAATTTATTGCGTTAAGATTTATGGTAGAATTTAAACTAACCTTAATTAATTTTAATATTGCATTTTGATGTTAATTCACTTATTTTCATATATTTCTACTATTGTTATTATTGCATTTTCATTTATATGGCCAATGAATGATTATGTTTAGTGATTTGTACGTCGTTCGAGAGAAGATTGTGCATTTTTTATCAAATAGTAGAAACACTAAGTTTGTGTAGTAGATAGAGATATACCACTAACCCTAGGTGATCCATTGAGTTATTTTCAAAAAAAAATTAATGCAATTGTTTGGTTTAAATCAACATAGAGATATAGTAGGTTAAACTAATCAATTAGGGTTAATTTCGCTCGAGAGAGGCAATTAACTAAAATTGAAAAATTGGATCTAATATCGTAAATGAGTAATTTATTAATTGGTTTGTGAAAAAATTAATTAGGTGTCGGTTAAGCGAAACCATGAATTCCAACCACGTTTCCCTCAAAACTTTTCAAGTGTTTACGTTTTCTTATTTTATAGATTTTTAGTTAATTTCTCATAATTTTCAAAATCAAATTTTATTTTGTGTTTGTTCTTATTGTCAAAAAATTAAATTGACTAAATTTGTGTAATTAAAAGTAAGCATTCTTCGAGAGACCGACAACCCGAACTCAAAAAATCCACTTTGTTACTTAAACACGATCCATGCACTTGCGGTATATTATTTTAGCTTTTAAAGATTATTGTTGGCCGTAGGATAAAAGCATGTGTGGCTTCATTCACACGGCTGAGGCATCTTGCCAAATGCATTAATAAATCATAGGCATTAAATGTTAAAACCATTTTGTTGGCCATAAACCTGACATGTGGCTTTAGACTTGACGTGGTTGATGAATTAGGGTGGACGCAACAGTGAGTTGTCACATCAATCACATAACAAAGATTGTGTAAATGATCTCCTGCTAGCCTCTTTTGTAGTATCGCATTTATATAAATGTTCGGTTCTTCCATGTGGGTCGACCTAGTCAAATGGGTTCAGCTTTAGCCATGTGGGTTCGGCAGACCATTTCGTGGCAAAATGACTAGGAGTGCGAGTCCAGGTGCCATGTAGGGTATTCTGGTGTTTCATCAGTCGATTTGTAACCGAATTTATTAACTTGTTTTACCAAAAAAAATCCCTAAGAGAATTTGCGTAATCTGTTTGCTACTTTGCTTTATTATTATTTTAAAACAAATTATTTTTTACCTTTCATTCTGGGAAGAATATTAATGGTGTGTAGAATTATTTGCCAACAGCATATTTTGAATTTTTATTAGTGATAATTTTGTTTGATATTTTCAATGTAAAAAATCGAATCGGATTGGATCGAACCAGAATCGGTTGGATAGGGTTAGATTTGATTCCAAAGGTAACCAGATCGCATCCACTCCTAATTATTTGAAACAATAAACTAATCAACCCGTAATGGTTGAAGAAGCAAAATTATGAAATAAAGGTTTTTCATTTCCCCTTTCTTATTGATCCTATCTGAACCGGACAAGATAATGATAAAGCAAAATTTATTTAAATCCTAGTCCAACACCACGAGGAAAGAAGTCCATGGCACAGAAGTATTCTACTGTAAGTAGGACTCCAATTTCCAACAATAAAACTTGAATACAGGCCAAAAAAATAAATTCCTTCACGAAAATTGTTCACTGGAATTTCAGAATGGATGCCGGATTCAAAACCTTCATAATTTTGTCTTCTTGGAAAGAAGTTTCTCTCTGAGCTCTGCAACATCAATCTGCTCAAAGTGAGTCTCTGGAATCCAGTTTCCAGTCTTTGGATCTCTCATCCAGAATACTTCTTTTCCTACAGAATCAGCCACTTTTTTAATTACGGACAATGTCACGGTCTGTGGTTTTGTTCTCTCTGGTGCTACTGCAATTGTTGATGCTCTCCTGCTACATATAGACACATATAAAAGGATAAAGAATTAGAAGAGCCAAACAAGAAAAACGAATGAATATTTTGGTCGAATATATGAATTCTTTTTGATAACCCTAAAGAAAGAAACGTATTTTCTTTTCATCGACATATGCTCATGCAGAATAATCTATCAACATAAGGAAGAGGAAATAAAGAAAATGGCATTGCATTGCATGAAAAATAGTTGCAAACCTTAGAAGCAAAAGGCTGTTGAGGGAAAACTTGGCCATGATTTTTTGCGAATAAAAATTGAATATAGATTTCTTTGGTTTAGTAGGTACAATAGAAGACAGTATATATAGACAGCACAAGCCGAAGTGCTTTGGGATTATACTTTCAAAATTATAAATGGGATATAAATGGGTTTATCACCATAATTTATTGTTGATAAAAAGTGACTTATATAAATATATTAATTGCGTGGATTTAGGTAATTAATATATACCATAAACAGCACTATGATGATAATAGGTTAGAGATATAGAATATTGGCCCATTAGAGATAACATTCGAATTTATGTCAATCATGGGGGTTGATACTCAAGGTGTTGTCATATTTATTAATTAATAATTGGCATATGGACTGTTTAGGGTGTAGACTACTGAAAAGCTAATATTCTTGGCAAATAGTTGATTAAATTAAAGGGAAGATTACATAAATCATGCTTTTACATTTACCTATTTCAAAAATTCCAAAACATGTTTCAAATTTTAAAATTCAGGTTTTTTTTAAATTTTTAATTATAAAATAATAATTACTAAATTAATTTATTATTAATATTTAATTCTACTATAAAATAATTAACCTACCCCCACCTTCACCACCCCTACACCTCCGGGGATATTCCGACGACCTTTCCGATCACCACTCTTCTCCGGCGACTTTTCCGGCGAATATGTTAAGGTCAAAAATCTATACAATTTGGTCACAATTCGAAATTTTTTAGGTCACAATTCAAAATTTTCATAGGTCACCACAATTTGTTCATCGGTCACAACTTAAAAATTTAAAAGTCACAATTATTTCATCGGTCACAAAATCACAAAATTTGTAAGTCACAATACTTATTTACGGTCACAAACATCAATTTATTGGTCACAAATTAGTAATTTTTAGGTCACACAGCTTGTACTCGTCACAGTTTATTGAATTCATTGGTCACAAATTGTTTATTGGTCACAATCACAAAATTTATATTGTGGCCACCGAATTTTATGGTCACAGATTATTTCTCCACAACTAATTAAAATATTTTTATAGGTCACAGATTGAAAAAATCAATATTTTTGTTGGTCACAACTCTGTTACAGTGAGTCACAGTCACAATTTCTACACCAACCTGCAAATTTTTTTGTCACAAACTAATAATTTTTAGGTCACACATCATGTATTGGTCACATTTGATCTAATTCATTGGTCACAAATCGTTGATTGGTCGCCAACCAACCAAAATAGTGGTCACAAACAACCAAAATCATTTGTAACCACCACTTCACCATCGTCTCCACCAGCGGCACCATCAACATCTCAAAACCAACACCACACCCTCCCCAACACCACTATCACCACCCCCATCGCCACCACACACAGAACACACAACCACTGCCGCCACCAGCTTCAGACCCTCAATTTCACAGCTCGATCCATCGTCAAAACCAGGCATCGCACCGTTTATGATCACCAGAACACATCCACCACACCGTTTACGACCACTCACCCACGAACACAGCACACACAGAAACCACCATTGCCCGATCCACAACCCACAGAACTACAATCATCGACAACAATCAGCCATTAAACCACCACTACCATCCATAAAATCAAACTCAAAAAAAAAAAAAAAGAAAGGGCACAACATATCTGCGCCATTGTGACCAACGACGGTGAGGGAGTGAGGACAGAGAAGTGCATTGCTTTGAGCGCCGGAAAGAAGAAGAAACGTACCACTTCGAGCGTCGGAGAGACAAAGAAACAAACCGCCGGTAGGGGAAGAGAGAGGACAGCGACGTGAGGAGAGAAGACGTCGCCGGTATATATGGGAGGGGTCACGAGCGCCGCCGTCGTCGCCGGCGAGGGAAAGAGAGAAGACGGCTACGGGGAGGAGAGAAGAATGGGACGGGAGGATAATGGAATTAGGTTTGATTTTGGGATTATTAATTGGGATGAAATCTAATAATTAATTAATTAACAATTAATTAATTAGATATAAAAAACCTGATTTTTGAAATGTTACACTAATAATCTGATTTGTGAAAATGGTAATTTAAAATTAGGGTTGAGTGTAATTTCCTCTAAATTAAATTGGCTTTCCTTGGATGAGAGCGTATAAACCTTCAAATGGATAGAAAAGAGCCCAAAAAAGAGAGAATAATAATTAGTTTAATTTTTGGAATAAAAGCATTAGATCGAAAATAACGGTATTTATGTTTAAATTAATCCAAATGTTAGTTCATAACTGTTAGATTATTAATCATTTAATATGACGAGTACATTGACAATGAAAATAGTAGAAAAATCTATGAACAAAATGAAAAACAATTGTTCTAAAATTGTTGATCTCAAAATTTGGCAGGACTACATTGTTAACATATCTCAAATCCTCTTCCACATCCACATATATGTTACTTGCACATTTGAACACCATGTTAGACTGTACGTGATCATAGCTCTAGCAAGATGCGACAATCGCGAGTAATCCAAAGCACAAGTTAGACAGTTTAAGATATTGACTATGAGAGAGACACAATGGACGGAGATACGAGTGTTAGATCAAAAAGAGAATACTACCAAGATTAAGAGTACAATTTTAATTTTCAAATTCACATTACGTTTGAATGTCACTATGGATTTATACCAATAGGTGTGAGTTGATGTTAACAGGATGCTTGACACGTAACCTCAACCTAACGATCCATTAATCAAGTTCAATTGTGTCACTTCCTAGCAGTCATAGGTATATGACCATCTCATCTAATCATGGTATTCTTCTACCACATGTAAGGGCATATTAATAAAATCTCGAAAGTACCGTCCTCCTTTAACTAAAATAATAATAAATAAATAAAATATAGGTATATGACCATCATAGGCTTGATCATAAGGTGAAAAACAGCCATCCTAGGCATGTATTCGTCATGAGCATTGCTAGTGATACATCACACCATACATAAGGGTCTACACCCCTCTCACATGGGAGGTGAGACCCGCTCGAATAAAAAAATATTATTTCAATGGGTCCCACCTCCCATGTGAGGGGGGTGTAGACCCTTATGTACAATTGTTGATGTACAAGTAGAAATTTCCTTTCGTCATAGGCCTGCACAGACTGAAACCATGTTGAATTTTCTTTACCGAGGATAGTCTATGCAAGAAACCTATAACAGAAAATATCCATCACCTCGAAAATGCACTGTAGCGAGAAGGCGATGCCTCACTTCGGACAACGCGTTTTGAGACGAGGTGTCCAAAGGCATGGCTTCATTGTCTCACTAAGCATGTGGAAGAGGTGATGACAAAGCATAGTGCTGACCTTGTGTGATCTCTTTCTTAGTCTCTACTTAGTTGCCTGCCACGTGCTTTGCTCATAGTCCAAGGCGATGAGGCATGATGGCCAAATGCCTAGGATAATTGTTTTTCAGCCCGTGGTCACGCCTATAATGGTCACATGCCTATGATCGTAATGGATTGACACAA
Source organism: Fraxinus americana (assembly GCA_035079005.1). Classification (NCBI taxonomy): domain Eukaryota; kingdom Viridiplantae; phylum Streptophyta; class Magnoliopsida; order Lamiales; family Oleaceae; genus Fraxinus; species Fraxinus americana. Next base: position 29,232,126 of record CM068706.1, on the reverse strand, counting down.
TTAAACTTCACTAGTGGGCTATTAGGATGATGCAACGTATCAAGCATCTAATGGATCTTAGCTTACCTTTCTTGATATAAATACTCACAGATACTCTTTATCTTGGTAACATTCTCTTCAACAGATACCCATATATCAGTCCATTGTCTCTTCTGTACACGTATATCTGTCCATTGTGTCTTTCCAAATGCTCTAAAAAGTGTGCACGACAACGCTTGAGGCATGGGTGAAATGCCACACCTTGATAGTAAGAGCAAAATTAAGTGATCAACTGCAAAATTGATCGCTTAATATGCGACTAGTCATTCTTAGGCATGCTTTAGTAGTTTTTTTTTTTTTTCAAAAGCCTTTTATTTGGCTTTAGTTTCAAGTTTTTCCTTTGAAAATGTATAATTGACTAATCGTAGAAATTATTAATTAAATATAATATTTTATAATTTTAGATGTTTGGTACATATTATTATAATTATTAAACGACTTTAGAACGAATAAAAATTTTAAAAAATATTAAAAATAAAACAACACTTTTTTTATGCCTAGGTTTGGTTAGCGTAAAACTTGGCCTCCACATCTAGTCAAACTTTACACTTTTAAAAACAATGGTCTTTTCTATAGTCAAAATATCTTTAACCACCTGGTTGGAGTGTTGGAGTGCATGTGACCGTAGTGTCCACCACTAGAGTATCGTCACATGCATCCCAATATGGTGTCTAATTGTGAAGACAACGTACATATGAACAGGAAATGAGCTAAAATCTATTGACAACGTAGTACTGTTGGATTTATCAACAAAAATAGTTCGGAAAATTATAATGTAATTTGGAAATAAAATTCTGTCGTCAAATATGTCATTATTAAAATGAGTGACCGTATTTCTAAAGGAAGAAATTCATTAGGGCCCATAGGTTCTTTTATTGTTGGGGCAAAATTCATAATTCCTTGCTTGTTCCCAATGAACTATTTGATTGACAAAATAATAGCTCACTGATAAGCTGGAATAGGATTATGCAATTCTGCTGAAAAAATAGTTATCTTTAACATAATGTAATAAATTCAAAGAATGAAATTAAAACTAGTTCTACCAATAAAATTTTACCCATCATAAATACAATTTGGTATGGTTAAGCTTTTGTGTGCATATTGTTAGACTTTAATTTTGATCTATCCAGTGTAGGTAAATAACAACATATAGATCAAATGCAGAAAAATGAAGAACGGGAACTAACTTCCAACCATTGATGTTTAAACTGTAGAATTTCAAATTGTGTTTGGTGCTTCTAAGCCTTCAAGAACTCCCTGAGATGGTATACTTGCGTGATATAGATTTTAAAACTTGGGGACCAATACCACTACTTCCCTTTTATAAACTTCTTCCCATCAAAGAAGTTATTTGAAGCGGTTACCATGGTAGTTAAGAGAAAGTGGTTAATCTCCTGTAGATAAGGGAAATGTTAGACCATTTTAAAATTTGAAAATATTAACATTCTCCCACTTGGTCCACACATTTCACTTGATATGATATCCAAAATCCATCAATTCTCATTCTCAAGAACCAATAATACGTGAATCATTGAGATAGGTTCTCTAATAACAAGTATTATATTCCATGTATCACATTGTATTTCATTTCTCAAATATTACTCCATATGTTGTAAAACTACTTAATGAGTAAACCTTATGTTTATTCTAGGTCCAACATTAATGATTTTTTCTCTAAATAAATGTGTACAAAAGAAAAATAAATATGAGAAAATATCACAAATATAGTTTCATTAAATTAACATTCGTTCTGACAACGAAAATCACAAAAAGGAACCAAGTCCCATTCTATTTACATGATCCTTAAATTTTAATGGTGACATCCCTTTTGTCAAAAGATCAGCAATCATCAATTCAATGTTAACGTGTTCAATAACCATTGTTCTCTCTTTAACACGTTCCCTTATGGCCAGATATTTGATGTCGATGTGCTTGCTTCGACTACCACTTTTGTTGTTCTTAGCCATAAAGACTGCATTCGAATTATCATATATCCTCAATGGCCTAGAATTTGAATCCACAACTCTAAGTCCAGAAAGGAAACTCTTCATCCATACGCCATGCGAGGTAGCCTCAAAACAAGATGTATCTTGATGTTGATTTTCACGAATCAACACAGCCAACGAAGTCAGAATCAGAGTAGCAAATCACTTCCAGATTATCAGTTCATCTGTACATAAGCATATAGTCTTTGGTCCCGTGAAGGTACATGATCACTTTCTTTGCAGCTCTCCAATTGCCCATACCTGGATTACTCTGATATCTTCCCAACATCCCAACAACAAATGCAATGTCAGGTCTTGTGCATACATGAGCATACATTAGGCTTCCAACAGCAGAAGCATAAGGAATGTTCTTCATTTGTTCCCTTTTAAGATCATTTTTCGGGCACTGGTTCAAATTGAATTTATCACCCTTCACAATATGCGCTATACTTGTTCAACAATCTTTCATCCAAAATCTCTCTAAAGATAGGTCTCTTGAGACAAACCCAAAATACCTCGAGATCTGTCCCTTTGGATTTTAATACCAATAAAATAAGATGCACCACCTATATCTTAAATCTCAAAATTTTTAGAGAGAAATTGTTTCACCTCATGTAACAAACCCTTATCATTAGTTGCAAGTAAAGTGTCATCCACATACAGAATAAGGAAACAAATTTTACTCCTACTAATCTTTTAGTATATACATTGATCCATAATATTCTCTACAAACCCAAATAAAGAGATAACATCATGAAATTTCAAATACCATGGATGGGAAGCTTGTTTCAAACCATGTATAGATTTCTTGAGCTTGCACACCAAATGCTCACTACCACTAGAGGAAAATCCTTCTGGTTATTTCATGTAAACTTCTTCTTCTAGATCTCCATTGAGGAGGTCTCTTGTAGTCAATTCCTTCCTTTTGAGTGAATCCTTTAGCAACGAGTCTTACTTTATATATTTCAATGTTGCCTAATGAGTTTTTCTTTGTTTCATAGACCCACTTACATCCTATGACTTTTGCACCATCGGGTAACTCAATAAGATCCCAGACTTCATTAGATGCCATAGAATCCATTTCATCTTTCACGGCATCGTACCATAAACTTGATTCTTTACAATTCATGGCTTGTGAAAATGTTTCAGGATCATTCTTGGCTCCGATGTTGTAGTCCGATTCTTGTAGATACACAACATAATCACTAGGTGTCGGTAATTTTCTCGTTCTAGTAGATCTCCTTAATGTTGTATCAACATTTTCCTGAGGATTATGTTGTTCAACCGGTTGTTCAAAAATTCAAAAATTTCTGGCAATTCTAGAACATCTTGATCTACTAGATTGTCATCAGTAGCTTGTGGAACTTCAACGATTGGTTGTCTAACACTCATTTGAACTTGAAGACTGTTGTGAATGATAATCAATCTGTCATTTGAAGTAGAAGGTTGAGCATCAATATGATTCTTTTCAGAAACAATGTCCTGATGCTCCCACTAATCAAGCCATTCTCAAGAAACTTCACATTTCTTGACTCCACAATCCTAGTGCTATGAGATGGACAATAGAATCTGTACCCTTTAGACCTTTCGGCATATCCAATGAAATATCCACTAATGGTCCTTGGGTCTAGCTTTTTTTCTTGTGGATTGTAAAATCTTACTTCAACGGGCATCCCCAAAACACGTATATGTCGCAAACTCGGTTTCCAACCTTTCAATAATTCAAATGGTGTCTTTGGGACAGCATTGGTTGGAACTCGGTTTAATATATACACTATCGTTTTAAGAGCTTCGGTCCACAAAGATTCAAGAAGTTTGGAGTTACTTCGAACATTCCTCACCATGTCCATTAAAGTTTGGTTTCTTCTTTCTACTACACCATTTTAGTTTGGGGAACCAGGCATGGTGTATTGGGCAACTATCACATGCTCTTGAAGAAATTTTGCAAACGGACTAGGTGCTTGTCCATCCTTGGTGTATCGACCATAATATTCTCCATCTCTATCCGTTCTCACGATCTTAATTTTCTTTCCACATTGTTTCTTTACTTCGACCTTAAAAAATTTAAAGGCATCTAGTGCTTCGTTCTTGTTATGAAGCAAGTAGATATACATATATCGTAAATAATCATCAATGAAAGAGATGAAGTATTTCGGACCAAACAAATCCATGTCTGGACTACAAATATCTGAATGTGTGATCTCTAATATGTCTGTACTCCTTTTAGCACCCTTCTTGGACTTGGTAGTCTGCTTTCCCTTAATGCAGTCCACACAAGTGTCGAAATGAGTAAAATCCAAAGTACTAAGTACAACATCATTTACTAATCTCTTAATCCTTTCTACGGAGATATGTCCCAATCTCCAGTGCCACAATATAGAGGAATCTTCATTCATAACACATCATTTCATACCAGTGTGAACAAGCACAGCAGTATAAGTAGTATTATTTTGCAAACTAATAGAAAAAAGACCATCAAATAATGTACCATTCCCAACAAGATCAGATTTATAAAATAAACTGACAGATGTTTCTGAAAAATTAAAGAAATAATCCAAAGGTACAAGTCTTGAAACTGAAATCAAGTTTCTAGAAAAACTTGGAATATAAAATGTATTTTCTAAATTCAAAATAAAACCATTGTTTAAAACTAAACTGCATGTTCCAACAGCCTCCACATGTGAGTGCATCTTGTTTCGTGGATAAATGCATTGCTCACTTTCCACTGGTTTCCTTAGTTTTCACATACCCTGCAAGGTATTTGAAATATGGATTGTAGAACCAAAATCAATCCATCATGTGTTATAAATAACATCAACCATAGTAGATTCATAACAAACTAATGAGATTGATTTACCTTTCTTCTCAAGCTATTTCTGGAATTTGGTCCAATCCTTCTTCATGTGTCACTTCTTTTTGCAGAAGAAGCACTTGGATTCCTTTTTTATTCCACCTTGGGACGGTATGTTACCTTTTCATTTCTTTTTGGATTGATTAACGTCATTTTCTTGCGTTGTCATTAATGCACTTTTACCCATTTCCATCGTCAGTATCTCTTCTTCTTGAACACACATGGCTAGAAGTTCATTAATTGACCACTTATCATTATGCATGTTATAGGATATCTTGGAGGGTCTGTATTGATGTGGAAGAGTGTTCAAAATATAGTGCACAAGGAAAGACTCGGACATATCAACCTCAAGAGTCTTCGATTGAGCTGCAATGTCCCACATTTGCATGATGTGCTTACGCACACCTCTCACAGTAGTGATCCTCATGGATGAAAACTTCATAATTAGGGTGCCGGCAAGTGCTTTATTAGAAGTTTCAAACAGCTTATCAATAGCCTTCAACAATGCCTTGACATTTTTATGCTCTTCGACGGAACCACAAATACCAGCAAAAATCTTGGTCTTTATGAACACCATACTGGGGCGATTTGATCGCTCCTATCGTTCATAAAAAGCAATTTCATCCGAAGTGCAGGTTGGAGTGATTTATGGTTCGTCTTTCCTAATGGCATGATCAATGTCCATCAACTCCAAATGAAGAAGAATCCTCTCATTCTATACTTTGTAATTATCACCCTTTAATTTGGGAATATCGCAACGAATATTAGAGAAATTAGCAAGTTGTGAAGCTGCATAAATTAAATATACATGCTTTTATTACAATAAATCAAGACTACTAAATAAATAATATGTTTTAACAATTTAAAATCATGCTTCAAAAATATGAATCTAATGACATAAAACTTGCATGTGGGCCAAAGTTGTACTCAATTAAATTCATGTATAAACTTAGGATAAAACTATTAAATCACGTTCCAATTCCTAATTCTTGTGGGTAATTAGAAAAATAATTTAATATTTTATCCTGGTTGATCATACAAATATAATAAAAATTCATGTGGGATAAAATATATTATATTCAATATGATTAACCACAATTATTGTTATAATGTGATCCTAAAAAAATAAATATATAATTTTGCATAAGATGTTGTGGCAACTCCCCCAATTAATCAAAATTATATGAATGACTCAACATTTAATTTAATTCACAAAATATGCTCATATAAATTGCACAAAATCATAAGCAATGTGAACACAAAAATTAAAATTTTAATGTACTAAATTATTTAACTCAATATTGCATGTATAACAAGGTAATAAAAAATTATACATACAAAACAACAAAAATAAAACAATTTAGCACATAAAAAAAAAAAAAAAAAATTAGCAAACGAGCAAGGCAGAGGTAAACAAGGCTCTGATACCAACTGTTAGACTTTAATTTTGATCTATCATGTGTAGGTAAGTAACAACATATAGATCAAATGCAGAAAAATGAAGAACATGAACTAACCTCCAACCATTAATGTTTAAACTGCAGAATTTTAGATTGTATTTGGTGTTTCTGAGCCTTCAAGAACTCCTTGAGATGGTGTACTTACGTGATAGAGAACTCATGACTTAGGGACCAATACCACTACTTCCCTTTTTTAAACTTCTTCCCATCAAAGAAGTTATCTGAAGCGGTTACCACGGTAGTTAAGAGAAAACGCTCCTGTAGATCAGGGAACTGTTGGACCCTTTTAAAATTTGAAAATATTAACACATATTCCATCTTTAGTCAATTTCAATGATCCTTTCTGGCAATTAATGCAATGAACTGAAGAATCGTGTTACTTTATAATGCGTCTTTCTTTGTCTTGAAATCGAGTTTTTGGGAATAAATGAGACTAACAATTTCAAATTGGTGAGTGATGAAAAATCAAAGATATTCTCCAAAATTAAAAATTGTAAGAGAAAAGGGAGAAACAAAATTGATTTAAGATAAGAAAAAAAACATTAGCAATTTAGCGTTCTTCCTCTTACCTTTCTTTTTAAAGTTGAACCACCTCGAGAGACGGAGTATTGTTAATGATGAAAAAAAAGTATTCTTGTCTAACATGCTAAATTAAAGGATAACAAATGAATAATAGTTGTAAGTAGGGCGAAATATGTGAACAAAAAGTATTTTTGTCTTACTTATAATATAATCTTCGCCAAACATGCACTTAATTTTCTCAAGTGAACTTTTAAGTGCCAAATTATGAAAATATGTGACCCGTGTTTTAAACTACACTTTGCGGTGTAGAGACACGACCCTTTTTTTAGCCTAGCATGTCTAGAAAAATTTTGGGATCGACATGACTGGGCTTATGGGTTTTAAAAGTTTTAAGTGTAAGATGAATTTATTCATGTGTAGTAAGTCAAGGATCTCCAGAGCCAAGTTTGAGTTGTGTTTTCACTTGTCAAGTCACTTAAGCCTGAGTAACTTGATATATTTAACATCTTTAATTTGAACAAGAATTTGGATAACTCTGAACAGTATTCTTTCTTGTTAAAGAATATCTTTTAGTTGCTCTAGAACAAATGTCGAATTTAACGTATTCCATCAAATTAAGTGGAATAAGAAAACTTGATACCCTGTTGGTTAATTAAACTTCAATTAACACCAAATAAATTGAAAGAAATAAAGCCACTAGAATCATGTCATATTGACACAGACAATCATGAAGAATAAGTATCATGGTCTAGAGGGAAACAATCTAGATCACTAAATAAGGTCTCTAAATGACCAGTGGCGGATCCAAGATATTACGTCAGTTAGGGCGGTCGTTGATGGCCACAATAGTAAGATCGTTTATTAATGTTTAATTAAATAATATTAAAAAAATTTCAATCTATATATAAATACGATAAAATGTAAAAGTCATATACATGTAACATTTGAAAATATAATTTAATACAACCTAAAATGATAAGGAAAAAAATATATTTTTCAATCATATGTGTATGATCAAGTTTCAACCTTTTTACGAACTTAAACGAAACAATTTATACGTAAAGCATGATTAAACAGTAAAGACAAGCTCCGAGTTTAGGCAAAAGTTATGCAAAATTTTCAAAACAATGATTTTTAGAAGGTAATTGAACCCAGATATTTCACATGAAAAGACAAACACTCTCCCATACGATCTACACACCATCTCTATAGATTTTGTACAATAACCTATATATATGAATATTTTACTTAAATCTTAATTAATATTTCTTCTCGTCGGATCCAGCACGGGTGGCTGATCTGGCTCGCCGGGTGTTGGATCCGCTCCTGTAAATAAACGTTCAGTATCAGAAGCCAATTTCAGAAGCGATAGAGGTGCTGAGATAGTTAGAAGGTTTGCTTACAAGCAATCCCCTTCAAATAGTACAGCTACAAAAGTTTGATACAAGAATCCATAAAGAAGCGATCAAATTAACAGATGTTCATCTGTACCATTTTTGTAGCAACTGAGAACTTTTGAATAATATAAAATTAATTCTCGAAAAATGTGTCGCTCGACTTTAACCCTAATTTTTAAGAAATAGCACGTTCGTCTAGCCGTTATAAATGAATTTAAATTATTTCGAATCGAATCGAATATTGAGTAATTATTTTTATTTCAATTCGGATTTATTTTATTTGGATCCAATTTTAATAGTTTCAGGTCCAATATTTATTGTCCAATAATTATAATCCAATTACATAGGCCCAATTAAATATGTCCCAAAACGAAATTTTAAATCATTTCAGCCCAATTACCATAAGCCCAATTTAGAAAACCCTACAGCCCAAATGCTAGGCCCAACTATTTCCTAACCCAATTACCCACCTTGAAATCTGTGCCCTAATCATCACTATTCATACATCAACTTCTCACCCCTCCATTTCCCACTATTCACGCAGCCAAGAGATTTGGTAAGAATCTCTCTTCTCCCCCTCAATCATTTCCACTGTGATTCCACCATTGATGCTAGAACATTAATTTCTAGCATCAACAGGAAATCACCAAACTGTAGAACCATCAACACTACCATTTCCTCACCAAACCATAGCCAAAACCCACTCACGACACTGGAATCCAATCCACAACACCACACAGTAGCCAATCTCAATCCATTCCAGCAGAACACCCAAACCCAAGCTGCAGCCTCCAACTCCATCAACCTCACTGGAAAACGCCAACACCACCATCTCCAATCTCCAAACCAGTTACTGCCCAACCAACACTAAGCTGCAACCTCAAGAACACCAAACTAGTACCCTGCCACCAAACCACCAGACCACCAAGCTCACACCACCAACACGCCACTGCCAAGACACTGTCCACACTGCAGCCAACCAAACCCAGAACCACCATTTCGAAGCTCCAGCAGAAACCCAAGCTGCAACCATCTGAACACACCCAACACCATAGCCAATAGCTCAAAACCGAAAACACCATTTCAACCCCAAAATCGACACCCAAAGGCACTACCCGCCACCCTCCAAAACACCAACTCAAGAACCCAACAAAACCCTCCAAGAACAACAGTCACAAATCGACAGCTCCAAAAAAAATGAGTCTCGTTCGAACCTCCACCAACACACAGCAACCCATCACCAATCAAACCACCCAATCATGAAATAAAGACCCCAAATCAACAACCATGAACGTACCTTACCCATTTCTCGAGCTTGAACCACCTGAAAATCGAACTCCCAGTCTCGGTCGACTCTCGACCCGTATGCCAAAAGCCCCAAAAAGAAACCCCCCCCACTTACCGCCGGCGCCACCTCAGGTGGTGGCGCTGCCACCAACCGCCGCCTGCGGTGGTGGAATCGGGGGAAGGGGCTTCGCCCCCTTCCCCGTCGCCTCCTCTCTCTCTCTGATTTCGAAATGAGAGAGAGAGAGAGAGAGAGAGATAGGTGATTTAAATTTTATTTTGATTTTAGGATTTTAACCCCAGCCCCCCAAGTTTTAATTGTTTTAATTAAGTCCTTATGTTTTAAATATTTTAATTTCAGTTCTTTAAATTTTATTTTCAGTTTAGAAGTTATTTAATTTAGTCCCTAGTTTATATAAGTTATTATTTCAGCCATTTAAGTTTTAATTTCAGTTTTAAAATATTTACAGTTTAGTCCCTAACTTGTAAAATTTATCATGTCAGCCCCTAAACTTTTATATTCAATTTTAACAGATTTACAGTTTAGTCCTTAACTTATAAAAGATCAATTTCAGCCCTTAAACTTTTATTTTCAGTTTCAATAGTTTTCAATTAAGTCCCTAGAGTTCGTATTTTTCGCATTTAGTCACAATACTTTGAAAATAATATTTTTAGCCCTTAGATTTGTCAACTTCGATTTAATAAACTTCCAATTTAGCCCTAAACTTTATTTTATCATTTTAAGTCATTTATTTCAATTTCAATAATTTTCAGTTAAGCCCTTAAACTTAATTTCAACACTTTAAAACTTTAAAATTCGAAATACTAATTCAAACTTATTTTCTATTTTTGGCTAGACGATACGTACGAGCAATTAGGAGCTTGAGGTTATTTTCCCGCTCCACTTTTCACGCAACTCGAAATATTTGAGGTAGACTCGCCACCATTAATTAGTTTAAATTATAATTGCATACTTTATGTGAATTACGTGATTTATATGCTTTATGCATAGGATGAGAATGTGTCATATGTGATATATGATATTGTTATGCTTGCCATAACTTATATGCTTAATTGCATGAGAAAGAAAGAAAGAAAGAATCTCTTATGAAATAAGAAAAGAATGTTATGCATAACTTATGTGATTCATCCGCACAAGAAAGAAAGACTACCCACAACCCATGTTTTTAAAGAGCCTATGATTTTCAAGAAAATGAACCAAAGATGATATCACGTTGTATATTGCATCAGTGTGTTTTCAATTATTCTGTAAATTAATTATCGGCGATGAGTCTACTGAGTATTTCTTCGAAATACTCATTCTGCTATTTTAACAATATTTGCAGACTTCGGAGGTGATCGTGATTGATCCGACGTGGTGGCATAAAAAATTTGATTATCGAAATTATTAAATTTTCGAAATTATGTATTGAAACATTGTTAACGTGTTTTTCGTTTCCGCTATTCCAAAACATGATATTTAGATTTTGAACAATTATCTAATATATTTTAATTGTCGACGTAGTTTTCAATTGCAAATGTGATTTTAAAATTAGGTCATTTCCGCAAAATTGATTGACAAAATTAGGGCAAAAGACGATGACGTGGCAATCCGGGTTAACAGAACTCGGGGCGCTACAGCTTGGTATCAGAGCTGGTCTGCGTTTCTGTAGACTGGCAAATTTTCAAAAAAAAAAAGAGAAAATTTTCAAAGAGAATTTTTAAAGAGATTATTTTATTTAATTATTACTGAAAGTTGCCACTGCCATCATTCAATCCGTCGACTCCGAAGGTAAAGAAGTTTATGAAGTTTATTGCTATTTTATTTCGGATACTGTTTTACGATTTACGAGACTTAGAAGAAAGAGAAAGAAAGTGTATCCGAATTAGAAAGAAAGAAAGAAAGAAGTACGAGTTTTGAGCATAATTTGAAAGAGTTTTTAAAGTTTTTACGTTCTCGTAATTTTAACTAAGAAAGATGAATAACCCCGCCTAATTGGAATTTGCATAATTGGTTTAGGACGTGGCACCCATTCGTAGAAATGCACCCAGTGACGTAGAACAAGCGGTTAGAGATTACGACCGCTTCAGGCCTAGACTTGATTGGACAATTGCCCAACACATAGAGCAGTTGAATGTCGTACGTGAGCAGGCCATACAGCATGGCTACGTGACCTGTAATCGCCAGTCAATTCATCACTTACTCTCGACTTTCCGAAGCTACTATGCGGAAGTAGCTCGTAGCATATATATGGATGCTCTTACGTCACCTAATGTGGATATGGGATATGATACATTCTGCGTGAGATTTGTGGCATATTGGCCCATGTACTTTGAGGACCGCTTTGGGGTTGTACCTGAAGGGGAGCCAGAACATGAGTCAGTGCCCGAGCCCAAACCTGAGCAAGAGAACGGGTTAGAACCTGAAGAAGACCCTGAAGAAGAAGAAGAAGAACCTGAAGAGGACACTGATCCAGCGCTAGGAGAGTTCTCGGACGCTGAATCATGTGTAACCGAAGGAGAGTAGAGAGATAGAAGTTAGAGTAGACTCGATATGTATTTCGTTAAAAAAAAAATGTTCGGCATACATACCTTCCACCCAATGTACCTATATGAAAAGAAGTTGAAATATGAATGAAATGAAATTTGAAACTTAATTTCCGTCTTACGAGATATCTTTATTGTTCGCGTTGTTAGTACTCCTAGTCAACTATTACAAACTGCCTTTCAATTTATGAAGGTTATGGCACCACCGAACCAAGCCGATGTTATCAGAGAACTACTCAAAGCTGTGCAGGAAATGAGACAGATTCCGCAGCCAGTAAACCCCAGCCCTATTGTACCAGTGATCGAACAATTCAGAAGGTACAACCCGCCTACGTTTGACGGCGGAAATGGGCCACTGGCAGTGGAAGAATGGCTCCAGGCCATTGAAAAAATTTTTAAGCACATAGCCTGCCCGGAATTCAAGAAAGTGGGTTGTGCCGAGTTCATGTTGATTGGAAGAGCCGAATTTTGGTGGGAATCTGCATCCCGCACGAGAAACGAGGAACAACAGGCAACCCTAACTTGGGATGATTTCAAGGAAGAGATCAGGGACAAATTTTTCCCACAAGCTCTTCGAGATCACAAGGAGACCGAATTTCTGCGACTAGTGCAAGGAGATATGGATATAGTCGAGTATGAAAGGAGGTTTGAAGAGCTATGACGCTATGCTCCACATCTGGTGGAGATGGAGTTCAAAAAGGCCCGCAGATTTGAGAGAGGTCTGCGCTCCGATGTCCGACAAATTGTCAGTTCACATGAGCTGCCAACCTACCGGGAAGTAGTAAAAAAGGCTCAAGCAGTAGCCTATGCCGGTGGGAGGACGGTAAGCCAGAGACCTCAGTATGAGCAGAGAAACCTGGGCAAGAGAAAATGGCAAGGTCCGAGCCGCAACCAAACTCCGAACCGTAACTGCGAACAGAACCAACCGTTCGTCAAGAGGCCCAATCCAGGGCCAACAGGGAGACAGATGCCCAATATCCTTTCTCCCTGCCCTAAGTGCCAGAGGATGCACAAAGGAGAATGCCTGTTTGGGAAGGGAGTCTGCTATAAGTGTGGACAGTCAGGTCACTTCGCAACGGACTGTCGTGCTCAGCCCGCCCAGGGTTCCAATCAGAAGACGAACCCAAGCCGTAACCTAAGGGGACAACGAGTGTTCGCTATGGATGCCGCAGAGGATTCCGACGTGATCGCAGGTATACTAGTTAAACTGGTATTCTTGTACATGTCTAAATTGCTTTCCATACCGTATTTTCCTTCCCATATTGAGCATGATAATATGATATCAGGTATACTATCTATTTCTGGGATACCTGTATATGTTCTGATAGACTCGGGAGCCACACATTCATTTATATCAGATGCATGCTTAGAAAGACTGAACCTAATAGGCATAGAGACTGGTAGTACCCTTGAAGTTAGTTTGCCGTCAGGAGAAACTATCGATACTAATAAGATAGTCAAGGCAGTATAAATAGATTTTGACGGTCAAGTTTTGGAGGCAGACCTGAATATTATCCGAATGAAAGATTTCGATATTATTCTAGGTATGGATTGGCTCAGCACCAACCGTGCCGCAATTATGTGCCACGAGAAGGAGGTTATTTTTCGTAAAAATGGTAAAGAAGTATTCAGATTTTATGGGACGAGGATTAAGGCACTTCCTCGCCTAATTTCGGCTTTACAAGCGAAGAAGCTATTAGCCAAGGATAGTTGTCATGGCTATTTGGTTAGTCTTCAAGACAAACCCGTAGATGAGATCACTCTGGATTTAGTGCCAGTAGTATGTGAATATGGTGACGTTTTTCCAGACGATCTACCCGGCACTCCGCCGGATAGGCAAGTGGAATTTTCCATTGATTTGGTACCAGGAGCTGCCCCTGTTTCTAAAGCTCCGTACCACATGGCACCAAAAGAGTTGCAAGAATTGAAGGTGCAATTAGAGGAATTGCTAGAGAAGGGTTTTATCAGGCCAAGTGTATCCCCGTGGGGAGCACCTGTGCTGTTTGTAAAGAAGAAGGACGAAAGCATGAAGATGTGTATCGACTATCGAGAACTTAACAAGTTGACGATAAGGAATAAGTATCCCCTACCCAGGATCGAAGACTTATTCGATCAGTTGAAAGGTACTGCAATCTTCTCGAAGATTGATTTGAGATCTGGGTACCATCAGCTAAAGGTTTCGCCAGCTGACGTACCCAAGATAGCGTTCAGGACACGATATGGACATTATGAGTTCACGGTGATGCCGTTCGGTCTTACGAATGCACCTGCAATATTTATGGACTTGATGAACCGAGTTTTCCATCAGTATCTTGATAAATTTGTTATTATTTTTATCGATGATATACTGATCTACTCCAGGAATTCCGCACAACATGAAGAACATTTGAGGATTGTGTTGGAAACGCTGAGAGCAGAAAAGTTGTACGCCAAGTTCAAGAAATGTGAATTTTGGCTTGAGAGAGTAGGTTTCTTAGGTCACATTGTTACAGCTAAAGGTATCGAGGTTGATCCTTCTAAAGTTGAAACTGTAACGAATTGGCCAACACCTGCAAATGTTGGAGATGTGAGAAGCTTTCTTGGATTAGCTGGATATTATCGGCGATTCATAGAGGGTTTTTCTAAAATAGCAGGTTCTATGACTCAGTTGACCAGAAAGGGAGTTAAGTTTCAACGATGTAACAATGTGAACAAAGCTTTCAGAAACTTAAGGACAGACTCGTCTCAGCACCAGTGCTGACTATACCAGATGGATCTGAAGGTTTCGTTATTTACAGCGATGCATCCAAACATGGTTTAGGTTGTGTTTTGATGCAGAATGGCAAAGTGATAGCATATGCTTCAAGACAGTTGAAGCCACATGAGAAGAATTACCCGACACATGATTTAGAGCTCGCAGCTGTTGTGCACGCTCTTAAGATTTGGAGACACTATCTGTACGGGAGTAAATGTGAGATTTACACCGATCACAAGAGTCTCAAGTATTTCTTCACTCAGAAGGAGCTGAACATGAGACAACGACGATGGCTAGAGCTAGTAAAAGATTATGACTATACCATTCTTTACCACCCAGGTAAAGCAAATAAGGTCGCCGACGCTTTGAGCAGAAAGGACGCCGGACAGTTATCAGCCTTAGGAACGACGCAAGATCAGTTGATTCGAGATTTGAGAAATCTAAGAATCGAAGTGCGAACCCCATCAGTCCAAAGATCTTCTAGATTGGAAAATCTGAGCGTTAAACCAGACTTGAGAGGTCGGATTATAAAAGCTCAAACTGGAGATAAATTCTTGGAAAAGATCAGATCCGAAGTTGGAACTGGCAAGAGAATAGGTTTCGAGATTGCCTCTGATAAGGCACTTATATTCAGAGGACGTCTCTGTGTACCGAAGGATGAACATATCCAGAATGAGATTTTGACAGAAGCTCATTCAGTACCTTATGCGTGCCACCCAGGAGGGACAAAGATGTATCGTGATTTGCGCAATACCTTTTGGTGGAGAAACATGAAGGGTTGTATTGCAAAGTTTGTCTCTCGATGCATGACGTGTCAGCAAGTTAAGGCTGAACGCCAGAGACCATCAGGATTGTTAAATCCCTTGGATATACCAGAATGGAAATGGGAGAAAATTTCCATGGATTTCGTAACAGGGTTACCGATATCTTTGATTGGTCATGACGCTATTTGGGTTATCGTAGATCGACTTACGAAGTCAGCTCATTTCCTACCAATCAGAATGACTCTCAATGTGGATCAGTTATCCCAGTTGTATGTTAGAGAGATTGTTCGACTTCATGGAGTACCAGCTTCCATTGTATCGGATAGAGACCCGAGATTTACATCAAGATTCTGGAAGAGTTTACAAGTAGCGATGGGTACTAAATTAAATTTTAGTACTGCTTACCATCCCCAGACCGATGGACAGTCTGAACGCACTATTCAGACACTAGAAGATATGCTTAGAGCTTGTGTACTAGATTTGAGTGGTAATTGGGAGACTCACCTCCCATTAGTGGAATTTGCCTACAATAATAGTTTCCAGGCTACTATTGGAATGGCACCATATCAGGCACTTTATGGACGACGATGTCGATCTCCAGTCTATTGGGATGAAGTAAGCGAGAGAAGAATTTTAGGTCCAGAATTGATTGAA
This sequence comes from Fraxinus americana, assembly GCA_035079005.1. Taxonomy (NCBI): domain Eukaryota; kingdom Viridiplantae; phylum Streptophyta; class Magnoliopsida; order Lamiales; family Oleaceae; genus Fraxinus; species Fraxinus americana. Next base: position 29,215,889 of record CM068706.1, on the reverse strand, counting down.
AAGACAGTTGAGGCTATTGATAAGATCAGACTACGGATCAAAGCCGCTCAAGATAGACAGAAAAGCTATGCCGATCAAAGGAGAAAAGACTTAGAATTTGAAATTGGGGAGAAAGTATTTTTGAAAGTAGCTCCTATGAAAGGAACTATCCGTTTTGGCAAGAGAGGGAAGTTAAGACCTCGTTTTATTGGACCATTCGAGATATTAGAGAAAGTGGGTAACGTGGCTTATCGTTTGGCGTTGCCGCCCGAGCTATCGGCCGTGCACAACGTTTTTCACGTTTCCCTATTGAGAAAGTATATCCACGACCCAAGTCACGTGGTAAATTTTCAGACTATTTCGATTCAGAGGAATCTGTCCTATGAGGAGACACCTATGTGCATTATAGAAAGAAAAGTCCATATCTTAAGAAACAAAGAGATTCCTTTAGTCAAAGTCAAATGGGGTAGACAGAATAGCGATGAAGCTACCTGGGAGAAAGAGGAAGAGATTCTGGCTAAGTATCCAGATATATTAGATCAAGTAAGTATAAATTTCGAGGACGAAATTATTTTAAGGAGGTAAGGTTGTAGCGACCGAGAACTTTGAATAATATAAAATTAATTCTCGAAAAACGTGTCGCTCGACTTTAACCCTAATTTTTAAGAAATAGCACGTTCTTCTAGCCGTTATAAATGAATTTAAATTATTTCGAATCGAATCGAATATTGAGTAATTATTTTTATTTCAATTCGGATTTATTTTATTTGGATCCAATTTTAATAGTTTCAGGTCCAATATTTATTATCCAATAATTATAATCCAATTACATAGGCCCAATTAAATATGTCCCAAAACGAAATTTTAAATCATTTCAGCCCAATTACCATAAGCCCAATTTAGAAAACCCTACAGCCCAAATGCTAGACCCAACTATTTCCTAACTCAATTACCCACCTTGAAATCTGTGCCCTAATCATCACTATTCATACATCAACTTCTCACCCCTCCATTTCCCACTATTCACGCAGCCAAGAGATTTGGTAAGAATCTCTCTTCTCCCCCTCAATCATTTCCACTGTGATTCCACCATTGATGCTAGAACATTAATTTCTAGCATCAACAGGAAATCACCAAACTGTAGAACCATCAACACTACCATTTCCTCACCAAAACATAGCCAAAACCCACTCACGACGCTGGAATCCAATCCACAACACCACACAGTAGCCAATCTCAATCCATTCCAGCAGAACACCCAAACCCAAGCTGCAGCCTCCAACTCCATCAACCTCACTGGAAAACGCCAACACCACCATCTCCAATCTCCAAACCAGTTACTGCCCAACCAACACTAAGCTGCAACCTCAAGAACACCAAACTAGTACCCTGCCACCAAACCACCAGACCACCAAGCTCACACCACCAACACACCACTGCCAAGACACTGTCCACACTGCAGCCAACCAAACCCAGAACCACCATTTCGAAGCTCCAGCAGAAACCCAAGCTGCAACCATCTGAACACACCCAACACCATAGCTAATAGCTCAAAACCGAAAACACCATTTCAACCCCAAAATCGACACCCAAAGGCACTACCCGCCACCCTCCAAAACACCAACTCAAGAACCCAACAAAACCCTCCAAGAACAACAGTCACAAATCGACAGCTCCAAAAAAAATGAGTCTCGTTCGAACCTCCACCAACACACAGCAACCCATCACCAATCAAACCACCCAATCATGAAATAAAGACCCCAAATCAACAACCATGAACGTACCTTACCCATTTCTCGAGCTTGAACCACCTGAAAATCAAACTCCCAGTCTCGGTCGACTCTCGACCCGTATGCCAAAAGCCCCAAAAAGAAACCCCCCCACTTACCGCCGGCGCCACCTCAGGTGGTGGTGCTGCCACCAACCGCCGCCTGCGGTGGTGGAATCGGGGGAAGGGGCTTCGCCCCCTTCCCCGTCGCCTCCTCTCTCTCTCTGATTTCGAAATGAGAGAGAGAGAGAGAGAGAGAGATAGGTGATTTAAATTTTATTTTGATTTTAGGATTTTAACCCCAGCCCCCCCCCCCCCAACTTTTAATTGTTTTAATTAAGTCCTTATGTTTTAAATATTTTATTTTCAGTTCTTTAAATTTTATTTTCAGTTTAGAAATTATTTAATTTAGTCCCTAGTTTATATAAGTTATTATTTCAACCATTTAAATTTTAATTTCAGTTTTAAAATATTTACAGTTTAGTCCCTAACGTGTAAAATTTATCATTTCAGCCCCTAAACTTTTATATTCGATTTTAACAGATTTACAGTTTAGTCCTTAACTTATAAAAGATCAATTTCAACCCTTAAACTTTTATTTTCAGTTTCAATAGTTTTCAATTAAGTCCCTATAGTTCCTATTTTTTACATTTAGTCACAGTATTTTGAAAATAATATTTTTAGCCCTTAAATTTGTCAACTTCGATTTAATAAACTTCCAATTTAGCCCTAAACTTTATTTTATCATTTTAAGTCATTTATTTCAATTTCAATAATTTTCAGTTAAGCCCTTAAACTTAATTTCAACACTTTAAAATTTTAAAGTTCGAAATACTAATTCAAACTTATTTTCTATTTTTGGCTAGACGATACGTACGAGCAATTAGGAGTTTGAGGTTATTTTCACGCTCCACTTTTCACGCAACTCGAAATATTTGAGGTAGACTCGCCACCATTAAGTAGTTTAAATTATAATTGCATGCTTTATGTGAATTACGTGATTTATATGCTTTATGCATAGGATGAGAATGTGTCATATGTAATATATGATATTGTTATGCTTGCCATAACTTATATGCTTAATTGCATGAGAAAGAAAGAATCTCTTATGAGATAAGAAAAGAATGTTATGCATAACTTATGTGCTTCATCCGCACAAGAAAGAAAGACTACCCACAGCCCATGTTTTTAAAGAGCCTATGATTTTCAAGAAAATGAACCAAAGATGATATCACGTTGTATATTGCATGAGTGTGTTTTCAATTATTTTGTAAATTAATTATCGGCGATGAGTCTACTGAGTATTTTTTCGAAATACTCATTCTGCTATTTTAACAATATTTGCAGACTTCGGAGGCGATCGTGATTAATCCGGCAGTGGTGGCATAAAAAATTTGATTATCGAAATTATGTATTGAAACATTGTTAACGTGTTTTTCGTTTCCGCTATTCCAAAACATGATATTTAGATTTTGAACAATTATCTAATGTATTTTAATTGTCGACGTAGTTTTCAATTGCAAATGTGATTTTAAAATTAGGTCATTTCCGCAAAATTGATTGACAAAATTAGGGCAAAAGACGATGACGTGGCAATCCGGGTTAATAGAACTCGGGGCGCTACAATTTTATTCTAGGTAAGCATGTTGACACCCATGAATGTGTTTTCTTCCTTTTTGTATGTTTGACCATCAAATCCTATATTTTTGCCGTAGAGAATAATCCCAAATTTAGCTTTTGTTTGGTAAAGCTTTTTCCATATTTTAGCTAGTCAAATTTTTATTGAGGAAATTTCACAAAATGTCCACTTTTTTGTGTCCATTTGCAAAAATGTCCACCATTGCAAAAATATCCATTTTGTAAAAATTTAAACCAAAATACCCTTGTTAACAATTTATAATTCCACATAAACACAAAAATGTCCACTTTATTAAAAAATTTATTGGCCAATAAAATTTTGACACATAACCTTAACCTATTTATTTCAAAAGTACAATTGTCAAATAGCAATAAATGCAATTTTTCTCATTGACACGGAAATATCGAGAACGACATTTCAAATGTAGAGAAATGTCATATTCAGAATGAAATGTCATTCTAGACATTTAATATGTCGAGAACAACATTTGAAATGTCGAGAACATTTAATATTGTGATTTAACGTGTACTTTTGAAATATAAATAGGGTTCAAATGTCGAGAACGATATTTGAAATGTCGATAATATCATTTGAATGTAGCTTCTCATAAAAGCTACTTCTCGAAATTTGTGAAAAATTGGAAAAAAAAACAAATTGCTTCATTTTTTTTAATTAAGGGCATAATGGGCAATTTGGTACAAAATTCAAAATGATGGACATTTTTCAATTGACACCCGAAAAAGTGGACATTTTTTAAAATGCCTCAATTTTATTTTAACTATACATTTTAATAGATCCACTACGTTTATATATTTTTAACCACATATTTTATAAGATCCATCAACTTATAATCTCAAAACACTTTGTCAAAAGTTCTTGAAAATATTTTAACCTTTAATCTTCTGGTTACAACATATGCTTTACATCAGCACCTATTACCTTATAATATTAAGTTTGATTCTTTTCTGCCCCTTGGATTTATAAATGGACGTCAAACTATTCTTCTATCTTCCACTTGAATTACTTTTGCTTCCAACTTCAATGATATTCTTTAGACTGATGAACCTACTTTTAGTGCAGATTCGAGTTTAAACTTAAAGTTGGTTCGGGAAGTGTTAATAAATAGTTGAAATCCTAAATTGAAATGAATTATGTGGATAAGTGGATGGTACTAATGATACCACGAAATGTATGGATAAAAGTGATTTCATCCTTTATAGAAGGGCTTATAAACATTAGCAAACATAGGTTACGCATATATCAAATCTTTTAGCTAGAAAATACTATAAAATGTTTATCTTCCGTACTTATAAATCTATTTGAGTTCTAATCATCGTTTTCACTTCATTGTTTTGAATTTCTTATTTTAAATATTGCTTTATATCAAATTAAGTCACATTGTATTCGTTGCTTGTTATTTGGAGCCATGGGTGCTGATATCTAGACAATGCAAAGTGATATGTTGACCATCGGGAATTTTACGGTTGTTGCCAGTAAGGAGTCTTTGGCTGCAAGGAGAGAGGTCGAGATCTTGAATAAGCAGTTGAGTACTTATGTAGGGAGAGTTGATGGTATACAGTTGAGGGCTAATGAGATATGAGATCGATTAGGTAGAATTGAAACTGAGGTTCAGGAGCAATCGACACTACTTTAGGGTATGTAGGGGCAACTTGACGAGGGTTTTGGCATGATGAGGGGCTTATAGACCGAACACGCCCAATAGTCCAAGTTGATGAAATGGATTCTTGCACGACTGCCTTCACCTTTAGTAGATGGCACATGTATCTCTACTTTCCCTCCACCATCTTCACTGTCACATCCATATTGATCAGAGGAGTATTTGTTACCTCTATTTTGGTACATAATTCTATTTTTGTCTTAAACTTCTACATTTCACTAAAATTGCTACACATTGAGGACAATGTTTTTTATAAGTTTAGGGGGTAACAGAACTTTCATGACACCTTGGTCTTTCATCAATATAATTTATTGATTTTGTGTGATTGTGCGTAAAAAAAATTAGTAGTTTTTATTTATTTTCTAGTATTTGCTTATTATTTTGTGTGCTTATGTGAGTTTGATGATCTTGCCTGCAATGATGTTGAATATTTGAATAATTATGGACTATAAATGGTGAAAATATTACATGTTTAGATTAGCCAATACTTGTTTATGTGAAACTTGACATTCTTTATGCACGACACTCATTAAAGTTTGTGATTTGTCTCATTACTTTGAGAAAGTTGAACATAGTAAGTTAAACCCGAATAACCTATATTGTATTAATTCATAGTCCATTAATAGAGTAGTTGGAAGTGGTTGACCTGTTACAAGAGAACATTGACATGAGTAGGGGTTTCGTGCATGAAATTATCTTATGTGGATTGTCTAAAACTAATTAGATGAATACGAGGTGAAAGTCTTAAGTTAGGGATTGGTTTTAGAGGCTGAATATCTAAAAGAAAAGGGGCATAGAACTAGTCTATGTGTAAATAAAATCATATTTTCGAGCATGTATAACTTGAGTGAATAATCCTATAAGGGTTTAAAACCCGGTACCCTATGGTTATCTAATGTAAGAGTTATCAGCCTAATGTTCGCTATATGAGTTATATAGAAAGCAAATGAGAAAATTTTCGAAAAAATGAAAAACAATAATATTTGAGAAAAAGCACAATTACATTGATTAAGCCCTAGAACCATACATTTGATACTATACAAATAGCTTAGTTCAATCCTAGAGATTGAAGCGATAAAAAATATAGGATAATCTTGACTTGTTGAAGTGTGAACTTGTGATAGTAAGATCTATCCAAACTAAAAGAGGATAATAAGGAGTAGAATTAAATAAGTTCAACTTATGAGACACCTTGAAAAAATTAAGTGAAAAGAATAAGTTTGGGGGGATATGTATCTCTCGATAGAAGAAAGGAAATATTTAACCACTATGGGTCAGAAGTTGAGCTAATCATGAGTTTGATATGTTTACATGAGTTTACACACGTCGAGTTATGCATATAACATATGGAGATTGATTTGATTTTACACTGTTAGAGCTATTCATTATGTGATTATTAAATTTCAATCCTGAGACATGGTATGTTGTCATATCATGTTTTGTTTGGAGTTAAGCTACAATTTATTTGAGGACAAACAATTGTTCAAGTTTGGGGGATTTGATAAGTGCATTTTATACACTTATTTAAGGCACAAAATATGGACAATTGTTGGTAAATATATCGAAATATGGCTTAATTATATATAATTATGTTTTGTAGGATAACATTGATGAACATGGTAGAATTTAGAAAAAAAAGAAGTGAAACAATGACTAAATTGAAGAAAACAAAAGTTCAAGGACCAAAGTGCAAATAACCAAAAGATGACCCGGAAGAAGAAACAAAGATGTGAAAGAGTCAAAAAACCAATTGAGCAAAAAAATGAAGTGTTGGAAGAAGAAGAAGCAAGAAAAGATGTCAAGAAACGAGAAAACGGAGTTTGGAGACTAAAACTCAACATTTGGAATTTAATCTACACTATGCGGTCGCCTAGTGTAAAATTCCATGCGGTCACATGGTTAGCTTCAGAAAATTTCAGGGCTGAGTTTCATTGAACTATGTTATAGCATGTGTTGGTACTATGCTATAGCAAAATATATTTTCGGAGAAAAAAATTTTAATTTCCTTAGATAATTCTAACTCTTATAGATACAAATCTTAGGGTGTCTTTTAAAGACTTAGGGCCGTCTAGAAGTGTTTACCACGCATTACAACACATTCTAAGAGATTTTATGAGCATAGAAGGAGGCAAGAAATATGAAGATCGATTAAAAATTCGAAGATTCAATTCAAGCTTTATTTAGGTGATGTCGATTATTCAATATTTCTTTTATTTTTTCTCATAATATGTTAAGCTATTTTTCTTTTTGCTAGGAGAACAATGAACCGTGTAATATGAACTTTTAATCTTTAGTTTTACATACTTGACATTGAAAACACGTTTTTGGATATTGAATGATTTATATGATTTTCTTTTCTCCACAATTATTATGCACGATAGTTGTATGAATGTGGTAGCCTATTTTATGTATTCGAAAGAAGGAAAATATGTTCGACATATATAAAACATCATAGGGTCCGATATGAAATAGAAATATATTGTTTGCTCTATGTGAATCTTTAAGTGTTCATAAAACTTCTTGCACTCTTATATGTTCACATTTGTCATTGAAATATAGTCGGGTCATATATGAGAGTATGTTTTACATTACTCGAGAGAGATTGTTAAATAAAATAGAAACATTGATTCGTCAAAATTCAATCGTGATGTCAATGTGTAAAACTAATATTAAAAGGAATTATTGCATGGGAATTCGAGATCCTATTGCATTTTTCATTTATTAAACACATTAATTTGCATTTAATTTAGTTAATTTACTCATAATTGTATGAGTAGATTATTTTAGTTATTATTTTGCCACAAATAAACACATAACATTATTATTGTTTCGGTTAACGTTTCGAAATTAATATTGAACTAATTAATCTCTGTGGGGCGATATTTGGACTCAAAATCTACTTTATTACTTGTTTAACGAACTGTACACTTGTGATGATTTTAATTCGAAATATATTTTCGTGAACATTTAGAAATAGTGGGACGTAGGGTTCATTGTCACCTCAAGTGATACTAAACATCACGAATGTTAACATCAAACTTTGTGACAATGAATCATTTATCCCGCCATTGATTAAGTAGCATTATTCAAATACTATTATGCTCCCTAGTGGAAGTGCATATATCATGCATGAACTCACATTGCACACTATCCAATCCTGGTATAAAATTTTCAAAGTGACTAGAACCTCGTTAGTGGAAAGATGCAAAAGAAATATAATTTATACATTATTTTTACGTTCACAAAAGACAAAAAATGGATTTATATATTCCCATTGGAGCAAAATATGAATTTCATAGGGCCGTCCGTGGGTCGGTTCGGTTCGGTACTGAAGAGACCCGAACCGACCCAAAATTTTCGGGTATTTAATAAATGGACCCGTCGGGTCCAAATATAATTATGGAACCGTTCGGGTTCGGTTCCGTTCGGTTTGGTTCGGGTCGGTTAAGTTCCGTTCGGTTCCGTACCATAATTAAATTTTTTAATATTTAGAAAAACACTATATAAATACAACTAATGACATTTCATTCGTAACTTCTACAAATTAACGTAACCCAATTCAAAAACATATAAACAAATTAGACGTCCAATAAGATTAATTCAATGTATACAAATACCAAAAAGTAGATATTAATATTATCGCAACCCTAGATATAGGATATGTTTGGTAAAAATTCTCATTTTCAACAGTAAATCAATTCTCATTTTCAACCACACATTTTTCAATAAAATAATATTTTCTATCACATCAATAATCTTATCTTCTTTTTCAATCACACATTTCCCATCATATCACTATTCAAAATCAATTTTTCCCCCAAAAAATCCCTACCAAACACACACATGAATGAGAATGCAAAAAGTAATTTTGAATATATTAATTTACATTTAATTTTACATCACATTGGAATGCTTTTTAAAAAGTGGAGTGATACTCTTTAAAAAGTGGAGTCAAGACCAGCAAAGAAGCTTTTCCGAAGTTCTAAATTTTGTTACACATGGAGTCGTGAGTCCCGTGACACATAGTGGCTTTTTACACCCCCCCAATGCTCCACTCTTCTTTTCACAACAAAGTACGATAATTGTAACCTTTCTCCTACACGGTCACTGCTGGAGATTTATGACTTTACGGTTGTGTCATTTTTGGAGGGGAGGGTATTTTGTCCTATATTGCATGATTTTTAGTCATTGTTCAATAGTGTTTTAGACCAATTTTGCCAGTTAAATTTACCAGTCACTTTCTTGTGGCAGTGAGTTTTGTGTCGAATGTGGTTCATATTGGGAAAAATAGCATCCAGTTTTCTTAGACGTAGTTGTAAATATTTCACAAGAAGTTCAAGCGTTTTAGGTTGAAATTTTCTTCAAGCTTGTAGCCATGAATCTTACTACCACTAAGTACTTGGAAACTCCACCCTTGTTTGCATCTCAAGTGGTAAAACAAATTTTACTATTACTTTTCTTGCATTTTCTTGTGTTCTCTGGTGAAAAGTAAAGATGCACTAGAGTTTACTGTGTATATTTTGTTGTTTCTTATTCAGGGAGCAACATTAGAGGACAGCAATGGATTTTGCAAGACAAATACAAAAAACCCATTTTTGGATACATTTTCTGACCCTCTTTGCAAGCTGAATCTCAAGGAAACTTCTGATTTTGTGAAGTCATTTCCAGTGGCAAACAATGGTACAGAAATAAGAGGTTTTCTTGAGGTTTCAGCTCAGAGGAGTAGAGAAAATGGTGTGGATTCTGTTTCAAAGAGGAATTTAGAAGCTCCACCTACACCTGGGAGGCCTACTTTCAGCTTCAGCAGTGGAAATTTCAAAAGAAAAAGTTTTCCTTCAAAATGGGATGATGCAGAGAAGTGGCTTGTCAGTGGCAGTTCTTGCCATGACTCCCCTGCTAATCATTATGATTTGATAAAACCATCGGAGGCCTCAAAAATGTACTCAAAACAGTGTTGTGGGTACAAGCTACACCAGCCTGATGTCTATGCCGAGAAATTTAGGGTTACAGAGGAAAAGGTCTCTAAAGTTGTTTCAAACTTTCAAAGGGTTTCAACTCTGGACTCAGCCAGACCTTTCAATGGTAATGTACTACTGAAAGGTAAGAATCTTCATTCTAAGCCATCTCGATGGTAAATAATAGCCTGCTTGTAAAATGCTGACTGGTGCTTTCTTAAGATTCTCTATGTCTACATTGACAAAATTGTGCAATGTTCGATTGCTATTGAACAATTTACATATGAATCTTGCATATGCAGATAATTTCACAAATGAGGTAGAACAAATTTGTCCCAAATTCAAGTGTGTAGAGCCAATGAAAGAAGGATTTTTATTTGGGAATGCTGTGGAAGAGTCAGGGGAAGGTGCGATCTCAGAAATAGTTCACGAGGTAAAACACCGTGACATTGGAACTGAAATGACCCCTCTTGGCAGCTCCACCACTTCAAGATGCCCGACTCCGTTCATTAGCACATCACCTGCGCACCATAACACACCCACTAATAGGTCCAGCCCATTGGCCTTGGCAAGTATGGATGGCGCCAACACTATTGACGTAATGCAATTGCAAGATTGCTATTTAGCCAAGTTACATCATGAGATACAATTTGAGTCTGTTACAACGAATTGGAGCTCTCGAGAAGAGGAGGAGGAGGACATATCAAAGAGCTTGAGACACTTCGAGATGAATAATGAGTGCAGGAAAAGTATTTCCAGGTCTAGACCCTGTACCTGGGAGGAAGAGGAAAAGATGAAGTCTTGCCTCAGGTAAATGAATCACAAGGTTCCCCCATTCTCTTGTTATGTTTTCCCAAAAATGTACTAATTGGAAGCAGAACTTCAGGTACCAAAGAGAAGAAGCTAAAATTCAAGCTTGGGTGAATCTCCAAAATGCCAAAGCAGAAGCCAAATCCAGAAAGCTCGAGGTTTAATTTCTAACCATCGCTTTCTGCTTTCACCTTAAATTCCTTTATACTATGCAAATTAGACATACATAACAACATGAAGTTAACATCTCAGTTTCAAGATTGTTTTATCCCATCAAAATTCTTTCTTTATGCTCATCCATATCCATCTCCAATGTGCATCTTTAAGTTCATTTTTCTCTGCGTAGATAGCAAAATATTTTAACGGTAACTGCTGAAGTAAATGAATATTATACTGACCTATAGTTTTTGACAGTTTTTACACAATAATAACAACAACAAACTAAGCCTTATTCCCAACAAATTTGAAGTTAGCTACATGAATTCTTTTTTTCCATTCGGTTCTATTTATTACTAGATCTGCTCAATAGGGCACATTTTGTGTGTGTAAAGAGAGATTTCATTCTTCCATGTATTTTAAGAGTCTTTATTATGCTGGTCATAGATAAAGACTTTTGCAAGCTTATAGTTGGCTTTATCTTCATTGAGCCACTCAATAGACAGGACATTGTGTTCCCATGGTGGTCCTAATCTCTTTTTGAGTGCTCTCTTTACCCAATTTATATAATGTACACCAGAAGTAAGAAAGCAAGAGAAGTCAGCACAATGCAGGTTATTATATTTCATGCATGAATGACTATTAAACATTGGAAGTTTGAAACTCATGTGAAGTTACTGCACTCCCAAAAATCAAGACAAATTGTTAACTTAAATTAGAGTGTTGATTATATGCTTGAAATTTCGTTGCTATTCTAATGGATAAGACAACAATCATAGTGATAAAAAAATGAGGAACATTTTTTCTAAAACAAACTTCCTTTATCAGTTTCTACCTTGTTATCAGCGTACTCATAAGAGAAGAAAAACAATATTATCAGCATTCTAACAATTTAGCCTTGTGCATTGTGGCCAAGCTTAAAAATAAACAACTTTTTTGTTGGTGAAAGTTGTAAATAAGTAACTTGTAATTAATTTATCCATTCATATTTGGAACTCGTGGTTAACAAACAATGTGGTATTGAAGACAAACAAACATACATACAAGGGAATATTGTAGTCTGTGAATCATACTTTGTATCATTTTACTGGTTTATCTTGTGAACTGATCTTTTTACGATCTGTTAGATAATATGATATTCGCTTTCAGGTGAAAATACAAAAAATGAGATCAAATCTGGAAGAGAAGTTAATGAAGAGGATGGCAATTGTTCATAGAAAAGCCGAAGAATTGAGAGCTACAGCCCAGATTCAGCATTCAGAAGAAATTCAAAAAGTCAGTGAACAACCACGCAAGATGATGAGCCGCAATAGAGTGCATTTCTCTGGTCACAAATCTTGTGGTTGCTTCCCTTGCAGTGACAGTCATATATGAATTCATCTACCCAAGGAATCAGAAATTTCAGCATCCAGATTATGATTATTGAAAGGCTGTCATCTTAAACAAAAATCATGTAGAGAGAGCAGCGAAATCGCTGCTTTTCCGACGATTTCATTGGGAAAGCAGAGATTTTCATTCCAATAGCTGAAAATAGGTCTCTGAGTGCCTTCGTCTGGAAACCAGCAGCGAAATCGCTGCTCCAGGCAGCGATTTCGCTGATGGGGCATCCGCCGGAAACAGCTTCGTTGCTGGGGCATCCGCCGGAAACAGCTTCGCTGCTGGGAGTGGTGGTTCCTGATTTGTGCTATGCGGTGGTGGTTTTTTGGTTTTTGATTTGTATTGTGCGGTGGCGGTGGTGGTCGTGGTAGTGGGTGATGGTGAAATGGGGTGGTGGTTGCTTGTCTGATTTTTGCTATTGTTGCAGATCTGTGGGAGTTTCTTCCGAACGGTGTTGTTGGAGTGGTAGTGCTGGTTTCCATATTTTGGTGGTGTTGGGGATTTAGGTTGATTTTTGTTGATGGTGTAGGTGGAGTTGCTGGTGGTGGCATTGGCGGTGAGGGTTGGTGATGATAGTGGTGGTCATGACGGTGGTGCGTTGGTTGTAAATGGGATGCGCATGGGATTGGGGTTGTGACCGTTTGTGGTCGATTGTGACCTGTGACCTTAGCTGTGACCTGGACTGTGACTTGTGACCTGGACTGTGACCTGGATCAGGCTTGTGACTGGACTGGATCAAGACTTGTGACCTGGACTGTGACCGTACAAAAAATTCATGTCATCGGAATAGTCGTCGGAATCGGAGCAGTCGCCGGAACCGGAGTGGTCGCCGGAGAAGTCGTCGGAATCGGAGACGTCGCCGGAGCAGTCGCCGGCGTGGTGGGGTGGTGGTGGTGGGGGTGGGTTAATTTTATATATATATATATATTATATATTTATTTATTTATTTATATCTTTTTATATATTTAAATAAATAAATAAATATTTATAAATATGTGTATATATAGGATAAAAAATCTGATTTTTGAAATGTAAAAGTTGTTTTGTTATTTTTGAAATAGGGTAAAGATAAAATAGGGAAAGTGAATTTTTCCCTTTTTGTAAACATTCATGTCAAACTTGGGCCTAGAGAGTAGCCCAAACTTAACGGTCGAATCCCCCTACTTGCTTGCTTGACTAGGGTTCTCAGAAATTCATTTTCACTATCGAAGGTCAGTCACACCCAAATCGGCTTTTGTTTTTCAATTTTTATCGCTTATTATTATTATTATTATTATTATTATTATTATTATTATTATTATTATGTTTTCCTTTACCTCAGAGAAATTAGGGTTTTAATACGACGAATTTGTGGTTGAAATTTCTAAATTTCTGTCATTTCGAGTTATTTACAGCAAATTCTGAAGCTATAATTAATTGACTCGAAAATGTTCCTCACAAGGTAAAAATGAAATTTTAAACTCTATTTCAGGTTTTCCGGGTTTTTTTTGGTTTAATTTAAATTTTGTTTTGCATTTTAAGGACTGAGTATGATAGAGGAGTCAACACTTTCTCTCCGGAAGGCCGATTGTTTCAAGTCGAATATGCCATTGAAGCTATCAAGGTTACTATGGAAGCTGAAATGATTCCACAAATTTAATTTTTGTTGTTGATTTTTTTACGTGAATTTTTCTTAAAATTAATGCTATTTTAAGTGTGTTTCAGTTGGGTTCGACAGCAATAGGGGTAAAAACTAAGGAAGGGGTGGTTCTTGCTGTTGAAAAGCGCATTACCTCGCCTCTTTTGGTATGTTTGCTATCCTCTTTTTGGTGGGGGTTTTAATGTATTTTTCACTGATCTGCTTATTTTGGGGAATTGAATTCATATCGAACTCTGTATTGCTAGATTGTATTCTTGGCCTTGAGGCTTTTTAATTTCTTTTCTTTAATCTTATAAGACTGCGTCTGCAGACTCACATAACCTTGTTGATTACGAATGTGCAGATGATGTGAATTAATTTGTTCTTTTGAGGGTTTTAACTTTCATAAAGATATTTACTCTTCGATGATTGCATGACTAACAAGACAAAAATTACTTGCTTGATGCTATTGGATTACATGCGTAAATAACAAATTTTGCAAGTGTATTTTAGCCTACCACAGATAAGCATAGGATGGTAAGACTAAGTTCAGTTGAGTTTGTAGGTTCATTTTTTAAGTAGATGGAAATGCCTACAAATCCTAATTACTACAGGCTAGAAGTCCAAGCCCCTATTTGACAGCCATTTTTTTGGGAAGGATTAGTTTTTGAATAGCAAATTTTCGGAGAATGTGTGGTTAGAAAGTTGGAAAAGAAATTTGGTTTACGCGAAGAATATTTTACCGTGAGAATGTGGTTGAAAATAAGGATAAGAAAAAAGAGTTTCGATGGAATGGTTGTCAAACAGGGGCCAAATTTCTCTCGTGAGATAAGAATAAAATATTATTGACTAACACTTATTGTGCATAAGCTCTCTTTTATGTTTAAAAAGAAAAATTACGTGCTTTGAAAAATATCATATTGTTAAACTCTTGCAGGAGCCTAGCAGCGTTGAGAAAATTATGGAAATTGATGATCATATCGGTTGTGCCATGAGTGGCTTAATTGCTGATGCCCGTACACTGGTTGAACATGCACGTGTTGAAACTCAGGTACTTAAAGACTACAATCATTGTGCTTCATAGTCTATATTGATATTAGTCAATTGCTTATTTTGCAGTTCTGTATCTTGTAGAATCATAGGTTCTCATATGGTGAGCCCATGACAGTTGAGTCCACTACACAAGCTCTCTGTGATCTTGCCCTGCGATTTGGTGAGGGTGACGAAGAATCTATGGTTAGATTATCTTCTTTCTCCATTAAATTTTCCCTATATTTGTTCTCATTTTTTCAGATACATTTAGCCCCTGTTTGGGATCCATTATAATGAGTTTTGGGGATAATGTATTTTGGAATAGTGATTTGTTTGAAGAATATGTGGTTAATAACGAAGGAAAAGTTTTGGGTTTACACGTAATATTATTTTATTAGAGAATGTGTATTTAAAATGAGGAGAAAGAAAAATGTATTAAATTATAATGGAGACCAAACAGGGGCTAAGTATGCCAAATGAGGAGAGTAAAAATGAATTAAATTATAATGGAGATCAAATAGGAGCTAAATATGCCCTTTGGTATTGGTTGCGTGTCATTTGTAAAATTTGCTTCTCTAGTTTTCATTAGAGTTTCATATTAGCTTGGGACCTTCAATCAATCATAAATGGTACTTAACCCTGCATGATAGTCCTGAATATTATCTGTGCATTGTGAGTTTGTTGTTCTTGAAGTGTTTATGAGATATAGTTCTTTTTCTGTCAATGTTCACGATTATTTTCTCTTTTGTCCTCTTGAAGGTGTGTAGTGTTGAACGTATTAATTATACACATTTCTAATTTTTGGTTTCTTTCTTGCAGTCTAGACCTTTTGGTGTATCCCTTCTCATTGCTGGTCATGATGAGAATGGACCCAGCTTGTAAGTATTTCGTGTGTTTAAATTGGTGTAGGCTATTTCTACTTAGTACTTTCTGCTTCATTTTTTAGTTGTCTGGAATATTTTCTTGGGTTTGCTCATGTTTCTCCTGCCTGATACTAAATTGAAGTTTCATATTTTGTTTTAACTAAATCTTGTGAGATTTATTAATGTGACGGATATGCGGGAACATTCTGAATACTGAAAGAATCAGTAAAGAAGTTATGGGTTTCTTGCTAATTTGAGATGAAAATGATGATGTGAATAAAAAATGTAACTAGCAACAGGAGGTTAGAAGTTCTAATGTGATTTATCATTATAATCAAATATTTGTCCTTGTATACTGTTTACTTAAGAAGGGTCGTAGATAATCAAAAGATCTGGGAAATTTTGATACTTTAGTTTGAGTAGAAAAATGATTTTTAATTGATTTTGTTTCCCTTATACAACCTTTATAATGATGATTTAGCTCATGTTTAGTGGGGATTAAAATTAGATTTTTAATAGATTTTGATAAAAGTTTTTGAAATGTGTGGTTGAAAAATTGCGGTGTGGTTAATATGGATTGTTTGACTTTGACTTAGATTAAAATCTGAATTAAATCAATACCAAACAAGTCATTAGTTTTACAGTTACTGGATTATCAACCATAGTCTACATCCTTGGAGATTCTAGATTTTTCTTCCTGAAATTCCTGGTCTGATATAGCTTTATTCAATTACCTAAACATATGTGTTTGTTGCTTCTCATGGCTAGGTATTGGAAGGTGTCTCAACTTTCTAGCGCCCTTATATTTAATCACATGGTTCTCTAACGCAGGCATAAGATACTCCAAAATCTGTTTGACTCCAGTTTCTTCTGGGGAAAAATCTAGAGGAGAAATTTTTTGAAATTGGAAGCTGTAACATCTGATAAATTCTGTTAACGAGTCTTGAAGATAGATTTCTGCCTTTCTTTTTTTACAGTTTGCAGAGACCATGTAAATTAAATAGTGACTCCTAATTTAAGAAATGACACCTATAATTTCTTGATTTGGTATCTCCATAATAATAAAACTATGGAAACAAACCTACTGTTTTGACTCTTTCACTCCCAAGCTTCCCAAAGTAACTAAAAAATTAATAATTTCTTTCTAATAAACTAAAACCCTGTTTGCCCCAATTTCTTAAAATTCATGTTTTCCCAAACTCATTCTCAAACAAATATTTCATGGGACCTACAACTTTTATCAAATTTTCAACCACATGTATCACCAACTTTTATAGAAATCTAATAAAACTTTGATTTTCTTTCCAACAAAACAGGGGCTAAATAAAAGACTGCTTATTTCACTCTCACTTACACTGATTAATCCCTTTCTACATCATTACCTTCTCAATGTAAGAAACTAGTTTGGGATTGCTTGCTGGTGACCACCCAAATCTCCTCTCCACAATAAAAATGTAGGTAAGGAACACTGAATGTAGAATGTATGCCCAAGTGTTGTGGAAGTTGACATCGTAGCATTACTTCTATTTTCTTAAGAATTTTATATTTGGCTTCGAATAGTCTGTACTAAAAGCCTTTTTTTTCGCTTTCATGCAATCTTACATAGTTTTAAAAACTAAATATAAGAATTCAAAGATACATTTATTCCATTCCGCATCATTCTCCCAATGAATGTGGATGGTCAAAATGGACTTTTTGTTTGATACATATTTAATCTGTACCATTCACAGTCGAGGTATGTGTGCGGTCATGACTGTTTCCTTAGTTGTTGATTGGAATGTGGTTTAAGTATGGATTCTCAATCCTCTCTTCTAAATGTGCTGCTTCAGTTATTTCCTTTATTGAAAGTTCTGGTGCAAGCTAATCATTTAGAAAATAAACCTTTTTCTAGCATTTTCAACCAGAATGTTTTGGTTCAGTATATTGCTGCCAGGATTATAAATTAGACAATTGACATTGAAAGACAATTGACATTGAAAGGGATTTTCAATGCACAGGTACTATACGGATCCTTCTGGTACTTTCTGGCAATGCACTGCAAAAGCCATTGGATCAGGTTCTGAAGGTGCTGACAGTTCTCTGCAGGAGCAGTTCAACAAGGTAATTTACTTTTTAACATGGACAGGTCAATGTAACTTTATTCTTGCTAGGAGGCACCATAGTTGTGCTAAGACATTTGATATGATGTTCATAAACATCACTCTTAAAAAAATCACTATTCAGAAATACATTTCTCTAAAAAATTTGGCTCAAACAAGCCCTAAAAATGATTGTTTCAAAACATTTCAGGTAGTAACTTGATAAATTAACCAATTTTGATGTCCTAATCAACCACCTCACTAAAAAGTAGAAATGATCAAATCAATTTTTCCAATCAAATCAACTAAAATAGTCTAAACCAAAAGTGACCAGCCATTATGGTAAATTGAACCTTCATGGTGTTGGAGCTAATTGTGCAGTTTTAAGAAGCCGTCTAGGATCAGGGGCAGAGGGAAGGAAAGCCCAGGCCTGTTGAAAGCCCGTTAGTTTTTTTAGGTTAGAAAAATTTATTTCTAGGTAAAAAAATATATTATGGAATTTTTTTTATATGTACCAGCCCTGCATCATCATCATCATCATTATTATTATTATTATTTTGGGTCCTCCCTGGCTTCGCCCGTCTACAATTATGATGTTTCATTATCCACCTAAGCATTCAGAAAATGATACATAGGTGAACTAGTAAACTTTGATATTGAATTGCATTTGTTTGCTTTCTTACAGGATCTTACCCTGAAAGAAGCAGAAACCATTGCGCTTTCCATACTGAAGCAAGTGATGGAAGAAAAGGTATGCTGCTTTTGGCAAATGTTGATTTTAGGCTTCATGCTTTTTATATGTTGGACGGTCGTTTCTTATACTTTTGTCCATCTGTTTTCTGATTTCAGGTTACGCCCAACAATGTTGATATTGCGAAGGTAGCACCAACTTACCATCTGTACTCACCTTCTGAGGTTGAAGAGGTTATCAGCCGCCTATAAGAAAAGGCTATCAATTTGCATTATTGCTGATTTTCACTGCAACTTCACTTTCCCAATATTCCTATGCTTGAATTCAATATGTACTATTAAGAGGATTTTTTTGGCTTTGATGAGAGCAAACTACCATGGACTTGTAAACATATTTTCAATTAAATGCATCGGTGTTTCTTTCAATTATTCATCTGCCTTGTATAATCTTCTAATTTACTCGAGTTTTTCTTGGCTGATTCTTGTTTTTGACAATTATGCAAATTGGTGGACAGCATTTCTACAGGCAGGAGCCACTCACATTTGGTAAGTGAAAATCGTCCCCGCCCCAGTTTTGACTTTTGGCTTTGTCAACAAGAGCCCTGCCTTGGTCTTCAATCCCCTTGAGCTGCTAGTGAGCATCCCTCTTTGACAAGCGTGCTGAGATTGCTTTACCCTGAAGCGCAAAATCAAAGGGCTGATAAATGAAGGAACCATAGACGCTGAACTCTTGAAGACTATAAAGAACGGTAGAAGGTGGCTGCATCCAACATGGTGACTTATTCTTGCTTCACAATCGATGTATTCATTGTTCGATTCCATTGCCGAAAACAGCTTGTTATGATC
Source organism: Fraxinus americana (assembly GCA_035079005.1). Lineage (NCBI taxonomy): Eukaryota > Viridiplantae > Streptophyta > Magnoliopsida > Lamiales > Oleaceae > Fraxinus > Fraxinus americana. Next base: position 29,196,400 of record CM068706.1, on the reverse strand, counting down.
CTTTGTGGGAGACGGGAGGTCATTATGTTCCGACTAGATTTTCCTCATGTAAATGCACAATCCCCTTAATGCAATGGCTCCATTCAGTTGGGCCCTTTCGCATAAGGCCCATCTATGTTGTACAAAAGGGTAAAGTTTGTTATCGACGACCAACTAATCACTGTTTTGAAATTATCTTATGGAAGAATTTAGTATATTGCTGGGCTGATTATTTAGAGCTAGCAATGAGCTGTCGGGGTATCAACTCTCTTTTCAAATTGACATGTTATTAATTTATCAGCGTTACCACAACTTTTACCTCGAGCGGCTCTTCACGTCTTGCGAAGCATGCTTTAATTGGCTTTTTGTGCTCGTAACTACGAGCATCACTTGCCATCAAATAACGAAGAGACTCGATTTCACTAAAAGGGTGAGAGCAAGTTGTGTGTAACTACAACTGCATACCTTTACGTGTGTATCTCATTTGAATGTTAATTGATAATGAAAAGAAAGAAAGCGATAAAAGATAGCAGATGATGATTCTCCAATGGTGGTGGTGGTGGTGAACAAACAAACTTCCATTTCTAGTCCAATCTCTACATATCCTCAATTTTATAGTCGCGTTTCTCTAAGCCCTTCTACCGGAACATCACTTATTTTATTGCAATTTCATGCAGAGTCAGCTCAACTTACTTGATGCTTTTAGACGAAAAATTTTAAAATGACTTTTCAAGAATAATTTTTCTAATAATACCCATCTCTATGGAAAAATACCATTGTTTCATCAAATTAGAAAAGAAAAAATAGCAAAGGTTCAATCAACTACAAAAAAGGATGATGTCTTAATAATAGTGAGTCTTCAACTAAAATATAAGGATTTCTCAACTTGTACAGAAGCAGAGATTCCAGAATTTCCTTGGATGCTGATGTGGCAGCATCTGGTTGGTCTTTTTTTTTTTGCCATTATCGAATAAAAAATTACTAAGTGTATTCTGCCAAAATTTTGACAGCATATTGTACACAATAGGATTCAAAATATAACATGTGAGACACATCAAATCATTCAAAAGAAGCCAAACATCCTACTACCATCAATACACATTTTTCCTTAAAACGCGAGGATGGTCAATTTTTATGCAATTGGACTTTAAAACCTACGATAAAACTATGGAGAATAAAAAAATAAAATAAAATAAAAAAATAAATAAAATTATGCATTTCAATTTCAAAACCACGATAATTCAAAAATAAATAAATTAATTAAACAACATAAACCGATGAACACTACATAATCAAGAATCAAGATCATGATTTTTTTTTTTTTTTTTTCAAAACATGCCAAAAATAAATATCGAATCACGTGACTTGAAAAACTTTGACACTTAATTGATGTTAATTGGCGGTTAGCACTATAAAAATAATCACTTTCAACGATGAAACAAATTGTTGTTGAAACTCAATATCCCGTTATAGATAACATACAACAAAATAAACTTTCTTACTAATAGTTCGCTGGTAAGGAGTTCAACAAGCAAAAGTAAAATTGTCGTGAATATTATTTATTTTGCAACAACAAAATATATTTTTCATTAATTTTCACATTGGACAACCAAAAATTGTCATGATTGATTTTAACGACAAAATAATGGGCCACAATTTTTATCAAATTCTTAATCATACATTTCATCAACTATTATTAACATCTAAATTTTTAGCAAAATCAAACACGGCTAAATCAATATTTGGTTCTCCCCGACAAATTTCTAATGACAAAATGCATTTAATAACTATTGAGGTTTTGTTATTAAAATCTTTATCGTAAATTCTTGCTTTATTTTTTTTTTTTGTAGTATACATTTTTATAATACTATTGATAATCAGCGATTGCAGTATACATCATATGTGGTATTAATTTTCTATAATTCTGTTATTTCAAATAAGAAGCTATCACATAGGATAACTAATGCACTCGTTGACTATAAATAACACAACTCTAAAACAAATTGACGAGCACACAAAGCAAAATATTTAAGATTCTTAATGAGTTGGTTAATTAATTTGAGTTTTCTTTATTGACAAAAAAAAAAAAAAAGAAAACGTTTGATTTTACTCTAATATAAGCACGTTTGAGTGAAATATGAGACAATCTTGGCATGTAGACAATCAGCTGGTGAATTGCCATTAATTTTGATCAGATGAGATAATCACATTGACTATTGGAGGGCTTGAAGGAACATTCTAAAATGTTTGAGTGACATATGAGACAATCTTGTAATTTAAATCGTTTTATGTAATTTAAATATGAGACAGGTAAAAAGTTATCGATAGAATCTTGTTAGAAAATTTTATTGGAGGGACTCGAAGGAGCATTGTTTGGAAGAGATGTGGGAGGATCTTGTAATTTGGAATGTTTAGTGTAAAAAAAAAAATGTATGAAACAGGTAGAAGTTTATAGATTACAATTTGCTATGCTAAACATTCTTTGTAAATATGTTGTAGATGAATTCGGTGAACAAATGTTGATTAAATAAAAATGAGTGACTGTTAAGTGGATATTATTTGTGAATTTGTTAAAATGTGTCGTTGAAGATAAAGTTTGACCATTTATAAATAATTTATAATTTTTGGCAAACAAAAGTAAATAAATTACCAAAGGTATGGATGCATAAATATGCCAAGGGGAACATTTATGAATAAGTAGTAAACATTGAGCATACTTTTTTTCTTTTCGAAGAACAAATGGCATTTTATTCTTGACTCTGAGCAATTTGTAGCAAATGCAAAATTACGAAGTGACTTAATAATGCATAAGCTTAAATTAAAAGCACTTACAGTGATTAAAAGCAAAAATGTTAATGAAAGCTTAGCTACTATCAGTAGATACTTTTGGCATTTTCTATACAACTTTATCCTAAAAGAGCTGTTCGGAATTTCTTATTATTTTCCAGGGTGTTGCAGCCACCATCTTAATTATTTATTTATTTTTTTCTTTGACACTTTTTCTGGTGGAAATAGTTTTCTTTTCCAGTCTAATCTCATGATTCTCATTCACATACCGTTGCACTTGAAGAAAATACATTTTTGTTACCCCTTGTAGTCTGTGTAGAAATCTCTATGACTCATGGGATTTTGGAGCTCCACGAATTGTACGGTTCTTGATTTTTCTCGACAATGGAGAAACTAAGGCCTTGTTCTCTTTGTCGTTTTCTAGCCATTTTCTGTTTTTAATTTTTCAAAACAGCGAAAACGCGTTCTTTATCTTATTTTCGAAAACGTGTTTTGAAAAATGAAAAAAAAAAAAAAAACAACTGAAAATGGAAAACAATGTAAACATCGTTTTGTAAAATTTTAGCCCAAACCCACTGAAATTAGAAAACACGCGAAACCCTCCCTCTCGCCGTCACTCTCCCTCCCTCTCAACTCTCTCACTCTCTCTCTCACCGTCACTCTCCCTCTCTCTACAAATCCATCTCCAGCCGCAAACCCCCATTCGAAAAACTGAAACCAAGTAGGATCGCGTTGGCTGGGGACGAAGGAATGTTCGATGGGATCTTCGAATTTTGGGGCTGTTTGTTCCGGTGTCGCCGAATCGAAACCTGAAACGACGGGCAGTTTGAATCAATCCTCAAATCAAGGTTTTGATTCTTTGCTTGTGCTAATTTAGTTATTTGCTTGCTATTACATTTGTGAGTTGTTGGGGGTCCGATTTGCCCTCTGTTTTTTTATTTGTTTGGTGCAGAAATGGAGGTGGAGCTGGTGCTAGAGGTGGAGGTGGAGCTGGAATTTTTGAACAGTTTCTGGAATTGTGATGATCTCGGTTTCTTGTGGTGTTTGAGGTGGAATGGAATTGTTTGAGGTGGAATTGTTAATAGTATTTTCGAGGGATGATATGGAGTCTTGTGGTTTAAATTCGATATCCAGTTGCAGTGGATCAAGTTCGTCTTCTACAGCTAATTGTCAATTGAATTCGAGGGCCAGTCAGCAGAGAAAGCAGAGGAGATACTGGTCACCTGAATTGCATCGGCGTTTTGTCAATGCTCTGCAACAACTTGGAGGTGAACAAGGTTAGGTCTTGACTAAGTGTTTAAAGATTGCAAAATTTTGGTTCGAAATTGAATCTAAGTTATAAAGTAAAAATCAATGGTTCAATGAGAAATATGGAAACAAGGTGCAATTAGAGTGAGGCGTGTGTTTGACTTTATTTCTGTTTATAAATTCCAAACACTGGTTATATGTGTTCTATGAAGTTGTAGAAAGTTCGATTCGAAAAGCTTTTGAGACCAAGAATTAAACATTTTCTTGTATATGAGATTTCCTGATTACATTGGATTCACACTACGAATTTATACTTAATGCCTGGAAGAGAATCAGAGTACATGTAATGAAATGATATAATGACTTCTTTGAGCTTTTTTTTTATTAATATCCAAGATGGGTTTTTCTGACTTCATCTCATCGAAAATGGGGGTGATTCGAGGGGAAAAATAAGAACCGTTTCATCGCATAGAGACTAACGCCCTGATATGGGATATCCTTCTTTATATTAGCCTCTAACTTATTCTTAAATTCTTTGCAGTTGCTACTCCTAAGCAGATCAGAGATCTTATGCAAGTTTATGGTCTCACAAATGATGAAGTCAAGAGTCATCTGCACGTGGGGTTCGAACTTTGATTTAGCATAATTCTCTCTAGTATCCTTTATTTGTAGATGGACCTCGAAAACTGCTATGTGGAGCTTTCTTGGGGCAGTTTCAAATAGACCTAGAGAACTTTGAATTATCATAATTCTTCTTTTTGTCATTTCAGAAATATCAGCTTCATACTCGAAAAGTTCCTCCAACTACAAGCACCTCATCGAATCAACCCGTTGTACTTGGAGGTCAATGGATGTCCCATGATCAGCATGGTGAATCCTTTAAAAAAAGCAATTCCCAGTCGGGTTCTCCTCAGGGTCCTCTATAGTTACCTGGATCGTCTGGAGGGACTTCCATGACCGGAGGGAATAGCATGGAAGACGAAGATGATGAAAAGTCGGAGAGCCACAGTTGGAAAAGTCACATTCACTTGTGTGGAAGAGACGATGCATAGATGTCCACAATGAGTTTTACAGAAAAAATAGTATACATGGGAGGAGTTATATCACTTATAAACTCAATATATGATACATATATAACTATAATCTTTTCTGAGGCAGACTATATGAAATTTTGCAGGATTAGATTTCCTTAGTTTCTGCATGAAGAACTTCAAGTTAATTCCATTTCTTGAAATGATGAACAAAATGGTTTTTCAGTTATTTGAGGGCAAACAATCAAATTTTTGGCTACGATAAGTTAATCTTATCGAATCATATTCAGTAATGTATATCTCACATGTCCTATGAAGGGAAGAAAAACCATAGGGCTCGTTTATTTCTTGTCGACTGCTCTCTGTAAATGACCTGCAATGGAATTCTATAGGTGTCCTTCTTGGCCATATGCATGGCTTAAAATATTATTATTTTTTTCTTTCAAAACGTTGAATTCTTGACACGATAAGAACTTACATGAATTCGTTGATTTATTTTGTATGTAGTTCAGTATCTGCTTATGTTGTCATGACACGTGTGGAAACTTCTAATTGTATCGATTGAACTGTTTCATCAAATGTAATTTATGTTGTGTTTTTAATATCTTGAAAAAAATTTATACGTTTCACCATTTTTCAAATGTATATGTTATTAATTATTATATTTACTCCCTGTTTGACACCCATTTTGGAGAAAAAATAAATTTTGAAATAGTGATTGATGGAAGAATGTGTGGTTAAAAAGTAATGAGAATTTTTGGGTTTCTGTGTAGTATTATTTTATTAATAGAATGTGTGGTTGAAATGAAGAAAGGGAAAAAAAATGAGAATGGGAATGAGAATGAGAAGAAAATGTGTGTCAAATGGGGGCTTACATTAAACAATTACAATTTATTGAATAATCAGTTTTTTTGAATAAAATATTATTAAAAAAATTCTCAAAATTTCAAAGTAAACGCGTTTTCCATTTTTATGTTTTCGGAAACTGCTTTCAGAATGGCAAAAAGAACACATTTTCAGAAATTTCAAAACAAACACTCAAAACACAAAACAAAAACTGAAACACGAAGAGAACGACCTCTAAGGAGTTGTTCTCTTTGTATTTCAGTTTTGAGTTTTGAATCATTTTGAGTTTAATGTTTCGAGTGTTCATTTTAAGATTGTTGAAAATATGTTCTTTTTGATATTTTGAAAAATTGTTTTGAAAACACCAGAAACGCATTTTGAAAATTTTGACTTGATTATAACTGAAAACACTCAAAATGACAAATTTGTTCTTTTGTGTTTTCTTTTTAAATTTTTAACTTGTTTTCAAAAACGCGTTTTCGAAAATAAGAAAGAGAATGCATTTTCACTATTTTGGAAAATCAAAAACAGAAAATAATTTGAAAATGGTAAAGAGAATATACCCTAATTTGGTGTAGATCATTTTGTGGACGGTGAATTTGTTGTGTTGGGATAGCTTTGGATTCATTTTTCTTGAAATAATTTCGTGTTTTTAGTTGAGAGAAAAACTCAAAAAAGGATGAAATTTATAGAAAATTCTCTGCTCCAAAGAGTTAAAAATTGGAGTAAAGATTTTGTTCATTTTCTGAATATTTCCAAGTGCGTTATATAGTACACTTGTGAATGCCGAGAAACGTATCTATATTGCAACAAGCATATTCAAAAAATTATGTGCGACAATTGATCTTGGAAGATCCAACCCCTTGTGGTGGTGCCTACTTTATGGAGATTAAGTTCTTCGATGAACATAGTATGACTGATGGATAGTTGCCAACAGTGGCGGAGTCAGCACCCAGCGAGGGGGGGCGGTCGTGCGTGTTGGCTCCGCCGAAATTTTCAGTAACCATCAGCGCAGGACGTTACGCCCGTCTTACAGTTGTAGAGGTGGAAGAGGGAAAGAAGTCGAGGAATATGACTGAAAATGCCTGGATTTTTTTTTGGGAACAATACATAAATAAGATATTTAAGTATCACAATTTCAAAATTAAGGATAGATGTTTTAAATTTTCAAAAATCAGGTTTTTATTAAAATTTATTTATAATTTTATTAATTAATTATATATTTTATGAATGAATATATAAATGTCACAGATTTATACAATTTGGTCACAATTCAAAAATTTTAGGGTCATAATTCAAAAATTTTATTTATAGGTCACAGTTCGTTCATCGATCACAAATTAAAAATTTAAAAGTCACAATTTGTTCATCGATCACAAATCACAAAAATTATAAATCACACAACTTATTTTATGGTCACAAAACATCAAATTATAGGTCACAGATTACTTTTATCGATCGCAACTTGATTATAACTTAATAAAATGTGAGTTACAGTCACAATTTTTAGGTCACACATTATTAATTTGTCAAAAATTAACCAATTATTGGTCACAATTAACCAAAATTTGATCACACCCACATCTATCTCATTCTACCCACAACCATCGTCATGACACCGCACACAGCACCGCTGTCAAACACCACCATTGCACAGCAAAGCGTACCTCCACCTCCACCTCCACCTCTACCGCACCACTAGTAACCTCCGTTCCCATCATCGCCAAAACATCACATAATACACACAGATCAGCACACATACCCATAAATCGCCCACCTCTACCACCTGCAACCGCACAAACAACCATCACCACCACCGGTCGCTATTGCCACTATCACCACCTCCAAAACAACACAAAACACACAAATCACACACAAAACACACAGATCTGCACACACACAACAGCACACCCAACTCCACCACCCACAACAGTCCAAAAACAACCTCCACCGCCACCTCCTTCAGATCCACAATCCGCCGCAGTACCACCACTACTAATCATCGTGATTAAAAATCCACAATTCCCAGTAGCACGACTTCAGATCCGCAATCCACAATCCACAAACTTCAGATCCACAATCCGCAGTAGCATGACTACCTGAAGTACCAGAGGGCGAGTTTGGGGGGAATTGGGGTGATTGGCGATGGAATGTAAAGGATTGAGCGTGGAGAGACGGAGAGAAGAAGAAGAGGCAGAGCGAACGACGATGAGAATAGAGAAGGTGAAGGAAAAATTGGGGATGAATAATATATAATTAATAATTAAAATATTTAATTAAAACCTGATTTTTGTATTATGAAACTAAATAGTTGATTTTTGAAAATGATATTTTAAAACCATGTATAGTTGTAATTTCCTTTTCTTTTTTTTTTTTTTTGGCCCTTTTGTTTGGGCTGATGACGTGGGCCTCTTTTCTTTAATAATAACATTAGGCCCAAATCATGGAGATATATATATATATATATATATATCTATATATATATATATATATATATATATATATATATATATATATATAGAGTATATAAATATACGAAATGATCTAATGAGCACGTGCTCATCTTATCCTAAGCACCGATGAGTTGGCACATTAATTCATTGGTGGATTGGAACTATCCACCAATGAATTAATGTGCCAACTCATCGGTGTTTAGGATAAGATGAGCACCGGTGCTCATTAGATCATTTCTGTATATATATATATATATATTCATTACCCCCAATACACATAACAAATGGTCCAAATCAATTAATTTTAAAAGGCAACTTCCACATGTTGTTGTGCGATTTGTGCGAATTGTGAAGTGAAGTTTGCTGCTAGTTGTTGCTGGTGATGGCCGATGAGCGAGGAGTCGACATCGAGCTTCCAAATCTGCGGTCTCAGATTGTGCAGTGAGCGCCCCTTTCTCTTTTTTTTTTCTTTTTTTGGTTTTGTTCTGTGTTCTGTCATCTATGCTATTAATCACACAAGTCATTTATTTATTTATTGAGTTATGATTTATGTTTTATGAGTTATGACTAAGAAATAAGAATTGTGATTTATGATAAATAATTTATGTTTTATGAATTATGAATTATGATTTATGAGTTTTGATTTGTGATTTGGGAATTTAATGTTTATAAAATTAGGATAAGTGAAAAAAATTATTGGAGAAGATCTGGGCTCAATTCAACTTTGTATTCTCTATTTTTTTAATCAATCTTAATTGAAAATAAATTTGGGCATTTTAATATTATTAAATTAAATATTAATAAATGACATCATTATTAGGATAATTGATTGTCGACGGTCAATGGTCGACGATCAAGATCCGCCCTAGCTTAACTTCGATCTTGGATTCGTCACTAGTTGCTAGCTTTTGAAAACAATGCATGGGTTATCTAATCCTATTGCATGTATTTCACCGTAAAAAGTTCCTCTATATATATATAATGTTTCTTCTCTGCATCATTTTCATGAAGATGGAATGTTTGGCTCTACTTATGTAAAGAAGAAACTTTTAGACTGTCAAATATGCTCCATGAACTTTATATTAGCTTTCAATTAGCGCTCCACGGTCTCAAAACGAAAAAGAATTCAAATATATTATACTTATGGTAGCATATCTAAGACAACAATGGGTTCTCTACCACTACGTGGATGGAGCTACGATGTTTCGATTTTTTCTTTAATAAATACTCTTCGTTATAATGCCATGTATTTCACCATAAAAAATCTCCCTCCATGTGTGTGTCTATGTATGATGTTTCTCCACATCATTTTCATGAAGATGGGATGTTTGGCTCTACTGATGTGATAAAGTAACTTTTAGACTACCAATTATGCTCCATGAGCTTTGTATTAGCTTTCAATTAGCACCCCACAGTCTCGGAGATAAATTAAATATATTATGTCTTTTTCTTTCTCTAATGTATACTCTTCATTGTAGTCATGTATTTCCCCATTAAAAATACACATCCATGTGTGTGTATATTGTTGACCTATGGTTAATTTGAAACCTCGAAGTTCTGATTATAACAAACAAGTTGGTCTTATTTACTAACAAGTTAAATTCTAGAGTTTATAACTTTTTCAACGCGCACAAAAGAATATTGATCAATGGCCGTCAAAAGAGCAAAAGCTATCATCACAAATCGAACTCTTGAAGAAAGTCAAGATCGAAGCCACATTCAAGAAATCAAGAGTCAAACTTTGGAGCAAGATCAAATATTTGTTTTCTTAGTAAAAATGTAAAGGTACTAACACCTTAATATATGGTATGAATGAATATAGCTCAAACAACTTCATGCATTAAAAAGTGATTCGAATACGATAATTTGATCAAGTGAAAAATACTCACCAAAAGACCATACTTTTCAAAAGTCACAAAAAAAAAAAAAAATGTAAAACTGGACCGCCAATGTATTGGTAGTCCACCGGTTGGACTGGCAGCGGTAGACCGAAAAATCCCCAACAGTCCAAAATTTGACCGTTTTAATTTCTGGTTTTTTCCTATACAAACGGTCATTTTGGTCATCTGAAAATTGGCGATCATCCGGTTTGACAGAAAGTTTTGATGTTTTTCATCTCTATAAATACAAACTCTCTTGTCATTTATACACATACTTTTAGAACATTCAATTGATATTCTTGTAAGCTAAAATTGCATTGATTTCTTATCTCATTTATTATTATTATCAAATCATTCTTGTTTTGAAAAACTTTTGATTGATCTCAACTTTGATAATTATTTCATTCATCAAAGTTTTTCAAATCTAACTCTTGAGCTTTAATCATTGCCATATATTAAAGAGTTAACCTACTTCTCTTCTTGTACTTAACTTTGAATTTATCATTCATTAAGAGAAAATATTTCATTTGTAAACTCATTTGAATTGTTGGTCGTGTTGAGGTCCCGGAAAGCTCAGCGTTGCACAAGGATCGATGCTCCTTGCTTGTAAGTCATCGAAAGCTTTGTAAATGTTTGGATTGAACCATAAGTCAATCAATATAGTAAAAAAGGCATTGCTCATGATGGAGAGCTTGGTAACGGGGGACGTAGATCGTGTTTGGGATCTAACCTCACTACAACATAGTTTGCATTCTCTTCCCTCTTTACTTACCGTCTTTATATTGCTCAAAGTGCTCGTGCTTAAGTATCTTTGTATTCATGCATATTTAGTGAATTGTTATAATTACTAGTATATTGTTTAAAACTTGAATTTATTTTAGAAAAAGTTTTAAAAACCAATTCACCCCCTTCTTGGTTAGCTATTCTTGGGCTTTCAATTGGTATCAGAGCAATGTACTCTTTTTCAAAGATTTCACAATCTAGAGTAATGGCTAACCTAATGTTTCAAAATCATGAGTGCATTCCACAAATCGACCTCCCTTCTTTGGTGGTACACAATATAATTATTAGAAAGCTAGGATAATGATTTACATTCAATCAATTGATTATAACATTTGGAAAGTTGTCAAATATGGTCCTTATAAGCCTACCAAGACCATTAAGATAGACGGTCAACCCGATCAAACTCTTCCCAAACCTAGAAAAGAGTACGATGAAGAAGACAAAAGGAAATTATCCGTAAATGCCAAAGTTAAGAATTTACTCTATTGTGCATTAGATAAAAATGAATTTAACTGCATTTGTACTTGTGAATCCGCATATGATATTTGGCATGCACTTGAAGTTACTCAAGTTGGCACTAGTAACGTTAAAGAAACAAAAATTAATATGTTAGTCAAGGAATTTGAAAATTTCTTTATGAAACAAAATTAATCTATTGTTGATATGATTACTCGTTTTACTGACATTGTAAATGGCCTAAAAGGATTTGATCGCAAATTTACTAACGGTGAACTTGTGAGCAAAATGCTTAGGTCACTCTCGGAGGAATTGAGCTCTTTAAGGATGTTGATAGAGAACACCTTTGGAAAAGCTCTATGAAACCTTGATGACCTATGAGCTAAAAAATGCCGAAATTAAGGAGAAGACAAGAAGAAGCAAAGAAGAATCAAAGGAGGCTCCTAAACGCCAAATTAATTTAAAATTGGAAATTGATGAAGGAACAACAAGTAACAACATAAGTGATAAAGAGCTCGATGACTTAGTTCTTGTCAAGAAATTGTGAGGGCTTCGAAACAACCGAAAGTTTCAAAAGAAAGAAGACAAGAATGAAAAAAGAAACAAGAAAATCATTTGCTATGATTGTGACAAACGCGGCCACAAAAGAACCGAGTATCCAAATAAAAAAGAAAAATTTCAAGAAAAAGGCATTCCAACCAATATAGGATGAAAGTGACGATGGTGATCATGATGAAGATGAAAGTCAAGAAGAGATCGCCAATATATGCTTCATGGCAATCAATGATGAGGTAAGTTCTATTGAACATTTTTTATACGACGATTTATCTTCCTCCTATGATGAAATTTTAGAAGAATTTGAAAAGTCAACCCTTAGTCATTCTATTCTTAAAAAGAAGCATAAATTACTAAAAAATGAAATAGAGACTAAAAGGGAAAATGAAGAGCATGATTTGTTCAAAAGAATTGTTCTTTGAAGGAAAAATTCGAAGATCTAATAAAAATCATTAATAAATAAAATCATTAATAAATTTACTCAAGGGAAAAAGAATTTCGACTTAATGTTCGGAAATCAAAAATATATTTTTGATAAAGGAGGCATCGGATATAAACAATTTTTGAAACAAAAATCTCTTAAGAATCTATTTGTCAAAGTCTCAAATTCAATTTCCTCAGCAATTACTTGTAGCTTTTGTAATAAAAATGGACACGTGGCCTACAATTGTCTAACCAAAAAGAAGCTATACTTTGACAACAAGTGGACTCAAGAATCCACTAAAACTAACTACCAAGGACCCAAACTTGTATGAGTACCAAAGATCAAAAATTGAATTATTTTTGTAGGTACCAAGGAAGACAACGAGCAAATAGTTCTTAGATAGCAGATGCTCAAAACACATTACCGGAGATAAAACCTTGCTATCAAACTTTAAAATAAAGGACGTGGGCCATGTCACCTTTTGGCACAATGCTAAAGAAAAAATCATTGGAATCGGAAATATTGGTAACCATCTCTCACCCTCCATTAAAAATGTCCTATTGGTAGATAACCTGTAACGACCCGGGTCCCACTTAACGGACTGTCCTGACCGTTAGATCGACGACGTACTGTCCCCACTGTACCAACATGAGTCTTTTCAGTATACTTTATCCTCATTCGCACACTCCCCAAGAAAGTTTCCAAATGGGTTACCCATCATAGAATTGCTTCAAGCCAGGACGCTTAACTGTCGAGTTTTTAATGATGGACTTCCGAAAAAGAAGGTGCACCTTATTGGTATGAGTAGTACCTATCAAATCTTTTAAACTTTCCTGGTCTGGGTATTACATAACCTCAAACATAATTTACTTAAAATTAGTCAATTATGTGACAAAAGGATATCATATTAAATTCGATTCTTCCAAATGTCTCATTAAGGATGCTACATCTAAAGATGTATTTTTTGTAGGAAGCCTAAACAAAGATGTTTATATTATAAATATCGATTTTGAAAACAATGAAAAATGTTTAGTGAGTCTAAAGGAGGATACTTGGCTATGGAATAGGAGATTAGGCCATGTTAGCATGAAACTCCTTTCAAAAATTTCCAAAAATTACTTTGTCAAAGGTTTGCCAAATCTAAAATTTGAAAATAACAAAATTTGTGAGGCATGTCAATTTGGCAAACAAGTAAAAAGTTCATTCAAATCAAAATCACGTTCATCAACTATAAAACCACTTCAATTACTCCATATTGATTTTTTTGGACATTCTAGAACCGCTAGTTTAGGAGGAAAACGCTATACTTTTGTTATTGTTGATGTTTTTCAAGATTCACTTGGGTTTCTTCTTGAATCTTAATGCAAAAAGATTCAAAATGAAAAAAGATATTCAATTTCAACCATTAGAAGTGATCATGGTGGAGAATTCGATAATGTTGCCTTTGATAACTTTTGCAATGAAAATGGACATGAACATCACTTCTCGGCTCCTAGAACTCCTCAACAAAATGGTGTAATAGAAACGAAGAATCGTACATTACAAGAAATGGCTAGAACCAAGCCGTCAATATCGCTTGTTGCATTGTAAATAGAGTCTTGACTAGTGCAAGAAACCAAAACTCCATACGAACTTTGGAAAAATAGAATATCCAATATTAGTTATTCTAAAGTTTTCGGTTGCAAATGTTTTATTTTGAACACAAAAGATAATTTGGAAAAATTTGACTCAAAATCCGATATTGGTATTTTCATTGGATATTCATCGACTAACAAAGCCTATAGAGTATTTAATAAAAGAACTCTAGTCGTTGAAGAATCCATGCATGTTACCTTTGATGAGACTAATCCTCTTGGTCATGAGAAAGGTATTCATGATGATGTAGGTTTGGAAGTTCCATTTGAACAAATGAATATTCAAGATCAAAACAAGGAGTGCCTAACGAAGATCGGAGCCCAATGCTCAAGAAAGTGAAGAAAAATCAACCGAAGTTCATGATGATCCCCCGTTACCAAAAGAATGGAAGTTTGTTCCATCTCATCCAAAGGAGTTAATAATAGTAAATCCAAATGTATCACCACTAGAACATCTCTTAAAAATCATCTTGGTAGTTGTGCATTTATTTCTCAAATTGAACCTAAAATTTTTAAAGAAGTCAAGTTTGATGAATTTTGGGTACTAGCAATGTAAGAAGAACTAAATTAATTTGAAAGAAATTATGTTTGGGATTTAGTTGCTAGACCAAATAATCAAACCGTAATTAGTACAAAATGAATTTTTAGAAATGAAAGGGACGAAAATGAGATAATTGTGCGTAATAAGGCTAGATTGGTGCCCAATGTTACAATCAAGAAGAAGACATCGATTATGAGGAAACCTTTGCACCAGTTGCTAGATTAGAATCCATTCATATGCTTCTTTTTTTGCTTGTTGTAAAAGTTTCACTCTTTATCAAATGGATATCAAATGTGCATTCTAAATGGCTTTATTCAAGAAGAAGTTTTTGTTGAACAACCTCCAGATTTTAAAGATCATAAAAATCCGAACTATGTTTTCAAACTTCTTAAAGCTCTCTATGGTCTACTACAAGATCCTAGAGCTTGGTACGAACGATTGAGCAAAGTTCTTATTTCAAATGGTTTTTCAATTGGAAAAGCGGACATCACTCTTTTTGTTAAAACACACAAAAATGACATGGTCATTGTTCAAATTTATGTTGATGACATTATATTTGGTGCCACTAATAATCGTCTATGTGAAGAATTCTCTAAGTGCATGAGCATGGAATTTGAGATGAGTATGATGGGAAAACTTAAATTCTTCCTCGATCTCCATATTAACCAAACTTGTGGTGGAATCTTCATCAATCAAAGTAAGTACATATTAGACGTGCTCAAAAAGTTCAACATGGATGATTTGAAGCCTATGGACATCCCCATGAGCACATCTATAAAATTGGACAAGGACGAACAATGTACACCCATTGATATAACAAAATATCGAGGTATGATCGGATCCCTTCTTTACTTAACCGTTAATAGACCCAATATTATGTTTAGTGTATATTTATGTGCTAGATTTCAATCGAATACTAAGAAATCACATCTTAAGGCCGTAAAACGAATCTTTCGATATTTAAGTGGCACTAGAAGGATAGGGCTTTGGTATCCCAACCCAAAGGCACTCACATTGATCTACTTAGCTATTCGGATGCCGATTGGGCCGGATGCACAATTGATTGTAAAAGTACTAGCAGAACATGTCACTTTCTTAGCTTTGCACTTGTATCATGGTTTAGCAAGAAACAAAATTTTGTTGCCTTATCTACCGCCGAAGCCGAATATATATCGATCGCTAGTTGTTGTGCACAAGTCTTATGGATGAAACAAACTATTAGTGATTATCACTTATCCTTTGACCATACATCTATCAAGTGTGATAACACAAGTGCCATAAACTTGTCTAAAAATCATATTTTGTACTCTAGGACGAAGCACATTGAAATCAGACATCACTTCCTAAGAGACCAGCTCTAAAAGGGTGATATTGTGTTATAATTTGTAATTACGGAAAATCAATTAGCCGATATCTTCACAAAACCTCTAGCTCTTGATCATTTCTATCATATTAGAAGGAGTTTAGGGATTATTGATGAATCCGATACACTTAATTGAGTACATGCTATTACATTTCTTTATCATTTCATGTTTATCATAAAACAAAAAGCATCTGGACGACGTTTGGTCGACCGAAAAACCCTAGAGTTCGGGGAGATAGGTCCGGTCGATCAGACTTGCCGACGGCCGACCTCTTAAGATGCCTCCCCCAAATTTTTTTTTCACTTTTCACTCTTTTCTCTCTCCCTTTCTCTCCGCCTGCATAAATCCACCTTCAATCTCCCTAGATCTTCCATCAATCTTCAAGATCTACTCAAGATTTCAAAAATCCATCATCTATTCTTCTCCAAAACCTCAAAATCCCCATTTTTCTTTCACTACAGTTTGGGTTTTTCTCACTTCTCCGGTTCACCTTCCTCTAGTGAATATCTTCCATTCTCCATCATGACAAGGGTCAAGATTCCAAGCAAGAGACAAAGAAGGGAGAGGATACCAACTTCTTCTTCATTGGAGGACGAGCCGAGGTGCCGAAACATCACTTTGACAAATCTCCTACGCTTATAGGTAAAAATGTCGACTTTGTAGTTCTTTCTCTTCAAGCACCCGAATTTCGTATTGAGGAATATTTCTTAGGCATGGGATGGGTCTCTATTACCTCTATGGTTTAACATGCTTATCCTAAACTCATGAGGGAATTTTACAAAATTATGGTATATGCTACTCGTTCGGATAGCATTCCTTGTGTTTTAAAAGGAAAACGTATTACCATTACTAAATCTCTTATACTTTTTCTTTTTGAGTTACAAGAATGTCCAAACCAAATTTTTTGTCATATGACTCACCCACATCGTGCCGATTACAATCCTATAATTACATGTCATAGAGTTGCTGGCAAGAACTTTGAACATCCGATCAAACTTAGTTCAAACCGAATAACCCTACCTTGTAAAGTCTTGCATATTATCATTGCCCACATTATCCTCCCTCGGAAAGGACATCTTGATGAGGTCACTCATTTCGACCTATTCTTTCTTGATTCCTTTTTGGTCGGACGAAAATTGGATTTTCCAACGATCGCCATTGGTCACATGAAACACGTCAACTCCGCCACACTAGCCAAGTTTTTACCCTATGGCATGCTTCTCACCAAATTTTTAAAATTTTTTGACATCCCTCTTAACGGTGAGGTCTTCGAGTCACTCTATCCCACCGACACTATTGACATTCATACTCTTGAACGGATGAAAATTGTTAAGGAACATGGGAAATAGTAGCCTGTACTAAGGGTTTTGACCAGGACTCGGGACCCTCAACTGAAAACTCTACAGGTTCCTAGTCTCCCTCATGACCATGACGACGATGTCCCACAGGTTCCTAGTCCCCCTCATGACATTCTAGGATCGAATACCCCACCGCCTTCCGGGAGCTTTACTTATACCTAGGACCACTACAATATCCTCAACGATCGCATCGATTCTCTCACATCCTCTGTGATAGGCTTGGTGGGATGCTTCACCGTTTGCAAGTTCAACAAGATACCATATAAGAGCGATGCGAGCCCAACAGGATGCCTTCTACACTTACCACTCTGCTCAACAAGAGGCGATGCAGGCTCAATAAAACGTCGTTTATGCTCGGTTTGATGCACTCTTTCCACCTCGCCTCCTTTGGATTCTTAGATACATTCTATACATATGTACTTTAATGCTTCTGTTGATCTATTTTCTTGGTATTGTTGCTTTTAATTAGTCTATGCTATACCAAATTTATGTTGTATCCTATCTAGTGCTCTATTCTTAAATTCCATATTTTTTGCTTATGACAAAATGGGGAAAATATGATATGATGATATGCTTGATGATAATAAAAAATGATCGCCTACATAAACATGTCTTAAAGCATTTGATTATTAGTTTATAAAAGATAGGGGAAATATATGGATCAAATGGTCGCCTACATAAACACATATATTAAAGCATTCGATTATTGATTTATAAAAGATAGGGGGAATATATGGATCACATGCAAAATTTAGGATTTATATTTCTTACCATTTGTTCAATATTATCTCGCAAATCATCTTGTGTGTCATAATAAAAAATGAAGAAATTGTTGACCTATGGTTAATCTGAAACCTCGAAGTTTTGATTATAACAAACAAGTTGGTCTTATTTACTAACAAGTTGAATTCTAGTGATTATAGTTTTTCAACGCGTACAAAAGAATATTGATCAATGGCCGTCAAAAGAGCAAAAGCTATCATCACAAATCGAGCTATTGAAGAAAGTCAAGACCGAAGCCACATTCAAGAAATCAAGAGTCAAACTTTGGAGCAAGATCAAATACTTGTTTTCTTAGCAAAAATGTAAAGGTACTAACACCTTAATATATGGTATGAATGAATATAGCTCAAAACCACTCTATCCATTAAAAAGTGATTCGAATACGATATTTTGATCAAGTGAATAATGCTCACCAAAAGACCATACTTTTCAAAAGTTACAAAGCCAAACAAAAAAAATGAAAAATTGGACCGCCACTATATTGGAGGTCGATTGGCGGAGGTCCAAAATTTGACCATTCTGACTTTTTCCTGTACAAACGGTCATTTTTGGTCATCCGGAAATTGGCGATCGACAGGACTGGTCATCTGGTTTGACAAAAAGTTTTGGCGTTTTTCATCTCTATAAATACAAATTCTCTTGTCATTTATACACACTTTTTAGAGCATTCAATTGAGATTCTTGTGAGCTAAAATTGCATTGATTTCTTATCTCATTTATTGTTATCATCAAATCATTCTTGTTTTGAAAAACTTTTGATTGATCTCAACTTTGAAAATCATTTCAGTTATCAAAGTTTTTGCTTTAATCATTACCATATATTAAAGAGTTAACATACTTCTCTTCTTGTACGTAACTTTGAATTTATCATTCATTAAAAGAAAATATTTCATTTGTAAACTCATTTGAATTGTGGGTCGTGTTGAGGTCCCGGAAAGCTCAACGTTGTACAAGGATCGGTGCTCCTTACTTGTAAGTCATCGAAAACTTTGTAAATGTTTGGATTGAACCATAAGTCAATCACTATAGTGAAAAAGGCATTGGTCATGATGGAGAGCTTGGTAACGGGGGACGTAGATCGTGTTTAGGATCGAACCTCCACAACAACATCGTTTGCATTCTCTTCCCTCTTTACTTACGGCCTTTATATTGCTCAAAGTACTCATGCTTAATTATCTTTGTATTTGTGCATATTTGTTGAATTATTATAATAGCTAGGATATTGCTTAAAACTTAAATTTATTTTAGAAAATGTTTTAAAAACCAATTCACCCACCTCTTGGTTAGCTATTCTTGAACTTTCATATATATATATATATATATGACGATGGGATGTTTGGCTCTATTGATGTTAAAAAGTAACATTTAGACTGCCAAATATACTCCAAGAACTTTGTAATAGCTTTCAACTAGCTCCTTTCGTGGTCTCAAAGACAAAAATAAATCTAATATATTCTATCTATTTTTTCTCTCTAATAAGTATTTTTTGTTCTAAATTTTTCTGAACAAAAAGTCTACAAGAATGAGAAAGTTGACTCAAAGACTATTTTATTGTCGAAGAAATTTTTGACAATAAATTTTGATTAAAAATGCATGTGAAATATATCAAACTAAATAATTTTTTTTTCTAAATATAGCTCGAAGATATTAGTAAATGGTATTAATAATAAGGAATAAGTGGATAAATTACATGAATTTATCTATTTTTTGGCCCTCAATATTGTTTTATGTGTATTGAGTGTGACTTTTTAACAATTAATTTACATTGTCATTTCTCTTTTTCTCAAATGTCATACTAACCAAAAGACTAAAATGGAATACAATTGGAACACAAAATGAAAAGCATCTTTGGAAAATTCTAAAATTTGCCTTTCATCTGCTTGATTATGTTATAAGAAACATTGTAACTGTTTTTGATAACAATGATTTGACCATGAAAAGTTTTGCTAATTTTGATTCAAGGTTTTTTCTTGATCCCTTTAAATCGTTTCAAATACATCTTATGCAGTTATCACTGACAGTAATTGTTGTGAATAAAGCAAAAAATTGCAAAAATAAAGTAAAGCAATCAATCAATCACATAAAAACACCAAGATTTTACATGGAAACCCAAGACGGAATCATGGCAAAGAATGAGTATTTCACTATAATCAATAATGAAGGTTGTTTACAAAAGATTTCAATACTCGCAATCAGGATCTAAAGCTCTCTCTATGTATGTTATATTATGTTTACAAGTCATGTTTCATATATATAAACCTTAAACATAGACTGTTAGAAGGAATGGAGTACTGAAAACGTGATAAATATAAAATGGGCTTAGGCTGAAATGAATTGCCGCTCGAGCGCCAGGTGGCGCCGAGGCGATGATTCTGCTGTTTGAGCCGAAGCCAATGCCAAGTGAGCCCCAACACTCCTATTTAGAGCTCTCAAGAGGCAACTGGGCGGACAATGATCAGTAATGCGTCGACTTTTTCTCTTCGTTCCATAATTTGATCTATTCAAGTCTTCTTCAACCAAAACACCAATACTCAATAGAATTTGGGTTATACTTCAACAATTCTTCATCTTGAACCAAATTTCAATGCAAAGAATTAAACCACGCTCTTCTGCAAATCACCTAAAACAACTGCTCCACATCTTCTACACAAGCCTCAATGAGCTAAAATCAACGACAAACACCAATTAAATTCAAACAATGCTCAAACTTAGCAATGTGAAGTGGTTTTGTCATCGTATTAGCAGGATTCTCCTTTATATCAATCTTAATCACTATAATATCACGAGCAATCACTTCATGCACAAAGTGATACCTCACATAATTGTGTTTTGTCCTCTTGTGAAACATTTAATCCTTAGTTAGAGATATAGCACTTTGACTATCACGATAACTATAGAAATCTACAAGTCTTTACTCAATTAACCTTAGTCTTCACTGATTTCATATCCCTCAAGATATCCATACCAAGAATCTTTCTTATTACACCCAAATTTTCTATCTCAAACTCTTCATTAACCCGAGTTTTCACCTTTCTAACTTCGATATATCTTTAGCTGCTACAATAGTAGATATGTAATTGACCCGTCATCTCCATATCTGAAGTATTCATAACTATCATAACTACTTTTGATAAAGTAATGAGTAGTCATGAAAGAATCGAACGTCTTATACCACTGTCTTGGTAATTGCTTCAGTCCATACAAGGATTTTTTTAACAAGCACACATAGTTCTCCTTTCCAGTAACTATGAGCCCCTCTGGTTGTTGCATGTAAATATTCTCCTCAAGTTCTCCATTAAAAAATACTGTCGTAACATCCATCTGCTCAAGTTTTGAGCCATCTTTTACCACAACCTCAAGCAAAGCTCGAATTGAGCTATACTTTACAACTGGTGAGAACATATCTGTGAAGTCAATATCTGGAATCTGACTGTAACACTTAGCTACCAATTTGGCCTCTTTAATCCCGATGTCCCTTCCTTTTGAACACCAATTTGTAGCGAACAACCTTATTTTCCTTGGGTAATTTCACTGAGTCCCATGTTCTATATTTGTTAAGTGACTCTATCTCCTCCTACATAGCAATAAACTATTTAGTAAAATCACTAGAACTGACTGTTTCTGTATATGTAGCAACTCTTTAGTAGAATCAATACTATTAACCACACCCAATGCATAAGCTACCAAGTCTGGCTCTCCATACTCTTGTGGAGGTCTAATCTCTCTATGAGGTCTATCCTTTGTTATAGAGTAATGTGGTGCTATTGGTGGTAGAGGCAAATTAGGTAAAATGTTACTCTCGTTCAACTTAAGATGCCTTCAGCCTTGCAGAAGTTATTGAGTTCATTTGAACAAAATTCTAACCTATTATCTATGCATGGACATTTTACGTGCTTCCCAGTCTGCTTCTCAATCATTATTCTCCACTCCTTGAAGGTAGTAAACCTATCATTTTTTGTTTCAAGAACAATACTGAAACTTTCCTGGAGAAATCATCAATTACTGTTAACAAGTTATAAGCACCTCCTTTAGAAGGTACCCTCACTGGTCCCCAAAGATCTAAGTTGATATACTCAAGTGTTCCTTTCATGTTGTGCATTCATTTAGTGAACCTAACCCTTTTCTATTTCCTAAAGACACAGTGCTCATAAAACTTCAACTTACCGATCTTTTTCCCATCAAGAAATTCCTTCCTACTCAACTCTGCATTACCATTCTCACTCAGATGTGTAAGCCGCATATGCCAAATTTTTGTAACTTGTTCATCTACTTATGAAACAGTAGTAAATGTTTCATCCTATGTAATTGTGGAACTTTACAAATGTACAACTGAGTAGAGCTTTTATATCCCTTCATGACAACAAGAGCACCCCTGTTCACCTTCAAAATTTCATCTTCAACCGTGTATCTATACCCCTTTGAGTCAAGGGTACTCAAAGATATGAGATTCTTCTTCAGTTCATAAATGTGCTTTACATCTGTAAGCATTCTAATAGTCCAATTAAACATTCTGACTCTGACTGTACCAACTCCAACAATTTCACAAGGTGCGTTATTTCCCATAAATACAACTCCTCTCGAATCCCTTTCATATGTTGAAAAATTAACTCATATTGAATGTACAAGCTGATTCTAGACAATCCTTACAAGGTTTGTACCATTGTCAGAAATTACAAGAAGCTCTCCTCCACTTTACCCATTATTCACAACATCAACCTCTATTGTATTTTTAGCTTGTTTTCATCTCTTTGTAACAACAACCATTCTCTTGTTCTTCAAAGAGTGGCAGTCAACTCTAATGTGCCACTTCTTCTTACAAAAGTAACATGCTTTCTTTGTATGTCTAGATTTCAATCTGTCCCTCATATTCCTACCAATATTTCTATCTTGATTCCTCCCACGAGCAACTAGAGTGCCACTTCTTCTTACAAAAGTAACATGCTTTCTTTCTATGTCTAGATTTCGATTTGTCCCTCATATTCCTACCAATATTTCTATCTTGATTCCTCCCACGAGCAACCAGGCCTTCAGCCTGAATTCCAGATTCAATTGCAAAATGCTTCATCTCCTCTTTTGACAATAAAGCATCATAGACCTCATCAAAAGTGAGAGTATTACGACTGTAAAAAAGAGTATCTCTAAAAGTTACATATGAAATAACACAACAATATCAATGTCAGATCCTTCTCATCATACTTAACTTCCAATGTTTCAAAATCAGCTACGATTTTTTTAAACATAGTTAAGTGATCTTGTATAGGAATATCTTCAAACATCCGGTGAGAATACAAGCGCTTTTCAAGTGTAACTTACTGGTCAAACTCTTTGTCATACAAAGATGCTCCAGTTTCAACCATAGCCTAGCGACAGAACATCATAAAGAATTCAATTTGATAGATAGAGATGGAATTGTGATAGGACTTTTCGACCCTATGTTGATTTTCATCATGCGTCCATGTTGAAGGCATTTTATCAAACTCTAACAAGGCATCCTCCAAATTCATATGCGTGAGAACCACTCTCATCTTCAACTGTCATAGAACAAATCTCGTGTTACGATTCAATAATCGAATATCATATTTTATCGTTGCCATGAGGAATATCAACCTTGTTTTGATACTAGTTTGTTGTGAATAAAGCAATAAATTGCAAAGATGAAATAAACAAATCAATCACACAAGAACACTTAGATTTTACATAAAAATCCAAGACGGGAAAAAAACTATAAACAAGGGAGGAGTATTTCACTATAATCAATAATGAATGTTATTTACACAAAATCTCAATACTCTCAATCGAGATCTCAAGCTCTCTCAAGGCTCTATGTAGAATTTTTTTTAATAATGTTCATCAGCAGTATTATGTGAGACTGTTCTAAAACTCTCTTTGAAATTTGTTTAGAACACATAATCAGTATATGTATATGTATATGCATGATTATATGCATAGACATGATTATCTATATATGCATGTGTATCTGTTGAGAAATTCTTTAAGTGGCTTGTTTAAATCATGTACTTAAATAATTGATTGACATGAGACATAAGGTACTATTTAATTATTTAGTACATGAACATTGATTGTATGATTTTTTTAATTGAAGAACACTGAATATTACTTATTGTTACTGCCTTGGTAAATTGCATGCTATAATTGGTACTATTTTTTCATTCTCTGATTAGTTTATCTTTAACAATACAAAAAATCTTTTCAAAATCTTTTTTCTGCACTTAAGTGATCTTGTATTAAAGGATCTCTTTTGTCCACGAGTAACAACCGCCCTTTTATAGAATCTTTAATGGGTTCAAAGGTCGAATTATCACAATTCGATGGAAAAGGGGATTACTCTATATGAAAGCAGAAAATGAGGGTCATATTAGTCCAACAAATGGTTGCTAAAGCCTTGGATGATCCTAAAATTTTTTCTGCTGAACTTAAAGGTAAGTCGGATGAAATTCTAAATATGAAAGAAATTGCATATAGTTTAATCATTTTGTGTTTATCTGATAATATAGTAAGACAAGTGGAAGATGCCATAACTGCTAGAGCCTTGTGGACTGCACTTGATGCTTTATTCTTAGCTACGATACTACCAAATAAGATTTAACTTTTAGAGAAATAGTTCAGCTTTAAGATGGATACTGAAAAGGATTTAGAAGCTAATTTGAATGATTTTAGCATTATAGTTAAGAGTCTCCCTCATAATAACAAAAAACTTGATGATGGAGACCTTGCTGTAATTTCATTGAACTTATTGCCTGAATCCTATAAGGATATTAGGAATGTCATAAAATACTCAAACGATGCATCAACACAAGTAATTGTTACTAATGCTCTAAGAGCTAGAGAATTAGAGAATTAAAGAGAGAATAAAAAACAAATTCAAAAGAGGAGAGTATTTTGTAAGAGAAAGAATAGAGAAAAAAGAAACTAATTTCCAAAATAGAAAGTTTAAATCAAAATCTGAAGGAATATCTAAATCAAGAGACAAAAGTAATAAAAAGTGTTATAGTTGTGGGAAATTAGGACACTTTAAAAGAGATTGCTTCGAGTGGAAGAAGAAAATGAAAGATTTAAACAATGTTGAATTGAATAATGCTGTTGTAGGTTCTGAATGAAATATTTAAAAATTTAGAATCTAGTTAAAGATGGTAGAAAATCAACTTGAATAAAAAGTTAAAAACCCTAAGAATTGATAATGGGTTGGAATTTTGTAACTTTGAGTTTCACAACTTTGGCAAACAAAATGGAATTTTTAGATACGGGACAGTTAAACACCCTCAACAAAATGGAGTTGCTGAAAGAATGAACAAAACCTTGATGAATAAAATAAGATGTATGCTTATTAGTTCAAGACTTGCGAAACGGTTCTAAGCTGAGGCTGTGTGTACTACAACTTATCTACTAAATAGTTCTCCTTGCAGTTCTGTAGGGTTTAAGACAGCACATGAATTGTGGGTTGGAAAGCCTCATTACCTATCACACATTAGAGTCTTTGGTTATGCAGCATATGCACACCAAATTGAGGAAAAATTAGATCATGGACAACTAAATGTGTTTTGCTTGGGTATCATGAAGAAGTGAAGGAATACAAGTTATGGGTGTTAGGTGTTTAGGGCATTAAGATCATTAATAATAGAAATGCAGTATTTAATGAGTCCGAGATGCTGTGCTTAAGAAATAAAATTAATAAGCTCAAAGAACATACTGAAAAGAGTACTTCATATAGTGAAGTTAAGCTATAGCAAGGCTTAGCCACACTCGAATGATGAAGCTGGTGTTCAACAACCTGATTAAAATGTTGTTAACACAGATAAAGGTGAAGTAGATCTACTTCAAACTGAGGTTGATACTAAAATTGAGACACCTAATGACCCCATTGATGAGACAAGTACTCACTGTTATCAATTGGTTAGAGATAAGGAAATTAGATAAGTCAAACTAAACCTAGGTATGAAACAAATAACCTGACTAGCTTTAATTACCATTATCTCTAGTAAAAATTTAGAGCATTCAGAAACTTCATCTTTTGAAGAAGCAATGAATGGCTCTAAGTGAAAATTGGAGAGATGCAATGAAAGAAAAAAAATACAATCTTTACTTGAAAATAAAACCTGAAAACTTGTAAAGAAACCTAATGATCAAAAGAGTTTTCAACGCAAATGGATTTTCAAACTAAAAGATGTTATTAAATCATCTCACCCTTTGAGATATAAAGCTAGGCTTATAGCCAAAGGCTATACTCAAAGGGACGGTGTTGATTACAATGAAATATTATCCTTAGTAATCAAGTATAAAACTATAAAATTGATTATTGCTTTAGTTGCTCAATTCAATTGGGAACTTGAACAATTAGACGTCAAGACTACATTCTTACATGGGGAGTTAGATAGGGATCTCTATATGTCAACCTCAAGGATTTGAGGTGAAAGAAAAGAGGGATTATGTCTGCAAGCTACAAAAATCATTGTATGGACTCAAACAAAAGTCCAATATAATGGTACATTGGATTTGACACATATATGTTTAAGATTGGCTTTAAGAGAAGGGCATATGATCATTGTCTGCACAATAATAATGCTAGGGCTGGTAGTGAAGTTTATTTACTTCTATATGTTGATGACATGCTACTGGCCATCTCTAGCAAATCTGAAATATTAAGACTTAAAAACCTCATAAAAGCTGAATTTGATATGAAAGATTTAGGGAATGCCAAAAAGATTTTGAGAATAGTTATCAATAGAAATAGGCAAGAGAATGTTTTAACAATCACACAAGCTGCTTATTTGAATAAGGTTGTAAACAAATTTGGAATGAAAGAGGCTAAGTCTATTAATGTACCTCTTGCAGCCAGCATGAACCTCTCTTCAACCAAATCACCAAAAGCTTAAACTAAATTGAAAGAGACAAGAAATATCTCATATGCCAATGCCTATGATTACTACTAGGCCTGATTTAGCTTATGCTATTTCATTCCTAAGTAGATTTATGTCTAATCCTGAAAAACCACATTGGGCTGGGTTAAAATGGCTATTAAGATACATAGTAGAAATAGAGTTTGAAAAGAAAAGAGGTCTAAACAATTAACTTTGAAAGAGTATGTAGACTGTGATTTTGCTGAACACAGAGACCAAACAAAGTATATTACTACTACCTATTTCTTCACACTTGGTGATAATTGTATCACATGGAAGTCACAACTTCAATTCATTGTCACTTTATCCATCACTGAAGCTGAATATGTGGCAATCACTGAATCTTTAAAAAAGTTTATATGGTTGAAAGGAATTTTGAGTGAATTGATGTTTTTTTGCATGAATCGCCTACAATTTTTACTGACAGTTAAAGTTCTTTACTTTTATGTAAGAATCCTATTTACCAGGAGAGATACAAATACATTGAGGTAAAGTATCACTTCATAAGGGAAAAGATGGCCTTTGGTGAGGTTATTCTTGGAAAAATTCATATTGATATTTACCCATCTAATATGGGCAATAAAATTCTTTCAGTTGGTTAGTTCATATCACGTTTATCACTTTTCCATATTGATACAGGTTAATTCTTTTATAGGTACCTTTGACAATGTAACAATTACAGAGAGTAAGAGGTTTGAGAACCAATGTGAAGATTGTAAAATGTGTTTCTCAAATCACGCTTTTGTAAGGAAACAAAAATGATTTTTATCCTTGGTTGCCTAGATGGATAAGTGGAGGGCCATTTGGCAACCTTTTGTTGGCTGCCTTGTGTTGACCCAAATTGTGCTAGTTTGTGGTTGATCGGACCGTTGGTTGAATCCAGTGGCTGTGAATTAATCATTCAGATATTTGGTGATAGAGACTGAAACGTTTGGCTTCAATTTTTCTTTTTGGTTTCTCGTTCTTGTTTGAGAGTTTTCTCTCTAGCAGTTCGGTTTATCTTCTTCATCTTTTGATATCTCTTGTTCTGTAAATTGTAATCATATCTTGTTGTAACCTTTAAAGTCACCATGCACAGTATTTTAGGCTTATTATTAAGGTCGGTAAATCTGTACAGTTTAGGTTGTGATTCTTGCTTTTGCATAGGCTAGGGTTCTGATTTGTGATCGTTTAGAATCAGCGACCAGTTCTTAGTTCTGATTTGGTTTTACTCTATACCGTACTCTGTCTTGAAAGTTCTTAGCATTAGCGACAAGCTTACCTCTGAGCCCCCAGGGTTAGGCTTGGCTGAACTAGGTCAATAATTGAATCATGTTCTTTACTACTTTTGATTGTGTGCTTGGTTCGATATTGTCATTAGTTCTCTATTTTTGGGTCAAAATACCCAACATAAACATAACCAAATATCTCGCAACTCATTCATATACCTCCTAAAATTTATGCTGGTCGATAAAGAAGAATCAATTTTCAAGCGTAATTAGCACATAATGGAAAATGTCGTCAACTTTCATTTTTTGGTATTTTCACCCCTTATTTTCATTTTCATTGATCAAAATGTTCTTTTAATCCATTTTTTCATTTAAAAATTGTGAAATGACGAATATATTTTTCTGTTTAACTAAATCAAAAAGAGAAAAAAAGAGCTAATTGCAATCATAGTCCCAGATTTTTTTTTTTTTTTAAGAAGTGTAAATGAATTCCAAATAAATTATTAAAAGGGTAATTAATGTACATAATGTTCATACCTTTCACTGTTATTGGAAAAAAATGTCTGTACCTTTCATTTTCATTTTTTTTTCTTGTATTTTCAACCTTAATTACACATTTGATTATACAAACCATCATTTTTTTAAATCTATTTTCATCTAATTTCTCAATAAGAGGTTATGAAATGACAAATATACACTCATATTTAAATAAAAAGTAAAACTAAAGAATTTTTTTTTAATTTCAAAAATTTTAATAATTTATTTAGAATTCATTTGCACTTTTTATTTTTTTAATAATTTATTTCAAACTCTTCTGCACTTTTTCTTAAAAAAATTAATTTTTAATTTTTTAACAATTTATTTGGGACTCGTTTGCACTTTCAAAAAAAAATTTGAAACTACGATTACAATTATTTCTTTATTTTTTAAATTTAAATAAGATTGTACATTCATCATTGCACAAATTTTATTGAAAAATTGAATGAAAATGGATAGAAATGATGGTTTGCACAATAAAAAATGTAATTAATGGTGAAAATGTCAAAAAATGAAAATTATGAACATTTTTCACAAGAATAATAAAAGGTAGGGACATTGTGTTGTAATTACCCTTTTAATACTTTATTTTTGACTCGTTTACACTTTTTGAAAAATTTTGGGGCTATAGTTGACCATAAACTGATGGTGATGACTGATGATGAGATAAAGCTTTGACAAAGACATCAACTGTTTGGTTCTCTGTGGAGATATGAGAGTGGAAATCTCATGATGATCAGCGCTTCACTAACAGAATGACAATCCACCTCAAGATGCTTAGTATGCTTATAAAAACCCAGATTACTGACAATCTCAATAACACTCATATTATTAGCATGACGATAAGTATGAGTAAGTTGTGGAAAACCAATTTTCTCCAAACTTTTTTTTTTTTATTTTTATTTTTACATGGCTATCTCAAATGTGCAATTACATAAGATCAAATTATTAGATTATCATAGTAACAAATTATCAACTTTGAATAGTTTTGTTTTGTACGTTGAGATTACTTGTAAATGTGTATCCATTATCCAATGAATTGGACACTTTTTTGGTAAGATTACGAGTATATTTCAGAATATACATATTTTCGTTTATGCAATTTACAATTTTTTTACATAAACTTATAGTATAATTAGGTGAAAGCTTATTTCAACTTCACACTATACCCGGATTTTCAAGTTCTTTATGTTCTACAGTTACATTATTAGCCACAATTATAAAGGATTTCATGATTTCTATTATGATAGCTTTAAAATTAATTATTAAATCTTATAATTGCTTAAATGTATAATAGTATAAATCATATAGAAGAAAAGTACAAATATTTGTAAACTCTATGCTCACTCAGTTATCAATTCATATGTTTTTATACGCTTTTCTTATTAGGTAGTAGTTGAGTTTTGAACAGCTTTTGGAAAGCTTGTAGATCATGCTCCTTATGTTGGTTAAGTCATTTTGTGTTACATGAACCTGTTGGACATGAATTTTGAAAAGTCAAAATGATCTTTTAGGATCTAAAAGTTGCTTTTAGACTCGTTTAGCTAATTTTATAATAGTGTTTTTGGTAGTTAGAAGATATTTTAGAGGAAACTGGTCTAATGTGGCTTCCTCTAAAAGTATTTTCGGAATAAAAAGTGCTTTTAAAAATTCGTTTCTAAATAAAAATTAAGGTAACCCCTCTAAAAACTCTTCTTAGGTAGCAAATGTAAAATCAAGGTGAAGGCTGAAATTAATCAATCTGTGGACCTGCAAATATTTTTCTAATAATAATGGTCAAATTCTCTATTGATGGCTAGAATTGATCATCAATTACAAGGCAATGTATTTGGATAGAATATCCCAACCTTTTTAGAAGCCTCGAAGATTATTACGAAATCTTAAAATGAGAAGACTTGTAGCTTTCATCCTAATGTCTTGGCTCTTTAGGATCAGTTTTCTGACAAAGATTAAAGCATGTTTTGAAAAAGTTTATGAATGATTAGTTCAAAACAATATTTTCATTCACTTACTTCCCTTTTACAATGACGAATATATATATATATATATATATATATATATATATATATATATATATATATATATATATACAGAAATGATCTAATGAGCACCGGTGCTCATCTTATTCTAAGCACCAATGAGTTGGCACATTAATTCATTGGTGGATTGGAACTCATAAAATTTTTATCCACCAATGAATTAATGTGTCAACTCATTGGTGTACACTTCTATACAAATCTCTATACAAGGAAGTGAATCTCTAATTTGGGCAACAATATTAGTGATGTTTATGTATGGTAAGATACCAATTTGGAGACAATCACACTTTGATTTGTTAACACTCCCCCTCAAGTTGGTGCATAGATATCACTCATCCTTAATTTGCCAAGACCATCATTAAACGCTCGAGTAGACAATGCCTTGGTTAGAAGATCAGCAAGTTGGTCTTGGGACGGAACATGTGGTATTTCAGTAATCTTAGCTTCCAGTTTCTCTTTGAGGAAATGTCTATCAACTTCAACATGTTTAGTTCGATCATGTTGAATTGGGATGTAGGCAATATCAAAAGCTGCCTTGTTGTCACAATATAGTTTCACTGGACTAGTGCGTTTAATATGCAACTCATCCAATTAATTTTTGATCCATAATAACTCACATACTGCTTTAGCCATTCCCCTGAACTCAGATTCAGCACTGGATAGAGCAACCACAGTCCGTTTCTTGCTTCGCCAAGTAACTAGATTTCCACCCACAAAAGTGAAATACCCTGACGTAGAATGCCTATTTGTGATTGCTCCAGCTCAATCTGCATCTGTATACCATATGACTTCCAGATTGTCTCCTTTTGTAAACATGATCCCTTTACCTAGAGATGACTTCAAGTAGCGTAAAATTTGTATCACTGTATTCATATGTTCCTCGCTCGGGGAGTTCATGAATTGACTGACCACACTTAGAGCATATGCCAGATTCGGCCAAGTATGTGCTAAATACATCAATCTGCCAACTAGTCTCTGTTATCGCTCCTTATTTGTTGGGACTTGATCCGAGTATATACCTAGTTTCGGATTTTCTTCCATAGAAGTGCTGGTTGGACTACACGCTGTCATACCTGTTTCACTTAATAGATCTAAGGCATATTTCCATTGAGATAGGAAAACACCCTTCTTTGACCTCGACACTTCAATTCCAAGGAAGTATTTCAAAAAACCAAGATCCCTCATTTCAAATTCACGAGCAAGGTCATTCTGTAATGCATTCCTCTCTTCTGGATCATTCCCTGTTACTATCATATCATCAACATACACAATAAGACATGTAATCTTGCCTTTATTTTGCTTCAAGAGAAAGGTATGATCTGAATTGCTTTGATTGTATCCAAAACTCTTCATAGACTTCGTCAATCTTCCAAACCATGCCCTAGGAGATTACTTCAAACCATACAGTGCCTTTTTAATCTACAGACACATTTGCCATCTTCTGAATTTATATTACATCCAAGGGGTAGTTCCATGTACACTTCCACTTGAAGATTTCCATGCAAAAATGCATTCTTGACATCAAACTGATGCAATGGCCAGTCAAGATTCACCGCCAGGGATATCAAAATATGAACAGTGTTGATCTTTGCTACTGGTGCGAATGTCTATATATAGTCAATTCCATACCTTTGAGCATACCCCTTGGCAACTAGTCTGGCCTTGAATCGCTCAATTGTTCCATCCGCCTTGTATCTAACTGTGAAGACCCACCTACACCCAACATGCTTCTTCCCATCAAGCAACTTGACAACTTCCCAAGTTGAATTCTTTTGAAAAGACTTCATTTTCTCATTCATTGCTTCCTTCCACCTAGGATTCGTCAGGACTTTTTGCACATTAGTAGGAATAGATACAGAAGATGATTGATTCACAAACGACTTACTTTCCTTTGATAATCTATGATAAGACACACGATTGTGCATGGGATACTTAGGAATGGAATTAAAAACATGTTCATAATTTATTCTAGGTATACCTTTGGAAGTTCGATTAGGTAACACTTTTCGAGGAGGTTCTAAATTTACCTGTTATTTGTGAAGAGGATCGGTTTTAGAGAGCAATTGGTTAGATGGTACCTCATGAAGGGAGAAAGGCAATTGAGAACCTGGTGCCACTTCCATTTGGTCCTGACTATTTCCATTCCCCGAGTTCGCCTCCTCTGGGTGTTCACCACCTCTTGTAATATCCCCATTTTCCAAAGGAGCCAGAGTTTCACTTGTAATATCCACATTTTCCAAAGAATGAGTAAAAGTCTGCAATTCATTATTTTGGTTCTTTCCCTGAAGTGGAGACACGGAAGCAGAGTAGTACATGTCATTTTCGTGAAAAACGACATCAAGGTTTACGTACATCTTTTGAGAAGGGGGATGATAGCAGTGATACCCCTTCTGAAGTGAAGCATAGCTAACAAAGACACATCGAAGAGCTCGAGGTTTCAGCTTGTTTCTCAAGGATTTAAGGAGATGAACAAAGGCGATACATCCAAATATTCTAGGTGATAGATTTGGGACGATGGAAGCACTTACATTTGAGTAGAGAGTATTATAAAGTGTTTGGAATTGTAAGGAACTGGAGGGTAAACGGTTAATGAGATAGGCTGCAACATTGATAGCTTCACCTCAGTAACTGGTGGGCATATGAGCACCAAACAAAGAGGCACGGACAACTTCAAGCAGGTGGCAATTTTTGCGTTCTGCAACCCCATTTTGCTAAGGAGAATAAGGACGAGTTGTTTGATGTGAAATGTCATGTAACTGTAAATAATGCCTTAGATCTTGATTAACAAATTCTCCACAATTATAAGTACGGAAAACCTGTATATGAGATCGATATTGTGTGGCAATCATTTTATGAAATTTCTGGAAAAAAGAACTAACTTCATTCTTTGACTTCATCAAGCAAATCCAAATTATACGTGTTTGATCATCATTGAAAGAAACAAACCAACGAGAACCATTCAAGGAAGGAGTCTTGGCTGGTCCCATACATCCAAGTGGATCAACATAAAAGGTGTGGGACTTTTATTCAAACTTAATGGAAACGATACATGGTGACTTTTTACCAGTTCACAAATGTCACACTTGAAATCTAAAGTAGTTAATCGAGAAAACAACTTTGGAAACAATCTTTTTAATTATCCAAAAGAGGCATGACCTAAGCGTCTATGTAACAACCAAATTTCGAAGGTAACTTTGTCAGACTTATCCACCGAGAAAACTTGAGCCAACTGATTTCAGCTATCAGGCTTTAAATCCAGGTAGTATAGCTTTCCCATTCTAGTACCATAATCAATTGTCCTCCGAGTCCAAATATCCTTAAAAACACAAAGTTGAGGCCAAGAAATCACAATGCAATGTAAGGCACAAGTTATTTGAGAAACAGACAATAAGTTATGGTTGAGGGGAGGTACAACTAAAACAGAATCAAGTATGGTTGAGGGGAGGTACAACTAAAACAGAATCAAGATTTAAATTATTTGGAAGAGTAATTGAACATTCTACAATAACCGGTGAGGAGTTGCCATTAGCTGTAGAAACGACATGTTCAGTTGATGGTTTTATAGACTGAATATGGTGATTATCAAAAGTCATGTGATCAGTAGCTCCTGAATCAATTATCCACGTATTACTACTACAATGTGCAGATGTATGTAGAACTTTACCCATGTTACCTGAAGTGGCAATGGCAGCTGAAGCTTCTGCAAGAGTATCAACTGGAAGTTTGGCTATGGCGGCTGAAGCTGGGTGTTTTAACTTTGAGTTGTGCTTCCGAGATGCCTTCGTGGGATCCCACCAATCCGAATAGCCAATAAGATCGTAGCACCGTGACTTTAAGTGGCATGTTTCACCACAATGAGTACACAGGCGTTCTGGTTTAGTAGCAACGCCGAACTCGTGACTGCCTCTCTGGTCCGGTTCAGTCTTTGCAACAGATTTTCGCAACTGAGGCCTCGTTCGGCGGGCTATCAAAGCAGCAGACTCTTGGTCTTCAGGTTCACTGTTAAGTGTAACTTGGCGGACAACATCTCTCCGTATATAAACATAGGCATCCTCGAGATTAACTAGGGGTTCCTTTCTAAGAACTTCACCTCGAATTTGTTCAAAATCTGTGTCCAGTCTTCTGAGGAAGATGTTCAACAGATTTTCTATATGCGATAATATCATCTGGATCCTTCATAGTAAGTTTATCACGATGATCCAATTCTTGGAAAATCTTAATGAGCTCCCCATAATAGGTTGACAGTGAACGGCCAGCTTGTTTGGTAGAGAAGGCACGCTGATTTAGTACAAAAATTTGTGTCTCATCCGATTTGTCGTAGAAGGCCTTTGCAAGGGCACTCCAAATTTCCCGCGCAGTACGCAGGTGTAGTAACGTTTCATTATTTCTGGAGACATGGAGGTGAGCAGCCATCCCTTTACTTTTTGATTTTCAGCATACCACTTTGCACAGGTGGGATTTGTTTCCTTTGGGGAATCATCTTTGCCCAGAATATATTCAAATTTATCACGGCCTGCAATTTGTATCTCCAGAATTTGGGACCATACATTATAGTTCGTTTCAGTTAGTACAATACCAACGTGAAACCCAGAATTTACGGACGGGATGTGAATAACTGGAGTGGATACTTCAGAGGTAGCAGATTCCGGTTCATGAGCCATGTGAGTTTGGTGATGATGATGATTCAGGCGTGTTGTTTCTGGTGAATTCGGATTGCTCTGATACCAAGTTCAAAACAATATTTTCATTCACTTACTTCCCTTTTACAATGACGAATATATATGTAGACACAAGGAAGTGATATCTCTAATTTGGGCAACACTATTAGTGATGTTTATGCATGGTAAGATACCAACTTGGAGACAATCACACTTTGATTTGTTAACATGATTTAAATTCTAAATAAATGAAAATGTGTAGTGAACAAAAAGTAATCTAGAATGTTTATAAATAGTTTATAAAAATGAGCTTACGTTCTCAATCAATTAATTTTAAAAATGAGTATTTCTAAAATCAATATACATTTGCATGATGACAACATGTATATTTTGGTAGGCCAACCCTGCCTACCGCATCTTTAAAAAGGTGAGTACACAAGTGTCGGCCCCCATTGGGTAATTACGTTCAAATAAGTTTTCCAATTATTTTTTTTTTTATTTTTTATTTTTTGTGTAACATACATGAGATTGATTTTCTTTCAATTTTTTAAAGGAAAAAATTCATATCTAAGGTTTATTCTTTACCACAATTCAAAAGTAAAGTAAATAGTTTGAAAATTCAAAAACCAGGCATGAATTTAATTAATTAAAAATAATTATTAAATAAAGATAATAAAGTCACAGTTTGTGATTAATGGTCACATATTCATAATTATAAGTTACAGATTTATTTACTGGTCACATATCTTCAAATTTTTTGATCCCAAATTATTTCAAGGTCACATATCAGATTATTTCGAGGTCACAGATTATTTTTGAGTCACGTATTATTAAATTTTTAGATCACAGTTGAGTAATTAGTCACAGATATTACCAAATATTTGGTCACAGATTACCAAACATTTGATCACATACTACCGCCGCTTGGTCACAGGTCACAGATCGACCAACACAAACTAACCAGCCACAGGGCGAAAACTAAACCCTAATAACAACAGATCCGC
The DNA here is from genome assembly GCA_035079005.1 of Fraxinus americana. NCBI lineage: Eukaryota > Viridiplantae > Streptophyta > Magnoliopsida > Lamiales > Oleaceae > Fraxinus > Fraxinus americana. The sequence continues at coordinate 29,159,917 of CM068706.1, read as the reverse complement.
CACCACCAACAGCCAACCACCAACAATAGATCTGCCACGAACGACCGCAAACATAAACCGCCAATCTGCCACCCTACAGATCCGCCAACAGCAAACGACCGCCAATCCGCCACACCCACAGCGTCGAAGCAACACACCCGCACACCCCAACAGCGTCGCATAACACACCCACTACTACGCCACTACGAAATCACAACCAAAAAAATACCACCACAAACCACCACACCCACAGCAGTGTCGCGATACTGCTGTGGGGTCGCAGCAGCCACAAATCACCACACCCACAGCAGCGTCTGAGACGCTGCTGAGATTCGCGAAATCGCAGCAGCGACGGCAGAGGGATGAGGAGGGGGAGGTGGCAGAGACGGGACGAAAGAGAGAGGGGAGAGGGTGTAACGACCCGGGTCCCACTTAACGGGCTGTCCCGACTGTTAGATCGACGACGTACTGTCCTCACTGTACCAACATGGGTCTTTTCAGCATGCTTTGTCCTCACTCGAACGCTCGTCGAGAAAAATTCCCAAGGGGTCACCCATAATAGAATTACTCCAGGCCAAGCACGCTTAACTATAGAATTTCTAACGATGGACTTCCGGAAAAGAAGGTGCACCTTGTTGGTTTGTCCTCACTCGCACGCTCCAAGAGAAAAAATTTCAGGGGGTCACCCATAATAGAATTGCTCTAAACCAAGCACGCTTAACTATAGAGTTTCTAACGATGGACTTCTGGAAAAGAAGGTACACCTTGTTGGTATGAGTAGTACATATCAAATCGAAAATCGAAATCGAAAGAATTAGCCTTAAATCATATTTTATATTAAATGAGTTTAATCTTTAAGCCGACACGTGTAGTGGTTGTAGAAGTTTAATTAAATTGTATATCATATTAGTTTCACTTTTTGATGTAATTGATAGGTGTACCCGTGTATGAAATGTATGTTGTTAAAGCGATAGGGTTGAAGACTTAGTCAAGATTATTTCTGTTTTTGGAGATTCTTACCCACTCCAACGTCACCCGTTCCCCACACGTTTTCCCATTATTCACAACTCCTTCAAACCTAGTTTATTCTTATTAATTGCCTATGTACCTATATGCTTTAAGTTGATAGAAGAAAATATATTCTTGCACGTAACACAACTTGAGGCAGAAGAATAAGCGTGATTTTGGGATTTTCCTCGTTCATGGATATATATATTTTTATCTAACAGGTAGGAAAAGAGGTGCAGTTGATTTATCTCGTTTAAATCTTTTATTCATACTGATGAATTTTATACTTATGAAAGTTAAAGTTATGATATGATGTTTTATGATATGATGTTATGGCCATTCCGGTATAAATGTTATGTTATGATATGATATGAGCTCTTACCGAATTTCTAAAGATATGATGACAGTATGATTTTTCGACGTATGTTTTAAGAGTTTTTATTCAAGATTGCACCATAATTTTAAAGTTCCTACTGAGTATTCCCATGTACTCACCCTTTTCCCACTCCATACAGGGTAGATCGAGTCGTTGGTCGGCGGGCAATGAGGTGGAGTCATTGTGCCAAGATTTATGAGACTCAATAAAAGAAATAAGCCAGGTAATGTGTCTTAAATTCTAAATTTTAACAGAAATTTTTAGTTGTTTTAATTTATTAGACTTGATCAATTTATTTTATCGAATTTTAGCTGGTTTTGGATATTTTGTATTTTTCCTTGTTATTTAAAGTTTCTGCATTATAACGAAATGTTGATAAACGTATATCAAAGGCACAATTAGTTTTACTGTAGAAGAACAAAATTTTATGGCACGTACTGTTCACATACTTGACCATTAAACGCACGTACTGTGATGAAAAATAAATGGTAGATCTTGAATCTTGAGATGTGGTTTTATTTGGGTCTTAGTTTATGTCCAGTCACTAGCCTTAATTGTGTCAGTGTCTTTTTTTTTACTAGCTAGTTTGCATTTTTTTTTTTTGGCCACAATATCTACATGAAATGCAAAACTAATAGTTAATCTGGATACAACAAATATTGATGTTGTTCTTGGGGCATATGACAAATTTTGCACTTTAATTTCACATGGCACTAATTGTGTATTTAATTTCACTTGAAATTGGATTATATAATGAATAAGTAAATACATGATTTGAAAATTTCTTCATATAACAACATTATTAATTTATGATTTTCCACATAAATAGTTTTGGTAACGATTTAAATCTATAAAAATTTGGGTCGTTATAGTTTGGTATTAGAGCAAGAGTTTTAAAATCGGTTTTGTAGACAAAAAAAATTGAATTTCATGTCACTGTGTTCACGATGAACAGTGAACAGTGACGCTTACTGTTCACTGTTCATCGTGAACAGTGACGTCTGTACTGTTCACATGAACAGTGAGGAAAAAAAAAGAAAATTATATTAAATGGTTGGTTGTTTTAAAGGGAATATGCCAAATGATTGTTACTATTTATGATTATTTATGTGAAAATTTGATTAATTTAAATCATTAGGTGAAATAAGTGCTTATTTGTTTAATCTAATTATGCATGGTATTTGATAATACACACACACACACACACACACACACACACACTAATACATACAATGACGATGTTATATAAACATTGGACATTCGTTTTCTAATGTTACGTGTAATAAAATGTTTATTTGTTTAGTCATTTCCATGTTTAATGTTTTTTTTAAAATTTATATTCTCTTAAGATTTGTAATTTAAAAATAATGACAATTTAAAGTTATTAAATATGTAAATGATCGTTGGCACTCGACGACCACCCATCGACCCCCTCCTCCGATTCTAAGATATGTAAAGGGGTAAGAAAAAGAATTTATTTAAATCTTTTGCATAATTTAAATCTTTTGAAATGCCTACATTTAAATTCTTAAGACATGCAGTTTATTTTCTATCTCAATTTATGATATATATTACGATAATTTAGGTCAAACATGTTAGATTTAGTACTAGTATGTGATCGTGACTTTATATTAAAATTTTTAGGAAATGGCACCACCTACCCACACGAATTTGATGCATGACCTGTTGCGAGCGGTGCAAGAGTTGGCCAAACAGAATGAAGCACCTCCACCACAGAATGTGCCGCCACAGCAGAATGGGCATCCACATGTCCCTGGTGCCGTCTGAGTAGTTGAACAGTTCCGTAGGTACAAGTTTTCTACTTTTGACGAAAATTCCAACCCACTAGCTGTCGAATAGTAGATTTGAGGCTTGGAGCACATATTCAGACACATTGCTTGCACGAATGCACAGAAGGTACTATGCGCTGAATTCATGTTGATCGGAGCAGCTGGTCACTGGTGGGAATCGGTCTCACGTACTAGGACTGAAGAGTAACAGCGTAACCTAACTTGGGAACAGTTTAAGGAGGAAGTGATGGCAAAGTACTTTCCACAGGCTTTGAGAGACTTTGAGGAATCAGAGTTTCTGCAGCTTAGACAGGGAAACATGTCGCTTACTGATTACTAGAGACAGTTTAAGCAGCTCTCAAGGTATGCTCTGCATTTGGTAGATACGGAAGTTAAGAAGATCAGGAGGTTCAAAAATGGTCTACACCCAGAGATCGGGATGATCATTATGCCTCATCATTTCACTTCATATCGTGAAATGTTAGAGAGGCTCATGCTATTTCTTATCAGAGGACTACATTTCAGCAGTATGCCCAGCAAGGCACAAAGTCGTCTGGAAAAAGAAACTGGAACTATCAAAGTAATGACAGACGTAATTGGCAGAAGAAAAGACCAAGCACTGAGATTCGTATTGGTGGGACGAGTGGGAGTATTCCCCTTGTCCTAAATGTGATAAACTCCACAGAGGTGAATGCTTACATGGGAAAAACATGTGCTTTCGGTGTGGTAAGCCGGGACATATTGCTCTTAACTGCACGAAGCCTCGAAAGAAGAGGGATGATGATCAGGACAAGAACAAAAATTGGAAGGCTCGAGTTTTCGCACTGAATCAACATGAGGCAGATCAGAATCCAAATGTGATAGCAGGTATTCTATTATTATCTGATGTACATGCTTACATATTTTTTTGACTCTGGAGCTACAAACTCTTTTATCTCTGCATCCTTTTGTAGTCTAGTCAAACTTTGCATGTGTGAAAACAAATAATGAATTAGAGGTCAGTATCCTTTCAGGAAGAACTCTTTGCACAAATCCAATGACCAAGGTTATGAAATTAGAGATTGATGGGAAAATATTACGGGCAGACTTATACCTTTTGGAGATGAAAGATTTCGATGTTATCTTAGGCATGGATTGGTTGGGATTTAATCATGTGACCATTCGATGTCACGAGAAAGAAGTATTGTTTCACAGACCAGGAGAGGAAGAGTTCCATTTCTTTGGAGCAAAGATTAAGTCTCTACCTCGACTTGTATCAGCCATTCAAGCGGAGAAGATGTTGAGAAAGGAGTCGTGTCAAGGATTCCTAATTAACATCACTGGTTTCCAACATGCAGAAACGACTATTAACGATATTAACATTGTGCAGGACTTTGCAGACGTGTTTCCAGAAGAACTACCAAGTATTCCACAAGATAGGCAAGTTGAATTTACAATTAACTTGACTCTCGGAGTTGCACGGGTATCTAAGGCCCCGTACTGAATGATACCAAAAGAACTCCAAGAATTGAAGTTACAGTTGGAAGAATTGCTGGAGAAAGGTTTTATTCTACCGAGCGTGTCTCCTTGGGGTGCTCCAGTACTTTTCGTGAAGAAGAAGGATGGGAGTATGCGGATGTGTATTGACTATAGAGAGTTAAATCACCTGACTATCAAGAATAGATACCCATTGCCAAGAATAGAAGATTTATTCGACCAGTTAAGAGGTGCAACAGTGTTTTCGAAAATCGACTTGAGGTCGGGGTACCATCAGCTGAAGGTTAAGGCAAGCGACATATCGAAAACTGCTTTCAGGACTCGTTATGGACATTATGAATTCACTGTCATGCCTTTCGGTTTGACCAATGCTCCAGCTGTATTTATGGACCTAATGAACCAAGTGTTCCATCAATATTTAGACCAATTCTTCATTGTATTTATTGACGACATACTTGTGTACTCCAAAGATAAGAAGTAGTATGAAGAACAGCTCCGAGTGGTACTTGAAATCTTGAGGAAGGAGAAACTATATGCCAAATTCAAGAAGTGTGAATTTTGGCTTGATCGAGTGGGTTTCCTTGGTCACGTGGTTACATCTCAGAGAATTGAGATAGACCCAGCTAAAGTGGATACAGTAACTAATTGGCCAAGTCCAACCAGTATCGGTGAAGTTCGTAGTTTCTTAGGGTTGGCTGGCTATTATCGAAAATTTATTGAGGGTTTCTCAAAAATAGCAGGTCCAATGACTCAATTGACTAGAAAGGGTGTGAAGTTCTAGTGGACTGAAAAGTGTGAAAGATGTTTTCAAGAACTCAAGCAGAGATTAACTTCGGCTCCTGTTTTGACAATACCAAATGGCTTTAATGGATTTGTGATTTACACTGACGCCTCCAAGCAGGGTTTAGGCTGTATTTTGATGCAACATGGAAAGGTAGTTGCTTATGTCTCTAGACAATTGAAGTAGTATGAACAGAATTATCCAACACATGATATTGAACTTGCAGCGGTATTCTATGCCCTAAAGATATGGCGTCATTATCTCTATGGTGGGAAGTGTGAAATCTATACAGACCACAAGAGCCTCAAATATTTCTTCACACAGAAGGAACTAAATATGAGATAGAGGAGATGGTTGGAACTGGTGAAAGATTATGAATGTACAATTTATTACCATCTGGGTAAGGCCAACGTAGTCGCAAATGCCTTAAGTAGGAAGATGGGATCCCAGTTAGCTGTTTTACCCACGGTGCAGGAACATTTGATAAAAGACTTTGAAAAATTGAGATTAGAAGTCATCACTCCGCCAACCCAGACTACAGTAGTAATAAAATTGTTCACGATTCAACCTACTCTTCGAGATCGAATCAAGGAAGCACAGGATAAGGACCCATTTTTACAGAAGATTAAGGTTGAAGTTGGTACAAACAAACATGGAGGATTTGAGATATCTACAAATAACGCACTAACTTTTGAAGGAAGGTTGTGTGTACCTAAAGATGAAAGTATAAGAAACAAGATTTTAGAAGAGGCTCACTCCACCCCGTATGCTGCACATCCAGGTGGTACGAAAATGTATCGAGATCTTCGAGATACATTTTGGTGGAAAAACATGAAAAGATGAATTGGTCTATTCGTGAAGAAATGTATTATCTGTCAGCAGGTCAAGGCAGAACATCAAAAGCCATCAGAACTATTGAAATCGTTGGATATTTCAGAATAGAAATGGGAACGCATAGCAATGGACTTTGTGGTAGGCCTTCCGAGGTCAGCAAGAGGTCACAATGCTATTTGGGTAGTAGTTGATCGTCTAACGAAGTCAGCCCATTTTCTACCAATCAAAGTAAGTTTCAACATGGAACAATTCGCACAATTATATGTCAAGGAGATAGTCAGATTGCATGGAATACCAGTCACAATTGTTTCCGATAGGGACCCTGAGGTTCACATCTAAATTTTGGAAAAGTTTGCAGGCAGCTTTGGGGACAAAATTGAAATTTAGTACTGCTTATTATCCTCAGACAGATGGGCAGTCAGAAAGAACCATTCAAACTCTTGGATATATGTTGAGGGCATGTATTTTGGATCTTAGTGGTAATTGGCAAACACACCTATCGTTAGTGGAGTTTGCTTACGACAATAGCTTCCAGGCTACTATAGGTATGGCTCCATATGAAGTCATTTATGGTAGGAAGTGCAGGTCTCCTATACATTGGGATGAGGTCGGAGAGAACAGAATTTTGGGTCCTGAAATCATTAAACGAATAGTTGAGGCAGTTGACAAGATTAGAGCTAGAATAAAAACAGGACCGACAGAAAAGTTATGCTAATGGTAGAAGAAATGATTTGGAGTTTTGTGTGGAGGACAAAGTTTTTCTTAAAATAGCTCCCATGAAGGGTGTATTGAGATTCGGTAAGACAGGAAAGCTGAGACCGTGATTTATTGGACCTTTCGAAATTTTGGAAAAGATTGGTGTTGTGGCTTACCGACTTGCCTTATCACCTGAACTTGTAGTAGTGCATAACGTGTTCCATGTATCAATGCTCATAAAATATGTTCATGATCCCAATCATGTGGTAAATTATCAGATATTGGAGATGCAAAAAGACTTAGCACATGAAGAAGTTCCGACGATGATTTTAGACAGAAAAATACGTCAACTCAGAAACAAAATAGTTCTCTTAGTCAAGGTCCAATGACGAAATCATGGACCTGATGAGGCAACTTGGGAGAAAGAAGAAGAGCTTAAAATCAAGTATCCAAAACTCTTCGATTAGCCAAAGTAAATTTTCGAGGATGAAAGTATTTTACAGGGGGAAGATTGTAATGCCCCAAAAGTTTTCATAGAATAGAATTTAATGTTCGTATACTATATTTTAATGTTTTGAAAGTTACGGACTAAAATGATACATTTATTAAATTATATTTTATTTGGGTCAAATGTTTAAATATTGATAGAGTAATGATAAATGTATCAATATTGGGCTCGTTGGATAGCTCGTGATTAATTATGAATATTAGGCTCGAGAAAAAGTTAACTTGGATTAACGGAGCCCAAGTTATCGAAATCGAAATCGAAAGAATTAGCCTTAAATCATATTTTATATTAAATGAGTTTAATCCTTAAGCCGACACGTGAAGTGGTTGTAGAAGTTTAATTTGTATATCATATTAGTTTCACTTTTTGATGTAATTGATAGGTGTACCCGTGTATGAAATGTATGTTGGTAAAGTGATAGGGTTGAAGGCTTAGTCAAGATTATTTCTGTTTTTGGAGATTCTTATCCACTCCAACACATCACCCGTTCCCCACACGTTTTCCCACTATTCACAACTCTTTCAAACCTAGTTTATTCTTATTAATTGCCTATGTACCTATATGCTTAAGTTGATAGAAGAAAATATATTCTTGCACGGAACACAACTTGAGGTAGAAGAATAAAAGTGATTTTGAGATTTTCCTTGTTCAAGGATATTCTTTTTATCTAACAAGGTAGGAAAAGAGGTGCAGTTGATTTATCTCATTTAAATCTTTTATTCATACTGATGAATTTTATACTTATGAAAGTTAAAGTTATGATATGATATTTTATGATATTATGTTATGGCCATTCCGGTACAAATGTTATGTTATGATATGATATGAGCTCTTACCGGATTTCTAAAGATATGATGACGGTATGATTTTTCCGACGTATGTTTTAAGAGTTTTTATTCGAGATTGCACCATAATTTTAAAGTTCCTACTGAGTATTCCATGTATTCACCATTTTCCCACTCCATACAGGTTAGATCGAGTCGTTGGTCGGCGGGCAATGAGGTGGAGTCGTTGTGCCAAGATTTATGGGACTCAATAAAAGAAATTAACCAGTGTAATGTGTCTTAAATTTTAAAATTTAACAGAAATCTTTAGTTGTTTTAATTTATTAGACTCGATCAATTTATTTTATCGAATTTTAGCTGGTTTTGGATATTTTGTGTTTTTCCTTGTTATTTAAAGTTTCTGCATTATAACGAAATGTTGATAAATGTATATCAAAGGCACAATTAGTTTTACTGTAGAAGAACAAAATTTTATGGCACGTACTGTTCACATACTTGACCATTAAATGCACGTACTGTAATGAAAAATAAATGGTGGATCTTGAATCTTGAGATGTGGTTTTATTTGGGTCCTAGCTTATGTCCAGTCACTAGCCTTAATTGTGTCAGTGTCTTTTTTTTTTTTTTTTTTTGTTTGCTAGCTAGTTTGCATTTTTTTTTTTTTTTTGCCACAATGTTTACATGACATGCAAAATTAATAGTTAATCTGGATACGACAAATATTGATGTTGTTCTTGGGGCATATGACAAATTTTGTACTTTAATTTCACATGGCACTATTTGGTGCATTTAATTTCGCTTGAAATTGGATTTTATAATGAATAAGTAAATACAGGATTTGAAATTTTTTTTACATAACAGCATTATTAATTTATGATTTTCCTTATAAATAGTTTTGGTAACGATTTAAATCTATAAAAATTTGGGTCGTTACAGTTTGGAATCAGAGCTCGGTTGCCAACCGAAAATCGGGAACTAAGTGATATATGGGACAAAGTGCTACGTCAAGGGCGGGAGCCACATCTTGAACCCGTAGGAGCCACATCTAGAATCTCAACGCCTGGCAACGAATCCCCAGATGGCTCAAGCGCGACGAGGATGTCGCGAGTCTAACGGGGGGTGATTGTAATACCCAGACCAGGAAAATTTAAAAGATTTGATAGGTACTACTTATACCATAAGGTGCACCTTCTTTTCTGGAAGTCCATCGTTAGAAACTCCACAGTTCAGCGTGCTTGGCTTGTAGCAATTCTATGATGGGTGACCCCCTGTGAAGTTTTCTTAGGGAGCGTGCGAGTAAGGACAAAGCATGCTGAAAAGACTCATGTTGGTATAGTGGGGACAATACGTCGTCGATTTAACTGCCGGGATAGCCCGTTAAGTGAAACTCGGGTTGTTACAGGGGAAGGGAAAGGGAGGTGGAGGGGGCGAGACGAAAGAGAGAGGGGAGAAGAGGGGAGGGGGTAGAGAGTGAAAAATTAGGGTTAAGAATTTTTATATATCACCTGATTTTTTAAAAATGAAACTTGGTTCCTGATTTTTGAATTTGAAACTTTAAACACCTGCCTTCATGTAATTTCCTCTTTTTTAAATTAAGGTTCTAATGTAGAGTTTAGACACCCAAGCCCGACATGACCCACCTTTAATGGTGGGCTAGTCCAGTTTAAATTTTCTACAAGTTGGGCTACATTGGACCTAAGCATCATCGCTACAAAGGCCGTGTTTGACGGAGTGGATTGTTGGATTTTCAAGGTGTTAATGGAGTGTATTCAATTTGTACTTTTGAAGACTTTCATTTAAAATAGAATTCACGTAAATCTAGTGCAAAAGTGTGAAATTTTCACATACCAGGTGGTGATTCTCACAATTTCCTCTCCCTTCCCCATGTAATAAAACATATTTAAAAAAAAAATCTTATATATTCAATTAAAAAATAAACAAAAAAATTCATGTTTGGTGTACAATCGTTTTTACAACATTGTTGACAATATGCCACGTGACATGTTATCATTGGATATTTTGAAAAATAATTTATCTTTTCAACCAACACTTTATTGACACATACAACATTGTGATCAATGTTGTAAAAAATCATTGTACAAATGACATTATCCAAACAAAAAATCAATACTTTATTATTTAATTATCAATTATTATTTTTACGTAAAATCTTATAATTTAATTGCAATAGATCTTTTTTATAAAATACAAACAAAAAAGAAATAAAGTTAGAAGAATGTTTAGTTACAATTTAATTCTTTCTGAGGAAGTGAAGATAAGGAATAAAAGAGAGAGAAAGAAAAAAGAAAATAGAAACAAATATAGTCGGAAGAAAAAAATAATTTTTTAATCATGGCTCTATTTTCCATAGATAGAAGGAAAGAAAAATATTCAAAACATTGTGAAAATCTCTCAAAATCTCGGGATGAATAAGTGACAAATTTACGGATGGCAATTTAAAATATTAAAATCGAAAATCGCGGTTAACCGAACTGAATGGGGCGAAAAAAGCTAAACCGATGGTGTAATGGGGTGGTTATAGTTTTGATTTTAATAACCCGGTTCGGGGTGGGGCGGGTATGGTATTTAGCGACGGTGCCCCGCCCCAAACCGATTACTCGTTAAAAAAAATTAATTGGGCAATTGAACTTTCCATTATTCTTTCCTAAAATTAATTAGGCAATTTTGACAATTAAGCTTCCCCAAGATTCTGGCCCAATTAACATTAATAGTAAACCCTTAACTCAGTAACCTAACTCTAACCCTACATGTTAAAATTGAAAATTGAAAACCAAACTTACAAAACACTTGTCCACTCGACCAATGAACCAAATCAGATCCGTCGGCACTTTGCTGCCTGTACCTCAACTTCAAATTGTAGTAATCAGCAACGAAGTCTACCCTCTTGTGAGCACACTTTGTGAGTTGTTCTGCGTCCATTGGCTTCAAACCATCTTCTCAGTACAATTCAACAAACTTTATTGCATTTTCTTTATAATATTATTTAAATATATGATGCGTGGCCTGAAAAATGTGATTTTTAGTCCGTTTTGCTTGCTAGTTTATGCGTTCTTCAGTTTCTCTATGTTCATAAGAAATACAGAGTCAAATTATTAATTTTGTTACAGAAGTAATGTGGCTTGTTTTGATACATTTGTTAGCCATTATGTTACTACTGGTCATGTAAAAATAGAGTTTAATGTTTTTCTAGACGAGCCGTATTGTCAGGGTGGATGGTTTTGACTTATTGACATGGTGGAAAGCAAGTTCAATAAAATATCCGACTTTACAGAAGGTTGCAAGAGATTTATAAGCCATTCAAGTATCTACTGTGGCATCTGAGTCAGCGTTTAGTACAAGTGGTAGATTTGTGAGTCCACATAGAAATAGGCTTCACTCGAAGACTTTAGAAGCTTTAATGTGTGCTCGGGATTGGTTTTGGACTGATATTCATGGTAGGATTTATTGTTTTATATTTATTATTCATGCAATTTCTTTTATTGCTAATTTTTTTCTATATTGTGTGTAGAAAATTCTGCTCATTCATCATACTCTGGAACTTGTGCAACGTTTAGTAAGGAGGACATTGACGAAGAAGTACATTTTTTTATTTAAATCTTCAGTTAAGACCATTCTTGATTAGATAGTATGGTTGTATTATTACTCTAATTACATTTCTTATTTACTATATAGGAATCAATTTTGAGTCTTGATTCTTTACCTATGCTAGTAAGAGTTGTCGGGAAGAATGAAAATTGACATATGCTAATAAGAGTCTTGACTTATGTTGATAATATTGTTTGTTAAATTCGAATTTTGCATTTAGAAGTTGGGATATTGTTTTGCATTTTCATTTTGGATATCGTTTGCTAAATTGGCTAAGTATTGTATTTTTGTTTTTATTGACTTTTCTTCTCAATTTTTATTTTCAATTTGACGGTTGAAGTTTGAATTTATAAAAAATAATTTATTTTCGTGGTTATTAACAGAATCGAACCGAGATACGAACCGAACCAAACCTACTTACGTGGTTATGGTGCGGTTATGGTATGACAAAAAATTTGATGGTGCAGTTATGGTTTTGGCCGAACTGACTTCAAACCGAACCGAACCGAACCGTTGCCATCCTTAGACAAATTTTAAGATTTTATTTTTGTAATTTCTGCTTAAAAGTTGGTACTTGGAGACTTTTATAAAAGTTTTGACAATTTGAATTTTCCAAATCCTATAAAGACTTCTAAAAAGTTTTTAATTGAATATATCGTGACTTTTAAAGACTTTTTAAAAGTATATAAAGTCTCGATTGAATACACCAATACTTTTAAAAAGTATCAAAAAGTTAACATTGAATACCCCTAAACTTTTTAAATTTGAAAAAGTTTTTAAAAGCCCAATTGAATATAATCTCCCTAAGATGCGCTTCAAGGTTGATGAGTTTTTTATGGAACACATCAAAAGAGAGAGAGGATTCCTAAATGGGGGATGATATATCTATGTCGTCATAGGGAAGTCCTTCAAGAACTTTTAAGGTATGATCCTCGTATGAATAGGAGAATCTATCGAGGCAAGTTCACAAGCTTTGCTCTTAATAGTTTGAAGAAATTCAATACTGGTTTGGGTTCCTATTCTGAGGTTAGATAGATAGAATTTTAGTTGCATAATACGACCATAGATAGTTTGTCATAGTTTGTATTGAGGGTGTTCTTAACTTTTTGAGAAGTCTTGGATGAAACTATGAGCGAAATTATGGTTGGAGGTCAAGAATCAATAATGACAATCAGTAGAAATCGCTATTGCTGGATCCAGAATGCAAAATCTGGATTTGGAATTAATTCTCCATCAAATTTGATTGTGGTTGGGATTATCGTTTCTTTTCTTGATTTTCTTGAATTAAAACATTGATGACTATATTTTCTGCTAAGATTATCAAAACAAGAATTTGAGTTTTCCTTTGGAACTATTTTTCTCCTTATTGTTTTGAATTCAAAACAACGGTGGTAATCAGATGGGATTATCCAAACAAGTAAAGAAATTTAACAGTGCATATTAATGTCAATGATTGAAAATATGGAAGTATTATAAAGGAATTATGATGGGATATATATAAAAAATAGAGGTGTCAATTCGGGTGGTCCGGGCCAGGTCTGCTCGTCAACATTTGAGCCAAGTAATGGCCCGCGTGAAAAAAAGTCCGCCCGCTACGGGTCCCGGGCCGGTTCTCGACCCACAAATTTTGGATTACAACACAAGCCCGCCCGCTGACCCATCCGGTTCGAACTCATGCGGGTCACGGGTGGCAGTTTGTTTCAATTTGGCCCGTATTATTGTATAAATAAAATTATAAAAATATAAAAATTTTCATATTTATGACAAAAAATATTTTTTTGGTTAAATGTAAACTAAGAATTGAACAAAATGATAAATTCATATTTATATCGAGAAATATTTACATAGAATTCAAATTTAACGTTACATGAATTATTTATAACTTTGTAAAGTTAAATTTAATTTAAACAAATAACAATTAAATACATTTCTAATAACTATTATCAAATATTTATAGCATAAGTACATCACAACTAGGTGGCACCTACTTTTATTATAATTTATAGTTTAAGTACATCCCAACTAGATTGACACCTACTTAAATCTTAACTATAATTTAGTTGTTCAAAAATTATATATTTTAATATTTGTTTTCCAATCAATCTTCAGGAACTGCAAAATTTTTGAAGTCTTCAACAATATCATCAATAATTTTATCTTGTATCATTCGATCCGCGAATATCCAATCTTTCACTTATATGAGAGCTTCCAAAATATCTTCTTTAAGTCTAGATCTTTTTTCGTTCAATACCCTGTTACCTGCACCAAAAGCAGACTCAGATGCCACTGTTGAGACTGGAACTGTTAGTATATCTCGTGCCATTTTAGATAATACAATGTATATCCGTTCATTTCATTTCCACCATCGTAAAATATCTAAATTATCCACTTCATCTTCAGGTATTAAACTATAATGATCAAATTGATAATATATTTCTAATTCAGAAGGTGTGGTATTTGGATTTGCAGTTGAAGTTGTAGATGAAGAACCAAAAACATTACGTTTCTTAACTATTATGGAGAAAAAAGAAGATTTGCCTTTACAAGTTGTACTAGAGCTATTATGGTTAGAACCCCCTTTTTTTTTCAAATTTTCTTTTAAAAAAAATTTCATGGGCCAGCGAATTAACCGTAGCCCGTGAAGGTACAACCCGCAAAGCCCACGGGTCACACCTCCTTGACTCGTGAACCGCCCGCTCTGGTCACGAGTCGGCTCGCGGTCCCGAGTCGATCCGGGCCGGTTTTCACTGGTCTGGCCGGCCGGCCCGTCCGTTTTGACACCTCTAATTGACTCTAAGCATTGTTCAGTAGCCGCTAAAGGGGTAGCACCCCTCATGGGGGTTCGAGGGCAATGCTCTCGGTGGAGATCGATCGCCTGGTTAGGTCGCAAGAGTTGAGGGGACAGCGCCCCTTATGGGGGCTCGTGGACAACGCCTACGAAAGGAATTCTGATTTGTAAATGTTTGTGAGCTTTTGTAATTTTTTTTATGTTTTTGAATTAAATTATTAGTAAATGAAATTGTATTTAGTCTGTGTAAAATGTAAGCAAACGTTACAACCTAAATTTAAAAATAAATGTTGGTAAATTTGATTAATGTTATTTTTAAATGTATTGTATAATTTTGAAATATACAAGATATAAATGATTTTTTTTTTTTTTTTGCTATGTTTAACGTATATTATTGTTTGCACTATTAAAAAAAAAGAAAAAGAAAAATTGGTCCACACAGTGCCGAGTCAAAACTCCTCACAACGCGGAGCATTCACTCCGCGCAGTGCAGAGTAGTAACTCCAAATTTTTATTTTTATTTTTTTTGGATTTGTTTTTTTGCTGCAATGAAAGAAAAATTCATTCACAAAAAAAAAAAAAAAAAATCCGCACTGTGCGGAGTGTTGTGTCTGCGCTCACCGCGCTGTGCGAACACACTTTTTTTTTTTTTTGCTGTCATTCAAAAGTCAACAATTATGGTAGAAGAAAGTTCATCCCACGCTTAAAGCTTTGATGAATAGTGGATGATGAATATAGATAAAATGTGATTAAAAAAAAAGATTCACAAATAAACAGTAAATAGTGGATTCATTCTTTTAAGATAGTAGGGATATGTGTATTTGCTCTAATATTGTCTCTTCTATTATTATTTTGGAACTTTAGTTAAAGATGATAATTTATAAATATTAGAGTTTTAGTTAAATATAAATTCTAAAAAATATATAAAAAGGTCCAAAAGAATTTAATGAAAATAAATATTAGTGGATGAATTTAGAGTTATATATTTTTATTTAACTTTATACATGTCTATTCTCAAGTTTTCTTTATAAATTTCTAAAAGTAAAAAAAAAATACTACTTAAATTTATTTATGTTTTGTTAGAAGAAATTGCTGATCATATTATATTGTATTATCGATTTAAAAGAAAAATCTAGTTGACATGGATTTAACTATAAAAGGTAAATTCATGCAAGATTAATGTTTTCTTCTCTCTTTTACTTTCTTATTCATTTCTAACACAGAAATAGAAATAAAAGAAGTTGGGGAAGGCTAAGAAGAATTTGGGGGAAGAATATCAATTTTCATTGATCGATCAAAGTCTAGTTACAAATTTTTTTTTTTTTTTAAAGGTAATCAAATATTTTATTAATCAAAGAATAATACACAGGTAGTGTATCATTACATTAAACCAGAAAGAAACAACATAAAATTAGGTAGCTCATCTATATGATTAGTAGCCGCAGCATTAAACCAATTATACAAGGTCATATAAAACAATTCCCTAATCTCCACAAACTCCAAACAATGCAGCCTGGAATAAGGTTCCACACAAGCTTGCTATCCTTATCTCGAAACTTTCTCCTCCATGCCTTTAACACGTCTTCCATACACCTCGGCAACACCCAGTCCATGTGTTGAGAAACCAAAATAACATTCCACAGCAAACGAACAACATCTCAATGAAGGAATGGGTGGTCAATCGTCTCTCCATCCTTCCTACACATATAGCACCACTCTGTAACATAAAAACTCATTTTTCGAAAATTATCTACAGTTAATACTTGTCCCCTAACAACAGTCCAAAGTAAAAATGTCACCCTTGGAGGCAATTTACATTTCCATACCATCTTCTAAAGAAATGAACTCTCCACAGATCCCAATAAGGATCTAAAATAAGTGCCGACTGAAAAAGTATCATTCTGTGTCAACCTCCACCTACTACGATCACCCTCACCAATCCTCATTCGCACCTCATACAAAGTTGTCAGGAACAGTGCATAATCATCCACTTCCCAGTCTTCCAAACCCCGCCCAAAAACGATGTTCCAACTAGGTAATCCGTTGTGTATATCTAACACTTCATTCACCACAGTAATCAGCTCCACAACAATACGATACAGAGAGGGAAAACCCTCCCAGAGCGGATGTTCTCCACACCAACGATCATACCAAAAACTAATAGTATTATCATTCCCCACCACAAAATTCAATCTATCCAAAAAATCGCTCCACCTTCACCTAATATACCGCCACAAACTCACCCCATAGGAACCACGATCCTCGACTGAGCACCACCCCTTCCATAACACCATATTTTGCCCCTATAATTTCTCTCCAAAAACTCTCCCTCTCCACTCCGAATCGTCACAACCACTTGCCCAACAAAGCCGCCTTATTAAACAAAACAAAGCTCATCAATCCAAGACCACATGAACACACTGCACCCCAGTTAACCAAATGTAATTTCCTCTCCTCCCCCAATCCTCCCCAGAGAAATTCTATTTGGATCCTCTCTAACCTTTTTACCACTGCAACAGGAATAGGAAACAATGACAAGAAATAAGTCTAGAGATTCGACAAGGTGGACTTAATAAGAGTAAGACGACCACCCTTTGAGAGATACATACACTTCCACCCTGCTAGCCTTCTCTCTACCCTTTCCACAATATTGTTCCAAATATGTCTACTTTTAAAACGTGCTCCTAGAGGAAGTCTAAGATATGACATGGGCAGCTGCGCAACCATGCAACCCAAAATAGCAGCTAACTCATCCACGTTCTCCACCTCGCCTATTGTGATCGCCTCAGATTTTCCCAAATTAATCTTCAAACCAGATACAGCTTTAAAGCACAGAAGCAAAAGACGCAAGTTCCTGAATTGTTCAACATCTGCATCACAAAAGATCAAAGAATCATTTGCAAACAACAAATGAGAAACCTGCAACTGATCAATCATGAAACCCCTTAATAATCTCTCCCCCACAGCCTTCTCAAGCATCCTACTGAAAGCCTCCATCACAATAACAAAGAGCAGTGGAGACAAAGGATCCTCTTGCCTTAATCATCTACTACTCCGAAAATAACCCTTAGGGGTGCCATTCACCATGACTGAAAAAGAAACTGTAGAGATACAAAACTGAACCCACTTGCACCACTTATCCCCGAAGCCACATCGCCTGAGCATATACAGAAAGAAATTCCAATTTACGTGATCATAAGCCTTCTGAATTTCAAAATTACATAACATTCCTGGAACCCTTAGACACAGTCTTGAGTTGATGCATTCATTCGCTGTAAGTACGGAATCTAAAATCTGGTGCCCTTTGACAAAAGCATTCTGAAACTTAGAAACCACCTTCCCCAACACCTCCTTTAATCTGTTCGCCAATGACTTCGCAATAATCTTGTAACCCCACACACTAAACTGATAGGACGAAAATCCTTGATATCCGTCGCTCCCAATTTCTTAGAAATCAACACGATAAATGTAGCATTGTAGCTTCTCAAAAATCTACCACACTGGAAGAAATAAGTAAGGGCATCAACAATGTCGAATCGCACCACTTCCCAACAAGTCTTATAGAATGAGAAAGAGAAGCCATCCGGTCCTGAAGCCTTGTCATCATTCATATTGAATACCACCTCCTTAATTTCATCCTCCCCGAAAAGTCTCTCTAACCAAATGGCATCCGCCTCATTAATAGTAGAAAAATCTAGCCCTTCCAATTCTGGCCTCCCGTCAAATTGCTCCCGATAAAAAGTTTGGTAGAAGCTTACTATTTGGGTCCCGACATCTTGTGGTTCCTCATAAATAACCCCATCTATCTCCAACATAGAGATGGAATTGTTACGCCTATTTGAATTAGCAACCCTATGGAAAAACTGCGTGCATTTGTGCCCCTCTTTTAACCACAGGACCCTAAATTTCTGTCACCAAACAATCTCTTCCATCTCCACCAACCTTTCCAATTCCCCCCTTAATTCTCCACGTCTCTCCCTCTCATCCCCTACCAATCCTCGACTCTCCTCCCTTCTATCCAGCTCTTCTTCATCTGACATGCATTGGTTTTTACGACAGTCAATATCTCCCATCCTCTCTTCATTCCATTTCTTCAGATCCATTTTCAATGCCTTCATTTTCTGATCGAGCAAGTGACTGGGAGACTCCCTAAAGTCATACGATGCCCACCATGTCCTAACTCGCTCCACAAAACCTTCAAATTTTAGTCACATCTTCTCGAACCTAAATGGCCTACATCCCATGCACCTCACATTCCCAGATAATGAAATAGGGAAATGATTTGAATAAACCCTCCATAATCTCCTCTGAGTGATCTCTGGGTACTTGGCCTCCCACTCCCCACATATCAGAAACCGATCTATTCGGGATAATACAGGTTGACCCCGATTAGATGACCACGTAAAATCTCCTCCAATCATAGGTAGATCCACCAACATGTTTTCCCTAATAAAAGTTGAGAAGTCTTCCATAACCCCCGTTAATCTCCCACCACTAGACCTTTCAGTAGGAAATTGAACCACATTAAAATCTCCTCCAATACACGTTGGAAGGTTCCACCAAGCCATCATAGCAGTCAATTCATCCCACAATTCACCTCTACTCTCGTCAACATTAAGCCCATACACTCCTATAAATATCCATCGAAATCCATCCCCAATATTTCTAAATGAGAGCGAAAGAGAAAATAGTCATTCACTAACCCCCTCCATATCAATAACTCTAGTATCCCACATGACTAGCACACATCCCGAAGCTCTCGATGACCCCAGAAATTGATACCCTACATACTGCCCCTCCCCCCAAAGACTAGTCACAACAGACCTCGAAACGAACTCCAACTTCGTTTCTTGTAAACATACAAGGTCAGCTCTCCAACCCCTAATTAAATTTCGAACCCCTAACCTTTTCCCGGCTTCATTAGCCCCCTTACATTCCAACTAACAATTTTTGGGATCATCTTAACGCTCCATCATCCCTCCCCCATCAATCCTCTCCTTGACTCGCTTTCTTTTACGTCATAATTAACCGAACATCTGAGTCATTTAAGCTCACGGTCACACTTTCTTGTCTTACCTGTATCCATCCCCCATCCCCTAGTAGCCTCCCCTTCCTCAAATAATTGCAAGAGTTTATTTTCATACCCATTGCAAGACACACCTACCATCTTGCTAAAGTCCAAAATTTTTTAGAGAACCCAATTCGACGGTGGTGGTATAATGTCACGCATCTTGCCATTCGCTATCTCATCATCGTAAAGAGGAACATAGAACTGTCCCTCCTCTTCCTCCACCTGTACTACATCACTATATATATTCCCCATCTCGGCTCCATCAACCCACACCACCAAAGCTCTATCATTCCCTAAAGTCTCCTCTTTTGTAGACTTCAAATATCTCCTCGTGTAGGTGTTCATTACCTTCATGGCATTGCCTGTCACCCCTTTCTGCTTTTCAGTTACCGAAGTTAGATGTTCTGTCAATACCATTCCGATCTCTTGCTCCATTGTCATCACTATCCCCTCTACTGGATTCATATCCAAAGCACCCTCAATCGTGGAACACTTGTTTTTTCCCGCGTCGAGAATCTCCGATTCCAAATTCAACATACTTGGCTCCCCTACCTTATTCAAAAGGTCTACCTCCACTGCTTTAGTCATCACCTGGGACTCACCACTTGGCCCAACTAGCACCTCCTTATTTTGAGTTCCGTCCGATGTCAACTCCTTAAAATCCACATGTGCTACATTTAATCCATTACCTAGACACTCATTCAAATCCACCCCACACCTATGACAACAAGTTTTCCTTACGCCCACTACATTCCCACTATCCATTAACCTGATTAAGTCATCCAATTTACCTTGCAAAGCCTTGATGTGGTCCCTTATTTCAATACTATTCAAGATTCCATCAGATATACCATCTGTTGTTGCTTCCTTAAACTCATGCACCGATAGTTGTCCTTCCTTACTAGTTACAAATAAAATCCTAAGTCTTATTTATAAAGTAAAGAGCTTAAATATAAAAGTAGTAAATTAACTACCCTATATAAAAATCTACTTCAATTTTATCATTTTATCCAAATCCAACTATATATAACCCTCATTTGGGATCCATTTTAATTAACTTTTGGGAAAAAAAGTATTTTGAAATAATTTTTTAAAGAATGTATGGTTAAAAAAGAAGGAAAAAAAATTTGAGTTTATGTGTAATATTATTTTACTGGAGAATGTATGTTTAAAAAGAAGTGAGAAAATTGTATTTTGAATAAAATGAAGCCCAAACATTTCTTCAGTCCACATCTTCTTCGATATCTTCAATTCATATCCTTATAACCCATCATTTCTGCTATGCTGAGAGAACTCTGACATCGACAAATTAGACTGCGAAAATCTGGCTATGGAGGCCAATATTTATGACGAACCAATTATCTACAAAAATATCCTGATTGTAACATTAGCTCACATATCCTCAAAAACATCAATTCGCTCTCTGACAAATTGGCATGCAGAAACAAATGAAGGAAACACTAGCGGCTTGAACGTGCTTCATTGAGGAAGCTATATTATGATAGTATCATATTTCTTTTGAAAATCAAATTCGTTTTTAACACATATATGGTGCATTGAACTGAAAAAGAAATCCATAGACAAGTACATCACATGCATCTTTCTATTCTCTCCTTCAATTATATCAAATTGAACATCCCAAACATATCAGAACCTCATAACATTGCAAGATATCAAGGAATGCTAATTGAATAGGAATCATCATATAAGGAATTCAACATCTACGACAAATGATGATCAAAGGGAAAGGTCCTCCACATTTACCACCATATTTTGTATTTAACTCACCAAATCTGATTACTGATATACAGTTTCTTCTTCAGTAGGGTTGAAAGGGAAATCAAATTCAAGCACTGGCGGACATGTGGTCTTGCAAAAATGTAGTATAGTTTTTCAATCACGAAATTCATCCATGAATCCTCTGTGGAATTCAGTCAGATGAGTCACAATGACCGGTATTCTGTCCTCTTGAGGTAATATTGTGCACCTAAAATGCCATGTTCCAGGCACCTACCACATAAATAACACAACAATTATCAGGCACAACTGGTAGTGAGACACTGATAAGTTCATGCTAGCTTGTATTTTTTATAACTTAATTTCTGAGGTATTATTTAAGTTCATGTGTAAGTTGGGTAGTAATACCATATATTTACGATATTAGTACCCTAATTATTTAAGTCCACTATGATTGATTTATGTATTATTAATTAATACTGCTCAAGGACGTGATTAAAATTAGCATCATGGCCATTCTTAACAAAGCCTATATCTGGGTAATGTTTATAAAAGGCCAAATCACTTTTTATCCATACATTTCATGGGACTTGCAAGTGCTATTCACTTACCCACTACTAGTTTCTATCTATCTATTTATTTATAAAATAAATTGTTTATAAACACTTCCTAAACATGCTTCAAGGATAAGTAGAAGTCCTAGTTTAGTAATTTTAGTTAGAATGTCCATATAGCTTATTATTTTTATCCTACAATGGTTCTTTTTGAACGATTCAAGGTTCTTCAGAAAGTACACAACTAGATCTTTAAAATGATACAATAAACGATGTTTGAAGACAAAATTGTGCAATGGAATCCATGCACAAAGGTCTAGGCCAATCTAGGAAATTTAGCTGGTTTTGCATGTTAAGAAGTTGAGTTGAACACATGTTTTTTATACATTTCATTTATATGACACTAAACATTTTTTATAGTAGTTTAATAAACCATGGATCTAAATGGTTTGTACACTAGGGCCGAGTACTACCATCCAAAAATTGGGCACAAATATATAAACTGAATTATTTTTGTCATGAATAATGTTAGTGCAAGTGGTTACCTTTAATTTAAGCATAGTCCATAATGGCTTTATTCACTAGGGATAATTCACCAAGTGCCTAATAGGGGACAAGGAATTTTATATTATGTGCAGCGATGCAAGGTGTGATGCTAATAATATAATGTAAGTGGAATTTTATCATAACCTTTTTTGATAACCGTGGATGTCCGGACTAGCTTGCGCGCACCTCGACTAATTCCACGGGGCCCTAAAGTTTACGGTTCGGTACTCACCTCAATAGCCCTGAGGAGACCCGAACTGGTGACCATTGGGGAGCAAACTCAAGGCCTGACCAATTGAACAACCCCTCAAGGTTGGAATTTTATCATAACCTAAACTATGATCTCTAGCAGTTTTCCTTCCACTAGGGGATGGTTTGCAAGAAGTTAAATAGGTGACAAAAGATAATTCTTTAATTGGTGATCTCATGTTAACATTTTGAGTTCTAAAGATGTCTCCATTAGAAGATAAAATACATAAAGATATACATTCCACTTAGATTATAGCTCAGGCCGTGTGTTCGGGTTGAAATGGAGCCATGCACGTTTATTTATTATAATATATAAACGCATCCACCCTCTCCTCTATTATAAGTAAAGGCAAACACTTTCATCAAAAATAGTTTGCATAATTTATCATTACATGTTAAGACAATTTGAAACCAACATGCATACAAATTACATTTTCTATTAATTCACACAAAGACAATATCTATAACTTGACATGACTTAGTTAAAGAATTAACTTTTGTCCCCCCCCCCCCCCCCCCCCCCCCCCCACCATTTGGGCATATAATGAACTATCCCCTATTACGAAGGAAAAAAAAAAAAATCCAGACCATGGTTTGAGCTATGACACTTAACATTATAATATGTAGACTCTAGCATCACACACTACAACAATACACTTAATATTAAATCCTTGCCCTCCAATTTTGGTCCTAATTATGGATGGCCATACATAACCCTAGTGTGGAAACCATTTGCATCCATGATTTATTAAAGTAGCAATTCTAAGCCGCACACCAGTTTAGGTGTCTACATATGTAGCATTAATGATAGATTCATTTAAATACATGGAGTTATGATCCATTTAATTGAATCTAATCATATGTTGCCACCTAAACTGGTGGGGCTAGATAGCATTATTATAAAATAAAATCACTGTAGAAAAATATTTGGTGTCATATAAATGAAATGTATGGAAGATATGTGGTAATCTAACTTTATAACATGAAAAAACAAGACAAATTTCCTTTGTTTGACCGAGTCCTATGTGCAAGGATTCCAAGACATAAATCTGTCTTCGAACTTCGTACATAATATCATTGTAAAGATCTCGTAGTTTGCTTTTTGACGAGCCTTGATTGCACAAAACGAACTATAGTAGGATAGAAATAAGCTAGACAAATATTCTCACTAAAATTTCCCAACTAGGACTATTTCCTAGTTAAAGAGGAGGAATATTTTGGGTAGGGGAAGGGGGAGGCTACACTGTGATTTAGTTCAGTGAACCCAAAAAAGAAATAAATTTCATCTAGCACTACACCAATTAATATTTTAGTATTATGAATGACAATAGCTCTGCTAAGGTCTACAAGGTCCTCGACCACCTTAATGTTCAGACTTCGGACTCATTTTTCATTTTATTTGACCAAATGATCTTTCAGATCTTTTATGATAGGATTTTTTTAAAAAAAAATATCTGACAACTAACAATATTTAAACATGGAATTGTATAAGAGAGACACGTTATCAATAAAATTTACCTGTCCAAACCCAGAACCAGGTACAACTACTATTCCAGTGGCATCAAGAAGACGACGAGCGTAAAATGCATCTGGGGCCTTGTTTGCAGCTTTTGCTGCTTCAATCACTTTCTTCGGCAGTTCAATACGAGGGAACAGATACATTGCTCCTTCAGCTCTGTTGCATGTCACCCCTTCTAAACTATTCAATGCAGCTTCAAGTGTCTGAAGATCAAAGAATGGAAAAAGAATTAAGCATTGAAAGGAGAAACGAATAGTCACTGAAAACAAAAGTAATATCAAATCCCATATAGTGGTAAATGTAATTGATGTTCCAATTGTTAAATTTTTCTTATTACATACATCTTTACACAACACTACCATGTCAATCTATCAGTGTTCAGAATTGACGGTTATTTGCAATTTACATGTATTTACCATACAACCATGTTATCAGTTTCTGTAACAGAACGAAAAGGAAGTTTGATAAGACTAACCTTTGCCCTCCTTGCCAGGGATGATAGGATTGCATCTTTCTCAGCAAAATAAGACTCGAAGGATTCATCTCCCACCTGTACACATTAATTAAGAATATTTATTGCATTGTTTGGAGACATGCAGATGAAATGGTTTGGAGATATTAAAGTTAATGATTAAACGTCATGTTGATGACAATTAATTCTGTAAATAAGATATGACAAATACTAAGCTGAAATGATGTATCACTGTGCCAAATAGCATTCCAATTTTTTGTCTTAGATGTATATAGTCTGACTCAAACCAGAGAGCAGCTGGCTCAAGATTCCTTGGTACTGGTAAAGAAGAAGAAGATGGATATCTTTTCATATTAAGACCTTCAACTTTGGATGGGCTTTTAAAATTTAATGGTGCAATGCTGTAAATTTCTTACAGTGAAATTTTCTTTCGACAGACCTTAGGTTCTTTCGTATTTTCAGATTTCACTATATGTAGGTCCATTTGGGATCATCAAATTTTTTTTTTCGGAATACCCAAATGAGTTGGGTTGAAGGCTTAACTCTAAATTGAACAAGAAATAATAATTAATTTAACTCTAACTTGTCAGGTGACAACATTCTGTTTAAAACCATTAAGGCAATAAGCACCTGGCTCAGAACTTCCTGAGATATACATTGTGTGCAAAATTGCTGCCGATAATTTTAATCAACTCTATTGCAAGTTCACTTCAATTCTGACTATCAATCAACTCTGCATTCAGTTTATTATCTAACTGGCAAAAGGCCAATGGCTGTATTACTTTCTAATCACTCTTGCTGGTATGGTGGAGAAATATTACTAGCCTAAGAAAATAATAACCAACCTTAGGGGGGCCCATGACAAGACTTGCAAGAATCTGACCAGATATATTAGAGCAAATGTTTACAGATGACATTTTGTATATTTGCTCCCTTACATCAGGACTAAAACCAGTGACTTCCATGTAACCTCCTCTCTTCCCACACTCTCCATAGTACCCTGGACCAATGAAGAACAGAAGCTCGTCAAGTTTGAACTAGTTCCTTAATGGTAACTACCACATTTGGCTAAGCTTGAAAACTTCACTTATAAGTAAATAAGTAATTTCTAAAATGAATAGGTCTATTATTGATTAAAATTACAAATAATCAAGTTATCTGGACAAGGAGAGAGTTACTTTCAAATAAAATTAACTTCTTTACTTTTAAAGTAAGAAAAGCAAGTTATCCAAAAATGTTTTCGTTTCAATGACTTTTTAATAATTTTTAGATTTATCAAGCATGCTTTATGTGCGGATGTGACCACTGTACCTTTAGATACAGACTGGAAAGATACAAGGGAGACATCTTTTTCACCATACCCCATAGTCCTGGAGACTTTCTTAAATGAATGGAACTGCTTGTCAGGCACATAAATATTTTCCTGGTACACCTGAGCGAGCCCACCAACATCATCAAAGATCATACTTTATGCAAGGTTAATAACATAAAGGCAGTGCAGAGGCACTGTGGTCACAGACTTGCAGTTAGTTTCAATATCAAAAGCACAAAATGCACCAATAAAATTTCTTAACTAGAGTCACTAGAAGAATTGAACTGAGACTCTAAAAGATTATATTCACCTCATCTGCCAAAAGAACAAGCTTTTCTTTCTTGCAAAATTCGACAATTTCTTGTTGGTTGCTCTCAGACAGAACCTGTTGAAATACGTAGCAAAACATTCAAATCAACTAAGTCCCAGCAGCACCCATATGATCAGATTCCAATGGGGCCATTAGCCATGAAGGAAATGGAAGTTATCTTCCTCAATCGGCCTTGTGATATCTAAATTGATTACCTGCCCTGTGGGATTGCCAGGATTTATTACAACCAAGGCCTTAACGCATATACCCTTAGATTTGGCAGCTTCCAACTGATTCTTAAGCTCAGATATCTCAAGTCCCCATCCTGTTGCTTCATCAAGATTGTAAGGAACCTGCAAATTCAAACTAGAGTCCAACATCAGCACCTTCCTACTGGGAGAAATAGCCAAAACATAACTGATATCACTAAACATGATTAGCTTAATTTCTTCAGCAATAAAAAGGCTTCAGTTCTATTTATGGTCTGAAAGATTTCAAAGCACGTTGGCAGGATTACAAGAAACCTACACAAAACATTAGAATGACAAATTTCTCAATACGGTTCTATAGCACTTGATACATACAAGAGTGCCTCCATGGAGGGTGATCGAAGCAGAGTAAAGAGGGTACTGAGGAATGGGACAGAGAATGCCATCCTTCTCCGATCTTATCAATAACTGCATCATCATATGAACCTGAAAAAGGGATGAGAAGATTATTCACCATTTGCAATTCCTTTCCCAATAGTTTCCTACTGAACTCCTTGTGTACATGACTAGAAAGAGAATAACATGTTTACCGCTGGGCTTGCACCATCAGTCAAGAAAAGATCATTTGGGTCAGCTGGATATCCATCGCGAGCTTCAATACCAGAAGCAATTGTATCACGTAATCCTTTGATCCCCTGATTTGATCGAATAAAACGAAATCTCAATGATACATCTGCGATAGTATCCCATGTCACTCCTGTTAAAAAGAATTCAAGCGACAGAAGTCTTACCTGACTATGACTATATGCACCAGTAGCTCTTCCAGGAATTTGATCGAGGATCTGAAATGCTCTTTCTATGGAATCGGCACTACAAATTCATCAGAAAAAGGCAAATAATATGGATCTGCCACTAACCAAATATTTAATCATTTTTGCAACACATAGCAAAGAGTTAGGATAGTTAGATATTTATTTTTCACAGTCCAATTGAGAAAGTATATGCAGAAAGAAAATAAACAATAGTCAAAAAGCTACATTCAATCGCAGTTCTCAAAAAGTGAAGTTCATGAGATTCCTACCTATTATTAATGCAACTCTCTCTTTTCAGTCAAGATAGTTGATAATTAAATTAATAGAAATGTGATATAAATATAAAAGGTAACATTGCAAGTAAAGATATGAAAACCAGGAGGCACTTAAACAGCAAAAACTTGAGAACACAGCTTTCCTTAAATCTGGTTCTTCGCCTTGCTCTTTCAAATGTATTAGCTTCTCTGTTTTTTTGGTACAAGAACGATATTTGCATGGTAGACAATATCCATAATCTCCCAAATTAGAATTTGGAATTTGTAACTCCTGATGACCTATCATTAAAGTTGCTGAAACTTCAAATTAGAAATAAAAATGAAGATGAACTGTTCAAAACAGAGGACTCATTATTCTGAATAGATAGGAACCAACTTCTGCATATTCATGAAAACCCAAGAAACATTGAAAAGGTTCATGGACACTAAATGAACAAGCTGAGAGAACATGCCAAACAGAGTGTATAGAAACTCTATAAATTATTATACAGCATCCTTCTTTTAATTCACAAAATTGAAAAACCTTAACAAAGAGTTAAACATGGTTGCTATGATAGTTTTAAGAATAAGAAAACTTTCGGAGGTTAATGGTTCTTGTATTCTGTTATTGTACAAGAAAAAAGGAAAGGCAGAATAATTGATGGCATTCCACACAGAGTGAAGTGGCCAAATAGATAGAGGTAATTGAGAAAGGGATGAGGGCTACACAAGTCCTGGATTATCACTCACATTACATTTTTTCCGGTCTCTCTGAATCTCTTTTCAACTTTGCCCTCCTTCGAAACTACAAACACCTTATTATAATTTCATTTTCAAAACTGAATTTGGATCCCAAAAGTTACAGACCTGGCACTCTAGCATGTCTCTAAGGTGTCCACAGCAGACCTCTAATGTGTCCTCTGTATGTCCGGAATTAGAAAAAATAATAAACATAATTTTGCAAACATATCCATCAAGTTTCCCAGCTTCAGAAGCATACTTGTGCGCGACAAAGAAGCAGTGGTCATCAATGTGGCCCATGTAGAAAGTTACACGGCTATGAACAAGGTGATTTTATCAACTACTAGCTATGAAACAGGACGTAGTTCATTTCACTTACACTCTAAACATAGAAATTCCATTGCTGTTACAGTGCAAATCATCCATTTCATAACGTGAATATTATGTCAGATTTTAATTTGCTTATACCTAAATAGACCCCGTGTTTCAGCTTTGTCCAAAATGGCAGGATGGTCACATAATGCAAGGACCTAAAATAAGAATTAAAAAAAAAAAGGTTAGATGCACAGAGATAATGACAACAGAAGTAAAATAGTAAAATATTTTCTGGAGAATAGGATAAAGATCACCAAACACACCTCTCTAAAAAATGTGAATGGCTGCTGACCTAGGGATTGAGGATTTCCAATATTGCAATACAGGATCTGCCATTATCACAGAGAGAATTAGCAAAGAAGCAAAACTATTTTTCAGCAAGTTCAAAATCTTGTAAAAATTGCACCAGAAAGTTGTTAAAACCCATATAAACAAACTGAAGACCAAAACAATGCAGATTGGGTGTGAGACCCTTAGATCTTTTTTTGGATAAGCTAAGTGTATAATATCCAAAGTATGAAAGAAAAGTACAAGATTACAGAGGCATACCCCGAAAAACAAGGCTAGAAAATATGCTTCCTAGCACAAACAATAACTAGTGCTAATAATCTAGCCACAACAATCAAAAATATCCGCTGAAAAACCCCATGAGCGTTGGAACCATCTATTCTCATCTGATGGAACCAAGATCCTACATAGATTCACTCGTGCACAAACAGAAAAAACAATGTCTCGAATAACAAGACTCATGTTTAGGAGCCTCACCATGGGTTCTAGCGTTACGCTGACGCCAAATAGCATAAATCGAAGCTACAAACATCAAACGAATAGCAATAGAGCACACTGATCTCCCACGAAACTGCTCCATCCAAGAAAGAGTTTATGTCCAACTCCACCGAACCCAAGGCAGGTTATATTTAGCATGCCAAATGCGCTCAGAAAATGGGCAAGTAAAGAATAGATGATCCAAATCCTCCACCGAACAACCACATAACACACAATGCATAGACTGTAACAAACCAAAACGTACCATATCGAATTTAACTGCATAAAAGTTCATCCATGCTCCATGTTGAGACTGTAGAGGACAGTATCTTTTCTCCTTCGGGCATTTTAGTCCTCCCTTTATTCTTCCTCCCTCATGGTTAAACACTATATATTGATTGGTAAAATTATTACCTTACAAGGTGGACAGGTGGTACCAACAAAAATCATTTCTGACATGGGCATGAGTTCTTTCTTCTTCCTTTTTTCCATATGGAAAACACTGATGAGGAGGTGTATGGGTGGGAAATACCCAACCAGTTATTGGACAATTGAGAGCTCTTTCGACAGGCTCTAAAAAAAGGGATTTTGATAGAACACTAATCTGGTTTACTTATGCAAGGAGAAAGAGAGGAGGAAACGCAGCTACAAGTGAGGCAACAATAGCAAGGGATTAAGCCCAACTTTAGTTAATTAGCAGGGAAGGGGTATTTGGGTAATTGAGTGAGTTGGAGATTGTCAATAAAAGTGAGAGAAGAGGGAAAGGGGGTATTCATTCATGCACATGTTCAGTTAAAGAGGAGAGATCCTGCCTACATTCTGCTATATATCAATAAAGCTTTCATTTACACTTGTTCTCTGCCTTACAAACATTACATCACTCTATCCATACGACCTCTCGTTCCAGCAATTACCATACAACTTCACTAATACAACCAATCCTACTGTTACAGCTTCTGATTCAGAATCGGAGGTCACCACCACAGCAACAGCAATTCAATCTTCACAGCAAATTCAGCAGTAACCATGGCAGCAGCAGGAGCCAGACTCATTAGAGCAACAGGAGCGCCAATTGCAGGGTAATTCCTCCAGTTGGGCACCATCAGCTGGGGGTCCTATTAATTTGGTATCAGAGCATTGACACTGGGAGGGAGGATGACGCTTACAGAACGTGTAGAAACCTTGGAAATGAGAATCGATGGTATACATTCAGAGTTATAACAAGGACTAAGGGTTATGAAATCCGATATTTTAAGGGATATGTCAGTGTTGAGGCAGGAATTTGAGATGATTAGGAACGTGAAAGTAATGAGAAGGGACTGGTCGCTGCTTCGCCTGAAACCACCCACACCTCTGAAATTTCACCCAATTATGATGAAATCGGGGCAAGCACAGACAGCCGAAATCGACGTGAGGAAGCCACCGTTAGAGAAAATCGAAGATAATTGCAATCTTACCAGCGCCATTACCGGCTATACCAGACGAAGTACTGGAAAATTTTGTCAATGGGCTGAAATGGTTGGATAGGGAAGAAATCAGAATGCAAAAACCACAGGTTTTGGGCCAAATTACGGAATTGGCCCAAAGGGGAGAAGGCAAAAAGGAGTCCTTGAAGCAAGCCCAATCCAATTTTGGCCCATGTAAAATACCCTATTAACTAATTAAACTATATAATTAGCGTAATTAATACATTCTAGAATTACAAAACCACCCAAAACCCAAATGATCAACAATTCCTATTCCAGAAAACTCTCAAAAGAGAAACTCTCCTCACCTACTCCACTTCTTCTCACCACCGTCTCGATTGATTCAGCTAGCTTTTTTCTCTTGCACCATGTTTTTTTCTTTTCAAGTGTCCAAGTAGATTCCTTTGAATTAGTACTCCAACTTGTGGTTGATCAATGTCATCAAAGTATTTCAAATTGGGGGTATGCTAAAAAGGGCCATGTACACAACGTCATCTAGGAATTGGTCAGCACATTCCATGAACTTTTGGTTTGGTCGTCCACGAGTTTAATACTATAAATAATTGAAATATGGGATTTTGAAGGGCTTGTACATAGTAGTTGCTTTTTATTTTATAGAACTCCGATGATGTTTATTTATTTGATAAGTTTTGTAAATGAATTTATGTGATATATATTAACTTCATCTGGGCAATCTGAAGTATTTAAAAGAGTTACATAATTATTTGACCAGCAATTTTTCTAATGGTTTTTTTTTACTACGTGTTATGATTTTCGGACATTTATAGTGCTAGTATATCTTCTGCTACTTCTTATTGCTAATTTTCAAGGTACAATTAAGAGTTTTAGGCATCCATATTAACTGGTAGCTTTTATGTAGTATAATTTTTTAGAGTGCTGTTGTGTATGTGGTGTCTGTCCATGCAGTTTATTTTGCCCAATAAGGGAATCATTCTGTATTATAACAGTTACTTTGGGGTGAGATAAATTCTTTCTCTATGTTGATATTGATTTGAACGTTGTAAGCTTCAGTCATAAACTTTATGTTAATGGTAGATGGCTAAAGAACAAGAATATGGTTTTTCTAAACAGGTGGGCCCCCACTATTGTGAGGGGCTGGTGAGGGGGGTTGTCAACCCCCAGCCCCCTCGATACAAACATCAATTCCCTTTTCTAATTTACCTGATAAGGATGAGAGTTTTGAGAAAGTACAAAAATTACTATATTTTGTAGCGAGTCTATTGTATTATCATCTATTATCTAATTCTATACAACAATTGCATTTTTCTGAATTTATGTCAATTTCAACTTATAGGTTGTGTTCATAAAATGAAGTTATGTTAAATGTTTAGTTAATACAAGTGAAGAATAATTACAAAGAGACAACATATAGAAAAATAACCATCACTTGGATCTAATTTAAAGTTCTGATATGTGTGTGTCACTTTTTAAAAATAGATGCACTAGAATTAAGTTAGATAGTGTGATACTATGAGTTGATTCATATAATTGATAGGTTGATATAGTTTGACATAAATATTTTACCCAAATTGTACTAAATTAATTATCCTTAGACCAAATTTAGAACAGTTTTGGGGTGATTTTGCTGTTGTAGGAGGATACGGATGCGAACAGGGAATCCATGTGTGAAAACTTTTGTGTGGATTGTATTAAATTAACAGGATAAAATTGGGCAAAAATCTTAAGTTTGAGGTCGATTTGCTTGAATGAGTGTTTGATAAGGGGCATTTCATTGATCAATACATAATGTTGTTTTAAATGTGAAACTTCTATTCGAAGCCTTTTTGAATTGGGTTATTAAGCTTGTAAGGGTGTTCAAAATCTGGTGCCATAAAGTCATCTGACTTGAGAGTTATCGGCCTAAAACTTGTTATATGGGTCATTTAGAAAGTTTAAGGGAAAGAATACAAAAAAATATATACTTTTGAAAATCAGAAAAAGCAAGTGAAAAAAAAAAAGCACTAAGTTTCTTGGTTAAGCTTCAAACACCTGTTTGAGTGAATTTGATTTTTGATTAAGGATAATTAGCCTAATTAAGTTTTAGAAGTCAAAACAATCAAAGAATTGGAGAATCCTTATTTATTCACGTGTTGACTTACAATTATTAGAGTCCGCCTCAACTAGAGAGGGTGGTGATAGTAATGAAAAATTCTAACCTTAGATTACACACTGAAAAAATAGTGAAAAAAAACAAGTTTGGAAGCGTGTGAATCATACATAAAGTGAAATAATATATTTGACTAGAGAGGGTCGAGAATTGAAGCAACTTGTAAATTCATGATTGTCACATAGTTCTTCACACACATGTCGATTTTGCATCGAAAGAGGGGACATTGGTCAGGTATTGTAACTTTGAGGCGGTTTGTAGATTTAGTACAGTAATTTCAAATATTGAGATAAAAAGTTAGATTGTCTAACAAAATACTTTTGCATGTTTGTGTGTTTGTTGTTATTTAGGTTATAATTTTGTTTGAAAACAAACAAATGTTTAAATTTGAGAGTATTTGATAAGTGTATTCTATACACTTATTAAAGGCCTTAAAATATCGATATTTGGCAATTCTTCTGACAAAATATATCATAAATTATAATATTTTATATTATATAGATAAAACTCAACTGTTGTACGAGGATTCGAAAGAAAGAAACGAAAATTGGTAAAAAAAAAAAAAGGCAAAATTTAAAGTGATGACCAAATTTTAAATATTCAATAGTTGATTCGGACATAAGAAGATATTTTGAAGATTTTTAGGAGACAATTAGATGGAATTAGAATTCAAAAAGAAATGAAATATTATCAAAATCAATTTTCACTTGTATAAATTATATTCCAAATTTTTAGCCGAATATTGACACCCATTTTTGGTACAGTAAACGTTCGAATTAGAAAAATTATATTCTAGAAAAGTTGTAGCCCTTTGATCTATCCAACACACTTTGAATCGCCTCAATTTGATATCAGGAGAGAAAGTTATCGCCAAAATACTAACTGCTGTGCGAGACAAAAAATTCGCTCGTGAAGACAATTTTCCTTATTCGATTAAAACTCTTTTGGAAATCAATTTGAACGTAATTTTCAACCAATTTACTACTCCTACAAATACCTAACAGTAGAATACATATTGAAGACCTTTCATATACATCTCATAATCCAATATTCATCAAATATTATCATCAAAGGTGAAAAGTTCATTGTTTTTATAAGAGAATTGAAGGGGACTTGCAAGAATTCAATCCGGTGAAGATTCAGACTTAATTTTTGGACAAAGAAGAAATGATGGAAGTGGAGATTCATCAAAAAAAACCATGGAAGAGATTCAAGATTTCAAGATTCATCTTCTCAATTTATCAAAATTCGAATTATATCTTTTCACTTAAATATGATTTCTTGTAATTTCAATATGTTTGCTAGTTATTCATTGTTAGGATGAGATAACCTTTGTTTTCAAATTTTTAATATTAATTAATTTTTGACGAATAGTAGATTTATTTTGTTGAATGTTTATTATTGTTTTCACCGACTTTTCAATTAATTTGCTACTAATTGAGATGATTTATTGAAATCTATTATTATCAAGAGAGATAATAGGTTTTTAGTTAAAAATAATAAACATTGTAAAGTTCGATAGATGGTAGAGATATACTTCTATGCTTTATATGGTTTCCATTTGTGTTCTAGATCTTTTAATGCATTTATCATGTTTCCATATTTCATCGAGAGACATGAAGGTCACATGGGGGGAATAAATTTGATAACTATCGAGAGAAGTTTTCAATTAAATTAGAAACACTGACCAAAAAGAATGATTACAAATTCTCGTTGTAATTCGTTGTGCTAAAAATGAATTAACAAGAGGAATTCGATATTTTAGCAATACTTTCACATATTTGAAATCAAACTAGTTAAATTGCTTTCTAGTTTAATCGATAATTTAGATATTAGTATAGAAAATCCAAAACCTATTTGCCATTCGATTAATGTTACTATTAATTTGAACTCGATTAAATATTTAGTCATCATGAGTTCGACACTCTACACACTACTGTATTACTTGACGATTCCGTTCACTTGCGAGAAATCCAACAATCAAATTTTTGGCGTCGTTGCGGGGGAATTATTGTATTTAATTAGTTTTAATTAATTTTAACTTTAATTTGAAAATTTATTACTTATTTATTTAGTTTCATTTATTAGAAAAATGTTAGTGTTTTCTATTTTTTCTTTTTTAGGACTTTGTATGCAAAATATTATACTGTTTTCTATTTATTTTTCTTTTTCTATTTTTTCTAGATCGGTTTATGCATTTATCATGTTTGCATCTTTTATAGAGCGATAAAGAGGTCACATTAGGGAAATATATTGGATAACATCGAGAGAGGTTTTCAATT
Source organism: Fraxinus americana (assembly GCA_035079005.1). Classification (NCBI taxonomy): domain Eukaryota; kingdom Viridiplantae; phylum Streptophyta; class Magnoliopsida; order Lamiales; family Oleaceae; genus Fraxinus; species Fraxinus americana. The sequence goes on along the minus strand of CM068706.1, from coordinate 29,124,488 downwards.
AAATTAAGAACACTGACTAATAAGAATGATTACAAATTGTCACTTTAATTCATTGTGCTAAAAATGGATTAACAATGGAGATTCGATATTTTAGCAATACTTTCATATATTTGAAATCAAACCAGTTAAATTGCTTTCTAGTTTAATCGATAATTTAAATGTTAGTATAGAAAATCCAAAACCTATTTGCTATTCGATTAAGGCTACTATTAATTTGAACTCGGTTGAATACTTAGTCATCGTAGATTCGACACTCTACACACTAATATATTACTTGCTCAAGATTTCGTTCACTTGCAGGAAATCAAACGATCATAAGTGAAGATCAATCTAGGAATGAATTCGCTCAAAAGCAGTACCAATTTAATGATCACAACTCAAGGAGCTAAGAACCCAATCCAATTGCTGATTTAATCACGAAATTGAAAATGGGTAATGAAAATTAAAGGAAGAAGAAGATACAAGGAGTAGAAGATATAGAGAGAATTGATTAATAGAAATGGTTTTTTATATCAACAACTGGAAGCACTTTCTCTTATGATTTGTATATATGCTGACGAACAAAATGAAAGGAAATCGCATGCTTTTACAAAAAACACAATAAGCAAAATAACACTTAAATGCTAGTTGTGGACCCCACTCTTTTTTCTTTTCTTAAAGCTAGTTACGGTTAGTTCTTTTCCTTCATTCTCCCTTGTTCTTCCATTGGGTTGTTGTTGCCTCATCATGACAACCCCGTCCATATATGAACCCAGTCCCCAAGGTTTGAAATTAGAGTATTTCTTGTGAATGTCATCTGAATCTTCCTAAGTCACCTCTTCTGTAGTCTGCCCCTTCCATTTGATTAGCCACTGAGCTCCAGGACGATTTTCCTTTATGTAAATTCTGGTTTGAAGCACTTCCTCTGGTTGTTCCACTTCTTCCTCTCCAGTTGGTAATTAATTGTTCTACAACCACTTCTTTGCTTCCTATCTTCCATTTAAGTAATGATACATGAAACACAGGGTGAATTTTTGCTTGTTTGCGGAGTGATAGGCGATATGCTACACTTCCAATCTTCTTCTTAATTTGATAAGGGCCATAGTATCTAGGACTGAGCTTCTGATTAATCCTCTTAGCAAGGGATGCTACTGATATGGATGTAACTTTAAATATACCCAGTCCCCCTCTTGGAAATGTCTCTTAGTTCTATTTCTATCAGTGTACATCTTCATCCTGGCTTTAGCTTATGCTAAGTTTTCCTTTAATTATAGATCCATCTTATACCTCTCCTGTAAGACATCCTCCACCATTGCAATACTTGTTTGCTGATAAGGTCCCATGGCTAACCGTGGTGGTAGAATCTCATATAAAGCCTCAAAAGGTGTCCTCTTGATGGCTGAATGAAAAGTGGTATTAAACCACCACTCGGCAAAAGATAACCATTTTATCTATGCCGTAGGTATGTGGTGTGTCATGCACCTAAGATACGGCTCCAGACACTAATTTAACCTCTCAATTTGGCCATTGATTTGTGTTTGGTACGTTGAACTAAGCTGCAAATTAGTTCCTATGAGTTTGAATAGCTCCTGCCAAAAGATGCTACTAAAAATCTAGTCCCTATTAGAGATAATACTCTGAGGCATGCCATTGAGTTTATAAATACGATCCAAGAATATTTTTGCCACTTTCTTTGCTGTAAAAGGATGAGAAGAGTAAGAAAGTGGCCGTACTCGTTAAATCTGCCTACTACCACAAAAATGACATTATTTCCCCCAGATTTTGGCAGTCCCTCAATGAAGTCCATAGTTATATGACTCCATGAATGTTGAGGTTCAGGTAGAGGTTGTAGCAGACCTGGATATGGCAAGTGTTCATCTTTACATTTCTGGCAAATGTCACACTGTAACACCTCTCTTTTGATTTCTCGTGCCATGCTTGCCCAACAAAACTGTTGTTTAGCTCTAAATATGTTGGTCTGTATTCCAGAATGCCCCTTCTAGTGATTAATGTATAGCTTGAATAATTTTCTTGATATTTCCCGTACTGCCAATATACAACTTATCCTTGTACTTAATCAACCCATTTATACTGATATTCAGATTCTGCAACTAGATCCAAAAGCAAGGCTTGGATCTTCTTCTCAGCAAGATCATCTCCCTCATAACTAGAAATCACCTCATGCATCCACGTTGGTATTAACTGAGTAATGGCAACACATCTCCCATCATTTTCTACCCTCCTAGAGAGTGCATCTGCTACCACGTTCTCTATCCCTTTTTTGTACTGGATTTCATAATCTAACCCCATTAATTTAGTAAGCCACTTTTGCTGTAATGGAATAGTTATCCTTTGTTCAAGCAGGAACTTCAAGGATTAATGGTTGGTTTTAATAATGAAATGGTGACCCTCCAAGTAATGTCTCCATTTCACCACTACAGTAACTAAGGCTAAGAGTTCTTTCTCATGTATTGACATCCCCAAGCTCTTTGGTCCAATGGCTTTACTGATGTAAGCCAAAGGTTTCCTATCCTGCATTAGTATTGCCCCAATACCTCCATAACAAGCATCTGTTTCTACAATAAAAGGTTGTTCAAAGTTGGGTAAAGTCAACACTGGAGTGGAACTCAAAGCTGGCTTAAGATTATTAAAGGCTGCTTTTGTTGTATCTGACCATAGAAAATTATCCTTCTTTAGCAAATCAGTAAAGGGCTTAGCTAATGTCCAGTAGCCTTTCATGAATTAGTTGTTTGATGTTAGTTGGCACTGGCCATGATTGCATTGCTTCTACTTTCTTAGGATCTGCTGATACCCCTTGCTGTTCAATTACATAGCCTAGGTATTCCACCTTCTTTTGCCCAAAGGTACATTTACTTAACTTAGCATACAACTCATCTTTCCTGAGTAGCTGCAGTAAGGTCCCCAAATGTTCACAATAGCTGGGCATATCTACGCTGTATATCAATATATCATCAAAGAAAACTAGCACATATCTTCTCAACTTCGCTTTAAACACCTCATTCATCAGACATTGGAAGGTAGCAGAGGCATTGGTCAGCCCAAAAGGTATGACCTTAAATTCATACAGACCTTGATGAGTTTTGAAAGCTGTCTTATAAACATTCTCTGGCAGGACCCTTATCTGATGGTATCCCGCTCCAAGATCAATCTTAGAAAAATATTTAGCTCCGTAGAGTTCATTAATTAGCTCATCAATCAAGGGTATGGGGTATTTTTCCTTCACAATTAGGATGTTAAGCTGCATGTAGTCTGTAAAAAACCTCCAGGTCAATTCTTTTTCTTGACCATCAGCACAGGGGAAGCAAAAGGGCTACTACTAAGTTAAATATTTCCTGAGTCTAACATCTCTTTAACCAATCTTTCTACCTCAGGTTTTTGAATAAATGGACATCTGTATGGTCTAAGTTTGAAGTGTTGAGCCCCTTCTTTCAGGTTTATCTGATGATCATTGCTTCTAATTGGAGCTAGTCCCTTAGGTTCTGCAAACACATCTTGGAAGTCAGTTAAAACTGGCTTGAGATCTTCTGTTATTTATGCTGAATCTGCCTATGTAATGGTATACAGTTGCCCCATAATTACATCTCTAGTTGCTCTCCATTGATCATTTCCATTTTACTACTAGTAAACTCACTACGTAGTTTCACCTCTTCCTCATTATGCATGTATTTAATATACCCGTGTAAAATCAAAGGTTATTGGTGGCTGAGCCAGTTCATCCCCAACATCACGTCACTACCCCCCAAGTTTTAGGGACCTTAATCTGTATTGAAACTCCAGCCCTTGCATTTGGCAAGTCATTGGCTGGCATACAACCTTATTTTAGAGCTTTTGTGCATTTGCCACAATCACCATCATTGGCTTGGCATTCTCAATCAAGTATCCCAAAGAATGTACCAGCCTTTCATCAATAAAGCTGTGTGTGCTTTCACTATTAATGAGTACACACACTTTCTTGCCATTAATCTTTCTTGGAATTCTGATAGTTTTGTGTTTGATGTGCCCAACCAATGCACTGATAGAGATTTCCATGACTTCTTCCCCTTCATCTTCCTTATTCTCTTCTCCATCTGGGTCCCTGTCTCCCTGCCATCACCCTCACCTTTTTCATCCACCACCATAAAGTCCAACATCATATTCTTACAAATGTGCACTTGGGTGTACTTCTCATCACACCTAAAGCAAAGCCCCAGATTTCGTTGGCTTGTGTTACCCCCCTCGTTTCGAGGGTTGCAGAAGGATGGCCACGTGGCAAGCCACGTGTAGGGCAGTCAGAAAAGAGCAAAGAGGACAATCAAGTAGGTCGGGAGCCCCGCGAAGGAAACGGGCCGAGGCCCTTCATCAATAAATAAACATTTTCTGTACAGCCTTGGCATGAGGCGCTTCCTCAAGGACGACACCATGCGTGATCCGAGGTCTTCCTGATGTCCTCTGAGGGTCATGAACTCGACGTTGCCTCGAGAAGATTCGAAGATCTTTTTGGATTGGTTGATGGGATGCCTACAATAAAGTGAGCAGTCGTATTTAATGTCCGCCTGTTACTAGAGTGGCTGACCTTCGGTCAAACATTGAATGCGATGATTAGACAGCGACGTGAAGCCTCAGCTTGGGAGATGTCTCCACGTGGATCTGATCTAACGATCGCCACATTTGCCAGAATTGTATAAATGATGCGTTTCTGTGTTAATTATAGAGAGGATTTTTCGGATAACAAAGAAAGAGAGGGGAAAAAAGGGGAAAAGTCTGAATGTTGAGAAAAAATCAAGAAGAAAAACACCTGGGTTCACATTCTATCTATCCTTCCACATATTCCATTATAGAGGAGGAATTTGTTCAAAAAGTGTGAAGCAACAGAGAAATCATTGTTAGTGTGATTTCTCTCCTATATTATTACCGGAACCCAAAACATCTTTGTCTCTTGCCAGAAAGTATCTCCCACGTTCATGAACAGAAAAGCCACCGATTGCATTCCGGTAGAAACGTGCCGGAACCGTACTTGACACGGCAAGAGTGGGCCCGGTATCTGTTGAGCTCGTTTTTTGGGGTCAACAGATTGGCGCCGTCTGTGGGAAACTATACGGTTAACCACGAAAGCACACGAAGAAAAAAGCTAAGTTACAACTTTGAAGCTCTGCTTTGGAGCAAGATCCGGAAAGAAAGGAAGGATCAGAACCTGTGAATACGAGGGAAGCTTTATAGATCATGAGTTCGACCGACGAACAAGCCCCAAGAAGGACAAGGGAGCACCCTGAAAGAGGGGAGCCCTCGCACACTTCTCCAGCTCCACACCCACGACCTCCGATACGAAGGCGCGGAGGATCTAGAGGCGGAGGCAGGGTGGCGGCCAGACTCACAAGGGAAATGGCTACTATGGCCGCCAACATGAGGAACATAAGCCAGCAGAATCTGGCCATGCAAGAAATGCTGGCGAACATGCAATGGCAGGGATATCATGCCCCCCCATATACGGCCCCAGACGACATCCTTCCTGAGGCACAAGGGTATTATCAAGAGGAAGAAGTTCAAAGCCAAGCGGCCAAGACCCCGTATACTGGAATGCAAGCCCCTCAAGAAAGGGAGACAGAAATGGAGATCCATAGATTACGCCCCAGAAAGGCCATACGGAGCACCGTTTGACCATCTCCCGAGTCACGAGCCAAAAGGACGACCTTGAAGGGCCGGAAGTGTTTTTGACAAAATAGGTTCGGAGGCACCTAGAAATAGGCAAGACCTCTCTCCTTCCGCGCCTAGAAATAGGCAAACCTATTCTCATCCAGACAGGGGATGGCGACCGGACCCTCTTTATCATGAAGGTCGGCCAGCGTGCAGCAATGAATCACTGGCCCCGCCCCCTAGAAATAGGCGGGAAAGGAGGAGCCAGGCTAGGAAAGAGGCAGCAATCTCGCCGCCTCGTCCCGAACCCTTCAGAGTTGAGGATGAAGACTCAGACGAACCCCAAAGATCCTGCGACCTAGATGACGATGATGAGCAATCCCCCTTCTCAGAAGCAATAAGAAATGCCCCCATGCTGGACCACTTCACTCTCCCTAAAATCCCGAAGTATGATGGAAGAGGTGATCCTGCCAAACATATAAATAATTACAAGACACACATGAATTTGAAAGGGGCCACTCCGGCAACGAAGTGCAGGGCTTTTCACCTAACGTTAAGTGGAGGTGCCGAAGTCTGGTACACTAGGCTACCTGAAGGGAGCATCCGAAGTTGGCCAGACATGAAGAAGACATTTTTAAAACGCTTTGCGACAAGCAAGGAGGGAGATAGACCAATCCAGCGGCTGCAGGACATGAGACAGCAAAGGGGTGAAGCATTAAAAACCTTCTTGTCCCGTTTCACGGACGAAATGACTTACTGTGTACAGGTCACAGACAGGGAAGCATTAACTGCCCTGAGGGGAGGGTTAGACATGAACTCCCTCTTCTGGAGGGACGTACAGAACAAGGATCCAACCACTTATGACGCCCTTTTAGAAATGATAAGGCGGGAAATTCTGAATGAAGAGTTAAAGGATCACAGAAACCGGGCAAGTCGAGGCCTCCCGCCTCCACAAATGCAAAGAGGAAAATGCCCAACTTCTCACTTAATGGACCATCAGGCCCCATTGAACCATGGACAAGAGCTCGCTGCAGCCACTCTCAATGCCGTACCCACTTTAGCCTATGAGGAGGTGAATCCTGGTGCTGAAATGCATCAGCGTCAATCTTACCCCCGACCGCCACAGAAGGGTCAAGGTAGGGGACGAGGAGCTGAACCTAGAGATAGGGATGAAGCTCCCAACTACTGCTCCTACCACCAGTCCCATGGTCATCGCACGGAAAACTGCTGGGATGTCGCAAGACACTCGCGAAATCAAAACCAAACAAGGGGAAAGCATCCCTCCAGGAACGCTCCTTACAAACTTAACCGACCCCCTGGAAGCCACGAACGACGTCGGACTAACCACAAAGACCACCCCCAACGAAGGGAAGACAACGGCGAAGAGCCTAGGGAAAGTCAAAGGCAAGGAAGAGGACCTCAACCGAGCAACGAACCTGTTCGGGAGATTGACACCATCATTGGTGGTCCTCACATGGGAGGAGATTCGAGGAATTCCCAAAAGAGCTATGCCAGAGAAGCAACTGATCCAGCCATGTCAAGCTATATAGTGAATCAATCTACGAGTGGGTCCTCGTCCCCAATCACTTTCACACAAGAAGATGCACTGGGGGTACATTATCCCCACTGCGATGCATTGGTGGTTAGAGCTGTTGTTGCTCGCAATGGCCTGAAAAGGATGTTGGTAGACAATGGAAGCTCGGTCAATATCATCTTTGGTGCCACGTTCGACAAAATGGAGGTTGATCACGAGTTGTCCCCAATAAACTCCCCTTTGTTCGGATTCACGGGAGATAGCATCGTTCCAAGAGGGAAGATCACCTTGGCGATGGAAATTGGAGCCGAACCACTGGTCACCAGAAACTTCATGGAATTCCTTGTAGTTGATAGTAGGTCCGCATACAATGGAGTATTGGGAAGACCCGCGCTGAAGGAATTATGCGTTGTAACCTCAATTCACCACCTGTGCATGAAATTCCCAACGGATGGCGGAGTGGCTACGGTCCGAGGAGACCAACGAGGCTCTAGGGAATGCTACTCCAACTCCTTGAGAAAGGCCGAACCAAGAACCACCAACGTCATCTTCAACGACGTCGACATGGAAGATCTCCCTGAACAAGGGACTGTGCCAATGCCAAGAGACGTTCTCATGACCGAGGCCCCTGCGGAAGGCGGACCCTTCAGCATTACAGGGACCCCTGAAAAAGGGGCAACTGTAGAAGAAGTGACTTATCTAGAGGAATTGGATCCCCGCATAATCGATTGCGAGCCCCAGACAGCCCCAATGGAAGAACTGGAGACCTTCCCCATTGATCAATGGATCAGTCCAAGCGTCTACAGGTGGGAAGCAAGTTGCAACCTAAGGTGAAGGAGGAGCTAAAAAATTTCTTAGTAAGGAACCTTGATGTTTTCGCCTGGAAACACGGCGACATGGTGGGCATTGATCCTAGGGACAGTTGCCACCACCTAAACATCGATCCCAAGGCTGCGCCACATCGACAGAAACGAAGAGCCCTCAATCCGGAGAGATATGAGGCCCTCAGGGAAGAAGTCAAGAAATTAATCGACAATGGTTTCGTTAGAGAATCAATGTATCCGAAGTGGGTTTCCAATCCGGTGCTGGTCAAAAAACACAATGGAAAGTGGAGGGTCTGCATAGACTTCTCGAATCTAAATCAGGCATGCCCTAAGGACAGCTTCCCACTTCCCAGGATAGATCAGCTCGTGGATGCGACTGCAGGGCATGAAATACTTAGCTTCATGGACGCCTACTCAGGCTATAATCAAATCCCCATGTTCCCACCTGACGAGGAACACACTTCCTTCGTCACAGACAAAGGGCTGTATTGTTACAGGGCCATGCCCTTCGGTTTGAAAAATGCCGGGGCGACCTATCAGAGGTTGGTAAACAAGATGTTTGTCAATCTCATCGGCAGAACCATGGAGGTCTATGTGGATGACATGCTGGTAAAAAGTTTAAGGATGAACGATCACGTTACCCACCTTTGCGAAATGTTTCAAATTTTACGAAAATACCAGATGAAGCTCAATCCTCTAAAATGTGCATTTGGAGTGTCATCGGGGAAATTCTTAGGCTACATTGTCAATCGGAGGGGGATCGAAGCTAACCCTGAAAAGGTCAAAGCTTTGATTGAAATGAGATCGCCTCAAAAACCGAAAGAGGTGCAAAGCCTCACTGGACGAGTTGCAGCCTTAAGTCGCTTCATATCGAAAGCAACGGACAAGTGTCAGCCGTTCTTCAAAATTCTCAAAGGGGGAAATAGATTCCAATGGACCGACGAAAGCGAAGCGGCCTTACAAGAGTTGAAGAAACACCTGGGACAACCGCATCTCCTCTCTAAACCAAAAGACCATGAAGTATTATACTTGTACCTGTCAGTAACCCCTGGATCCTTGAGTTCGGTTTTGATAAGAGAAGAAGGTGAGCGTCAATTACCCGTCTACTATGTAAGCAAAGCGCTTATAGCGGCTGAAACTCGGTACCCTGATATGGAAAAACTAGCTCTCTCCCTAGTAATGGCATCTAGGAAGCTGAGGCCCTACTTCCAGGCACACAGCATCCATGTATTGACCAATTATCCCCTTAAACAAGTACTTCAGAAGCCAGACGCTTCTGGAAGACTACTCAAATGGGCAGTGGAACTCAGTGAGTTTGACATTCATTACAAACCTAAGCCGGCCATAAAGGGACAGGCATTAGCAGACTTCGTGGCTGAGTTCACGCCTGTCCCCAGCATTGAAGTGGAAATGGAGCCTTTGGAGCCTCAGATTTGGAGACTCTCGGTTGATGGGTCAGCTGGCGATGCTGGCTCAGGAGCGGGGATCGTCTTGACCAGTCCAGAAGGACATAAGCTCAATTGTGCAGTAAGGTTCGGCTTCAAGGCAACTAATAATGCAGCCGAATATGAGGCCCTGCTGGCGGGCCTGCGTTTGGCAAGAGAAATGCAAGTAAAGAGGCTGATAGTCAACAGCGACTCCCAGCTTGTTGTCAGTCAAGTGCATGGAAATTTTTCTGCCAAAGACAAATCCATGGCAGCCTACTTAAAACTGGTGATGAGCTACGTCCCTTCTTTTGAAAGGTTTGAACTGATGCAGATACCAAGGTCTTACAACTCCCATGCTGATGCACTGGCAAAGCTAGCAAGTAGCAAAGATTCCGAACTGCTCAACGTAGTCCCAATTGAACACCTCCTGAGACCTTCCATAGAGGTCGGCGAAACAGTCATGTGGACAGAAGGTACCCCTCCCTGGATGACGCCCATCATGTCGTACCTAAAAGACCAGACCACAATAGCCTTGGGAAAAGAAGAAGCTCAAAAACTCCGAAGAAGAGCTGCCCACTTCGTCTTACAAGACGATGTCTTGTATAAACGCGGCTTTTCAATGCCCCTGCTAAGGTGCATCGGAGGGGAACAAGCAGATTACGTGCTTAGAGAAATCCACGAAGGTGTTTGTGGCAACCACGCCGGAGGCTGGTCTTTGGCGCAAAAAACGCTCAGGCAAGGATATTACTGGCCCACCTTGAAAAAGGATGCACAGCAGTTCGTCAAAAAATGTGATAAATGTCAGCGTTTTGCCACGGTCCAAAGACAACCTTCGCAAGAACTAAATGTAGTATCCAGCCCTTGGCCGTTCGCTAAGTGGGGAGTCGACCTGATCGGACCCCTTCCCAGGGGGAAAGGGAATTCCAGCTTCGCAATTGTTGCAATCGACTACTTCACAAAGTGGGTAGAAGCCGAACCTCTTGCAAAAATAACTGAGGCGAATACTTCCAAATTTCTCTGGAAAAACATCATCTGCAGGTTCGGGATTCCCCATTCTATCGTTACAGACAATGGTAAGCAGTTCGACAACAAGAAGGTCAGAGAAATGTGCGAAGAACTGGGAATTAAGAAACACTTCTCATCCCCACATCACCCCCAAGCTAACGGGCAGGTCGAAGCTGTGAATAAAACAATCAAGTACACCCTGAAAAGGAAACTTGATGCATCAAAGGGAGCATGGGTAGAGGAATTACCCCAAGTACTTTGGGCAATCAGGACTACAAGTCGAACTGCGACGGGAGAAACCCCTTTCTCAATGACTTACAGGGCAGAGGCTATGAGTCCAGTCGAAGTGGGCCTCCCGTCACCCAGGCGAATGCATTATAATGAAACAGTCAATGATGAGGCAAGATGCTTTGGATTGGACCTCCTTGAAGAAAGGAGGGACGAGTCCCAGGAAAAGATGGTCATGTACCAACGTAAGATGACCAGATACTATAACTCGAAAGTAAAAAAGAAAGCATTCCGGTTGGATGACTTGGTTCTTCGCAGGGTATTCCCACCCTCTAAAGAGTATATGTCAGGACCCCTGGGTCCAAATTGGGAGGGTCCTTACCGCATATGTGAAGAAATTCGACCAGGAACGTACAAAATCAAAAGTGTGGATGGAAGGGTACAGCCTCATCCTTGGAATGTGGAACACTTGCGGAAGTACTATCAGTAGGATCGTTTATTTTGTATGGATAGTCTGTTTTGTATGGATTGATTGTTTTATTTGAATGAAAGGCTAAGAGCCTCAACTGGATCGTTTGTTTTGTATAAACCAGTGGCTAAGAGCCTCAACTGGAGCCTAACGTTAATTAAATATCATGTCGAAGTTACTTAAAGATTGTTTGCCTAGTGTTACTTAAATATCAAGTCGAAGTTATTTAAAGATTGTTTCAGGGGCTAAGAGCCTTGGGGTATTTTCAACATGATACAAGAGGCTAAAAGCCTCGGAACATTATGAATGGTATTTTCAAGGCTAGAAGCATCAAATTATAAAAATTTTCTTTGTTCTTAAAAAGCAAAGAGCCTCGGACGTTACAAAAATCATTTCTAAGGCAAAAAGCCCCGGTTCGTCTAAATATCGTTTTAAAGGCTAGACGCCACAAGTTATTAAATTGTTCTTCTTAAAAGGCTAAGAGCCTCAGACATTATAAACGCTATTTGCAAGGCTAAGGGCCTCGACTCGCTATGAACATTATCTGAAAGACCAAGAGCCAAAAGCCTCATGTTGTTTAAACAAGTATTTCGAAGGCTAAGAGCCTAGAATCGCTTAAAATATTATTTGGAAGACCTCAAAAGCAAGAAGAAAGAAGAAATGCAAAAATTTCATTACAAAAATTTTCATTACAAAAAGTACATAAGCTGAGGCCAAGGCCATTACACTTGTGCTCACTGGGGAGGGGGTTTGGGATCGATGAAAGGAACTATGGCGTCAGGAGCCACTTCAGGAGCAACGTCCTCGTCAAGTTCAATGACTTGAGGCTCTTCTAAAGGAGTTGGAGGCTCAGATCCTTCCGGCTCATCGTCTAGAAACTCAGCCCTGAGTTCTGAGGTGTCCTGCGTAGAATGCACCTCGATCCACTCTACCACCACGGTATATGCATATCGCCTCCAATAAAGGGCAAACTGTTGATATTTCTCAGTGAGGTGAAAGTTCGCCAGGAAGTGATCCTCCGCCTCAGCCTTAAATCGTTCGGCCTCACTCCGAACCCCTTCGATCTCCTCCCTCAATTTGGAAAATTGGGAGGTCAGTTCTTTCACCTCTCCCGTCAGCCCCTCCTTTTCTTTGTTAACCCTCTCAAGGGCCTCAGCAGTTATCTTTTGGTGAGCATCGGAGGTCTCCACCCGCTTCGTCAAAGAGGCCACTTCACTTTGAGATAAGTGGACCTCCTTCCTCAAAGACTCAATTTCCGCCAGCGCAGAAGCAAGTTTCGTTGATTCCTCAGCTCCTTTCTTTTTTATTGCGTCGGCCTCGGCTTTAACTTTATTTAGCGCTTCCTCAGCCTGGGAAGCCTTGCCAACGAAGTCTCGGTTCTTCTTCTGGAGGGTTTTGAAAAGAGCCTCCACTTCCATGGCCATGCCGAAGGACCTCGACGCCTGGGCCACCATAGTAGCGACGACGTCCACGGCATCACTTGTCTCAACAAAGTTCTGCCATTTCGGAGTCCAGAACTGGTGGAACGTTGTCGCGGCCATCTGAATCTCTGGAGGCAGAAGGGATATAGCCTCGGGCTCCAGTTCGTCAGTCCTCTTGGCCAAAGGAGGTTTGCCTTGAGTGCGATCCGAAGTGGAATCGCTGGAAGTATTAGGCTTCTTAGCAGGCCCCTGATTTGTGGGCTCGGAGGAGTTTGCTCGCTTCTGACCCCCCGAAGCTGCAGCTATGGACGCTGCCAACAGTTTCTGCCCCGCAGGGACTTCGGAGCGAGGAGGGGGAACGTCATTGGAACTACCCACCCCGGTGGTGGATACCCTGAACTTCTTCTTAGGCTCCTCAACCACCACCTTCTTCCCCCTATCTCCCAGGGAAGAACGCCCTTCTTCTTGAGGGGCAGCCTCCTTGCTGACCCTCTCGATTTTATCCTTCACCTGCTTTCCTCCGGCAGATGAAGGCTTCATGCCTTTACGACCGGCAGTAGAAGTGGCGGCCAAGATTGTGGCCATGTCAGGAGTGGGGGCCTTCCTTTTCTCAAAATCACCTACAGTCCAACAAAACATAAGGGTCAGGGAGAAGGGCAATGAGTAAAAATCAGTTTGATCAAGTAAAGGGACCTTACCACGTCGAGCCATCAAGCAGAAGTCCTCGTAGAATCGTTGGGGAACCACCAAACGGCTGAAGTCACGCTCTGAGAATGGCCGACGATAAATCTCGGACAAGATATCCCAGTCACTCTTGTCAAAGTTGAAACGCTCGACCGACCCTGCAAAAAGTGATTACGGGTTAGAGGCAAGTTCAGAATGAAGAAGTGGCATTGAAAAGAATGGCGAAGAACTCACTGGGTTCGGAGTAAGAGGTTGGAACCTTGATGTAGGGGACAGTGTCACCCTCACACTCCTGCCACTTCCCCCGAACCCGTAACTGTGTTTCCTTCCACCCCTTAATCGAGGTAGGAAGACCCAAAGAGGAAAGGCGAGTGCCCCCCCCCCCCATGGGCCCAAGGCAGACCACACCGTGGAGTCCCCCTGTGCTAAGGACCTAGGCGGGGAGACTGGTTGACAAAAAAAGAGGGGCAGGTCCGCGCCAAAGGATACTTGTTTCCACAAAAAGTATGAACCCACCAGTCAGGCCCAACCGTTAGGAGCCAATTGTGTGGGGGCCAACCCGTATAACCTAAGGACGGCTCGGAAAAAAGGGTGAAGGGGAAGGCGAAGCCCTCGCCTTCGTGAGGTACTCGCTAATGGCGACGCACCCTCGCCAGGAGCAGCGTGCTCGCTCATCATAGGTGGGGGAAAGGAGTTCGATGTCAAAGGGGATCCTATATTTCTCTCTGAGGTTGGCCAGTTGGGTCGGGTTGACACATGAAGGAATTTTGGCTGCCCCCCAGCCCATGCCATCATCACACTGGGCGACACTTCCGATATGGAGGCGCGCCGTCCCGCCTCCACGGATCTCCTAAGGTCGGTCGTATCTTGGTTATTTGGAATCCTAACTCGCTGCCTACTTTGGTTACATCTATGTCATCCCCAGAAGGAGCCATGAGTAATGGGAAAATGCCAAAGAAAATTCGTGAAAAATAAGTTACTTACGAGTCGAAGAAATCACAGAAATGCAGGTGAGAAAAAGAAACAGAGAGCGCAGGAAGAACAGGAAGACTTGAAGGAAAAGAGTGCAAGGATTCGTGTAGCAAGTGGAAGGAAATTCTCTCAAGGGTTATGGCCCCTTTATATAGGCAATGCTTATGCAACCCCAGCCGTTGGATCTCAATCCAGGCCATCCAACCATTGATTGTCAGATCTATGATCCAGACCATCCGCGACATCTGACGCCCTGTCTTCAAGGGGTAGGATTTGAACGTGCCTCCCACTTGCCTTCACGCATCTGAAACTTTGTGAACGGGCGTGAGAAATGGTCATTATCACGCATTTAATACGGCGGCTCGTGCGTGTATTGGAAGTTGTAGTGGCCCAGCCGTCTTCTTGGGAAGGTATCATAGCATCAAATCATTAGGGCCCCATGATTAAAACGCCTCGTAAATATCACGGTTGACAAAAATAATGATAAACCATTATGACCTTCGATTCAAAGCTATGTATAGCTTCATTCCTCATTCTGGTCCGGATCTGTAGGCACCCCTTAAAGGAAGAGAGCATCTTATTTTTCCGAAGCTCTAAGAGCATCGCATTTTCTGAAACTCTAAGGGAGCGTCTTAATTCCGAGGCTCTAGTAGAACCACTTCTTTTCTGAGGTTCTCTCGATATCACTCTTAAGTCCATGCATTCTATAAATAGTCATGCCTAGACTTGGGGGACTATTGTTACCCCCCTCGTTTCGAGGGTTGCAGAAGGATGGCCACGTGGCAAGCCACGTGTAGGGCAGTCAGAAAAGAGCAAAGAGGACAACCAAGTGGGTCGGGAGCCCCGCGAAGGAAACGGGCCGAGGCCCTTCATCAATAAATAAACATTTTCTGTACAGCCTCGGCATGAGGCGCTTCCTCAAGGACGACACCATGCGTGATCCGAGGTCTTCCTGATGTCCTCTGAGGGTCATGAACTCGACGTTGCCTCGAGAAGATTCGAAGATCTTTTTGGATTGGTTGATGGGATGCCTACAATAAAGTGAGCAGTCGTATTTAATGTCCGTCTGTCACTAGAGTGGCTGACCTTCGGTCAAACATTGTATGCGATGATTAGACAGCGACGTGAAGCCTCAGCTTGGGAGATGTCTCCACGTGGATCTGATCTAACGATCGCCACATTTGCCAAAATTGTATAAATGATGCGTTTCCGTGTTAATTATAGGGAGGATTTTTCGGATAACAAAGAAAGAGAGGGGAGAAAAGGGGAAAAGTCTGAATGTTGAGAAAAAATCAAGAAGAAAAACACCTGGATTCACATTCTATCTATCCTTCCACATATTCCATTATAGATGAGGAATTTGTTCAAAAAGTGTGAAACAACAGAGAAATCATTGTTAGTGTGATTTCTCTCCTATATTATTACCGGAACCCAAAACATCTTTGTCTCTTGCCAGAAAGTATCTCCCACGTTCATGAACAGAAAAGCCACCGATTGCATTCCGGTAGAAACGTGCCGGAACCGTACTTGACACGGCAAGAGTGGGCCCAATATCTGTTGAGCTCGTTTTTCGGGGTCAACAGCTTGGATATCAATGGGTATAGTGGTTTTGTAGGTGAGTTTTGGACGTTATGAATTTGAGTTGGCATATTAAGAATTGGGCTATGTGATCCAGGTAATTTGTAAGTGTAAATGTATTTTGAAGTAGTAAATGGCTTAATGGGTTTAAGGTTCTTGTTTATTGCAGAAATAGTGATCTCTTGGAGTTGAGCTATTTCAAAAGCTTGGGTTAAGGTCATGGGTTTAATCATCTTGACCATGGACTTAATCTCCCCCTTCAATCCACTGGTAAAGATGCTAATATAGTAGTGCATAGCTTGTGCTTTTAAATCCTCAAATTTCTCCATGCACTCAGCTACACCACCGTATTGTCTAATTTTGCTCAAGGTCTCCACTACATCCTCACCAGTGGTCTCAGAAAACCTTCTACAGATTTCAGTAGCCCATAGGTTCCAACTGGTATTTGTATTACTAGCTAGGAACCCATGGAACCAAATATGTGCCCTTCTCTTTAAATACGTCTCTGCAATTCCAACCTTCAGCTCCTCTGCAACTTGATGAATTTGAAAATATTTGTTGGCATTCATCACCCACTCTTTTGGGTTATTACCCTCAAATTGGGGAAAATCAATTTTAGGAATTTTGGTATTTAATCTGCTATCATAATTACTTCCTCATGCTCTCTCTTCATTACCAAATCTCACCCTTAACACACCACTATCAAAATTTAATCCACTGTTGGAACCCTCCACTCGTTTCTCCTGAGATACACTTATTTTAGCTAGTAAAGCAACAACAACTTCATGTTTCTCATTCATTTGCTTTATAAATCCATCAATGTTATCAAATTTAGAATCGACCTTACAAGTGAGGGAAACAACAACAACACTCAATTCACTCATATCCTTATCCAGCCTTTTTAGATTTTCTTCGGTAGTTTTCTATCTAGTCTCCATTCTTGCCCAGATTCTTAGTGCTTTGATACCAAATGTAATGAGTGAAGTTCATTCTAGGAATGAATTCATTCAAAATTAGTACCAATTTAATGATCACAGCTCAAAGAGCTAAGAACCCAGTCTAATTGCTGAATTAATCACGAAATTGAAAATGGGTAATGATTTAATTAAAGTAAGAAGAAGAAAATATAAGGAGTAGAAGAAATAGAGAGAATTAATTAATAGAAATGGTTTTTTACATCAACTGACAGCACTTTCTCCTATGTTCTGTATGTTCTATATATGCTGACAAACAAAATGGAAGGAAATCGCATTCCATTTTACAAAAAACTGCAATAAGCAAAATAACACTTAAATCCCAGAAGTGGACCCCACTCTTTTTCCTTTTCTGAAAGCTAATTATTGTTAGTTCTTTTCCTTCTTTCCCCCCAGTTCTTCCATTGGGTTGTTGCTGCCTTATCATGACATCCCTCCCCTTCAAAGGGATGAAAAGTCTCTTCTCCGCAATGACCATGGCTAACATTCTTACAAAGGAAAATGTGTAGTTGTATTATGAATTCAACAGCTTCCACCTTGAGGAAAAGGTGGATTTCGGATAATCGAGTAATAATAGACCACCAATCAGGTTTACTTATGCAAGGAAAAAGAGATAAGGAAACAAAGGGGGATTAAGCCCAACTTTAGTTAGTTAGCAGGGAAGGGGTATTGGGATAATTGAGTGGGTTGGAGATTGTCAATAAATGTGAGAGAAGAGGGAAATGGGGGATTAATTCATGCACATGTTCAGTTAAAGAGGAGAGATCCTACTTCGCTAATAGCCTGGAATTTGTCATTTACATTCTATATCAATAAAGCATTCATTTACAATCGTTCTCTACCTTACAAACATTGCATCATTCTATCAATACTACCTCTCATTCCAACAATTACCACACAACGTGCAACTTCACTAATGCAACCAATCCTATTGTTACAGCTTCTGATTCAGAGTCGGAGGTCACCACCACAGCAACAACAATTCAATCTTCACAGCAGATTCAGCAGTAACCACGGAAACAACCACAGTAGCAGGAGCCAGATCCATTAGAGCAATAGGAGAACCAATTGCAGGGGAATTCCTCGAGTTGAGCACGAGCAGCAAGGGGTCCTATCAAATTATAAACACAAGACACCTACAAGGTTTCGTAAAAGTTATAAGCTCCTTGAGCTTATTTGATGATTCGAAAGTTCTTGATAACACTTAAAAAAGGCAGGATACCCCACCCTTTTTGAAAAGTGCTTATAGTACTTATAAGTACTCAAAGCTCTTTCTTGAGCTTTTGAGCACTCAAACACTCACCAAGAGTTTGTAAGCACATTTCTACTTGCTTGAGCTCATAAGAAAGGCCAAACACTCTTCAAGAGCTCATAAGCGCTTGAAAGGGTGCATTGAGCAATATTATTTCATAATTCAAAGTATGACACCCCGCTGAGCAAAAATATAAAATGAGGATGTGCATCAGGAGAAAGGAAAATATGCATTTCTAAGATATAATATTAACAGGTAATTAAGTATAATGTCAAATACCTCATTAAAAGTACGAGAACCTGGATTGTCCTTCAACTCTTGTTGTAATTTCTGTCAAGAGTAAACATGTAACCCAAGGCCACCCAGAATTAATCCTAAGCAAGGTTCTATGTCCATGAACAAAAGATGTTAATCAGTAATGAATGCATCATCAAACCTGAGCAAGGGTAACAATTTCTCCACGCACAGCATACTCGCAGTTCAAAACCTGATAAAGAGTAATACTTGATAAGGTTGTTCCTGTCAACAATTTTCTGGAAGAATTATTAAATGCTGAAATTTAGAAGTCACTCTTTCAACCAAATACAGGGGGGAGGGTAGTGCTATATCACATTAGATGATCTTTCAACAAAGAGTTGTTGAAAAATTCCAACGTGTGGGGCCGCACATGTATATATATTAAAATGTGTAATGTTATCTTAAAAGTTTAGTTAATAAAGTCATCTATTAAAGCCAATTTTGGACTAGTGGGAGACCAAAAAATTATTTTAAATTGATGAGGACCAATTTAAAATAAGTGAAAGATAATTGCTGCTCAATACAGTTATTATATCATGAGATCATGATTCCCAATTGAACGGGATTTTTCAATATCTCTGCATCCCCATCAACAGAGAAGAATTCTAGAGGAATTGTGTATCAATTGGAATATCATAACCCGTATAATTCAAGCAATCAGTTGCATAGATCAAGATATGCATCCGCTTTTCATATTCTCATTGATTTCAACATGGAGCATATATATATATATATATATATATATATATATATATATATATATATATATATATATATATATGTGTGTGTGTGTGTGCGCGCGCGCTCGCGCGCAGTGAAAATGATAAGAGTATAAAACAAAATAAAAGCAGCAGTGAAAAGGAAACATTGACCCCCCACTCTGCTGTCCCACGCCACCACAACCCCCAACAAATAAAACGAAAATAAAAGGATGGAATCATGGTCGAGCACAAAAATAAACAATCCATGCAAATTGATATTCAAAAGCATAGCTCTAATTAAATAAAAAGCAGCAAATCAATACAAAAACTTGAACCCGTGATCAAAATCTGTTATTATAGTCAAATTAAAAATGATAATGCATTCAAACCCAGTAAAATTCCAATCAAGTATCAAAAATTCAGAAGCCCAGAAAACTGAAAGATCAGTCATAAAGAAAAACGCGAATCAAAATTAAAACAAAAGAAACAAGGGATTGATTTACCTTGGGATTGATTGTATCAAGAGTAACGGGAGTCCCTGAATACTCAGAAGCCATTGAAGGATCAACACTAGTGATGTTCATGAAACGAATAGGAATAACAGAGGACTGGGATTGAGACGAGAAAAAAAAAAGTGAACAAGTGCGAAGCTGCAACGCGCAAGTGGCCAAATATTTTCTTCTTTGAGAAGCGAGATTTCTTGATACGTCGGCTACAAATCTCTGCATCGCAAAACAGACCGGCTTTGGCGAGACACAGTTTTATAGCACGTTGTTGTGGGCGATTCTGTTGACTTGCTTGTTGCCTCTTTTCCGCATGACGCCTGGATGGAATTATTACCATGTGTTTGATGCTCTCTGGATGTTTTCACGCTCGAGACAGTTTTATGCAATTCTACTCACTGCCCACTGATTTTAACTTTTTGTAGTGCTCTGGTTAAGCGTGAAAAATATGCCTCGTTGACACGTGTTTTAAGTTTTGTTGAAGTTAACGATAAAAATGGGTACCACCTAACACACTTTCAAAATATTGTCAAAATTAATGTAATTGTATGGCATGTGAAATTATCTTACTCATTTTTAGATAGATTGTATTGTATCACATTCGAATTTTGTATTGATTCAAAAATTTATAATGAAATTATCAATTTTTATGCAATTCCAAAATGTGTTCACAAAGTGTTATTTGTAATTTTTTGGATCAATTATCATAACTGTAAAAAAAAAAAAAAAAAAGGTCTACGGCAACGTTGCCGTATCCCTTCCCTCTTTGGCAACACTGCACTTTGCAACATATGATTTGGCCGCTGCAAAAGGCCTTTTTTGGTGTAGTGTCATGTCTGATATATTTTACTTTAATTTAATTTATGTTTCATATTCATTTTCAATCACACATTCATATAATAAAATATTCAACACGCAAATCAAAATTTTATCCTATATTTTAACCACACAATCTCAAAAAAAAAAAAAAAAAATTAAAATTTTATAGAGGTCAAACACTGGCTTAGTGCTCCAAATGTGGCCTAAATTCCACTAAAGAATACAATGACTGATTTTAACTTTTTGTAGTGCTCTGGTTAAGCGTGAAAAGTATGTCTCGTTGACACGTTGATTGTTTTAAGTTTTGTTGAAGTTGACTTTGAAAGTATACTTTTTATTTAAATAATAAGATTTCAATAACAAGAAAATATCATGTTATAACGGATACATGTATATAGCAAGAAAATAATTTCTAAGTGTATGATGCCTAAAATCTCTATAGAATTTACGAAGAATTAATTTGGAGATTTATGCTAGAAATTTATTTTTAATTTTTTTTTTTTTTTTTTGTGTGTGTATTTATACAGAAAATTGAATACAAGTCTCCACTCTTTGTTCAAGATGCTGAAATTATATGGGGAATTTTCAAAAATGTCACTAAATTTGAAAATCCAAAAAAAATTGTCACTTTCACTTTTTGTTTGCAAAAATGTCACTTTTTTGGTGTAAAATGTCCAAAATATCCTTGTTACCACCTTTTTAGGAGCAATAAATGTTTGATTTGAGTGTAATTAATGTTGTGATGTGATGATTTAGTTTAAATATTATAAAAATTGTTTATAATATATTATATTGAGTAATATGAGTTTTCTTAAAAAGAAAAAAAGAGAAAAGAATTAGAAATATTAACATAATCATACATTCTTCTTCTCCATTATCAAACCCTAACATTTTCTTCATCTTCTTCATTTTTCCTTACTCAAGAACACATTATTCATCATCAATATTTCGAGGTAAGTTATTACAAATTATTTATAACTTTATAAATTTATGTTATAGATTACTATTTCTTAAATGTTTAAATAAAATATTTTCAAATGCAATGGGAGGTATATTTGAAACTATATTCATTTGTTTGATTTTGGAAATATTTGTGAAAAAGATTCAATCATCAATATCCTTTAGATAAATGAAGGATTCCATAATTAATGAAGCATTGAACTGTTTATTAATGAGAAGATGCTTTCATGTGGTAGTTGAAAATTGATTATCAGCATTAATGTTTTCAAAAATTTCTTCAAACATACAGGATTTCCAGTTCCCCGGTAGTTTCTACACGTCATCTGTCGAAATTGTCGGACCCGACATTTATGAACTGTCGAACCCGACATTTATGAAATGTCGAATTCGACAGTTGAGATTTGTTAACACAGTGTTGATTTCACCTTCTGCTATTCCATGGATTTCAATATTCGAAAGTTCGACATTCATATTATTAAATGTAGACATATTTATTGTGAATAATTCTTACCGTTGCAATCTCAACGTTTCAGGTATGAGTACTCATTTGAGATTTATAGTGTCGTATGGGGGACAATTTGTTCATGTGGATGACGAATGGAAGTGGAAAGGAGACAAAACCACTTCCATTTTAGTGCCGACAAGTATTACCCTAACCGCACTCGTGCTACAATTGAAGGACAAACTTGGTATTCTTGATCCCTGCACTAAAATTGAACTGAAGTTCAAAGTCCCGAACTTGAATATACCTCCGGCCGAAATACGTGAAGAAGAAGACTTAAAATGGTACATATCAGTTCACAACGAAACTGCCATATGCGTTACTATTTCGGAAGCCGAGCTCCCAAGTGTTGGCATGGGGAGGGATAGAAATTGTGCAGATCGTTCGTTTCCCGTGGCGGATGTTCACCAAAATTTACAGCATGAGGAGTTCAATCATCAGCATAGGGTAGCCAACAATAATGCATTCGAAACTCCAATTGGGACTGCACCTTCAGATGAGATCTTGGACAACCCATTGCATGGTACAGAGGCAACTAATATTGATGACGTTGACGAGCAAATGTCCTCACATTCGACAACTTTTAACAGATACGATTGGATTACAAGAGTGAATACATCCGATCTTGCGGAAAGGCAAATATTCTTAAGCAAGAAAGAGGTGTACTCGAGAATTCGTGTACTCGCTTTGCAAGACAAGTTCCAATTTAAGGTCATCAGGTCAAGTATGAAAATGTTAACTGTTGTATGTGCTGACGATAATTGCATGCGGATGGTACGTGCTTCGTCTGTGAAAAAGTCTGCAGTCTTCATGATCCGTAAATTCAACAATGTTCACACATGTTCCATAGATTTTCGTCGCAACGCACATCGACATGCCACTACTTCAGTAATTGCTGAGCATATTTTGAGAAAATTGGACAATCCATACCGATCCTATGACCCTACTGATATTGCACGTGACATGGAATGTGAGTTTGGTGTCGAAATAAGTTACCACAAAGCACGTAGGGGAAAGTTGGCTGCTTTACATTTGCTACATGGAACACCTCAGGATAGTTTCCAAAAACTGTCTTCATACTGTCACGTTCTAGGAGAGTGTAACCCGGGGACGGTTACCCACATCGAAGTTGACTCTCATGATAGGTTCCATTACTTCTTCCTAGCTTTCGGTGCAAGCATTCGTGGTTACATACAGTACATGAGGCCCGTTATTTGTGTTGACGGTAGTCACTTGAAAGGTCCATACAAAGGAACTCTTCTACTGGCAACTGCCCAAGATGCGAACAAACAGATTTATCCGTTAGCATGGGGGATCGTGGATGCAGAAACAAATAAATCGTGGATGTGGTTTTTGTCAAACTTGAAAGATCTTATTGGCGATTCAGATGAACTGGTATTCGTTTCGGACAGGAAAAACAATATTGAAAAAGCTATTTCTCACTTATTTCCATTGTCTCACCATGGTTGTTGTATGTGGCACATGGAAAAGAACTTAGTACAGCGTTACAGCAATGCGAGTTCAATATTTCTATTCAAACGAGCAGCTACAACTTATCGGATCGAAGAGTTCGACAGACTGATGGGTCAGCTTCGTCGGGTAAGTGCAAGATCGTACGGGTACTTGGAGCGAGCAGGTTTTTCATTTTGGTCACGAGCACTATTCGTTGGCCATCGGTACAACATCATGACAAACAATAACGCTGAATCTCTAAACTCATTGTTAAGACATGCCCGATCGTCACCGATCACGTGCTTGGTCGAACAAATTCGGAGTACTATGCAGAGGTGGTTTTATGAACGTCGAAGCGACGCAACAAGATGTACTACCGTACCGTCGTCGAGGATGGAGAGCGAGTTACGGACAACGTTCGGCCGGTTCCTGTGCTTCGAGCTCATGCCTTGACAGACAACTTAACACAGGTTGGACTATCCAATGACACGGACATTGTAGACTTTTCTGAAAACAGTTGCACATGTCGTGAGTTCCAGCTAAATCGTATGTCTTGTGTTCATGCAACTCGTGCTGCTTGCTTGAGAGGTACTTCATTATATGATTTGTGCTCCCCTTACTACACATCGGTATATTGGATGGGTGCGTACAGCGAAACAATATATCCCGTCTCGCGGGAAGTGGACTGGGTTGTTCCGAACGAAATTACAAGTACCCCTATTTTGCCACCCGTCGTGCGTCGTCCTCCAGGGAGACCACCCACACGACGCAAGCGATCCAGATATGAGTCCACCACACGTCCAAGGAAATACACTCGTTGTGGTAGACTTGGTCATAACCGGACAACATGTTCAAGCCCCGCTGTAACACAACCGATGTAATTTTACTTCATCCACCGAACACATAAATCAAGTCGCATTAGTGTTTTCGGTTCTGTTCCCCAATTGCGTCGTAACCTTTTATGTGATATTATTTTCAACTTGCATTGCTATTTGGACCTTACAATCCCATTCTATTTCATTACCGTTTGCCGTAAGTAGTAGCCATCCGAGGGGGTGGATACCCTAATGAGAGGGGGTGGATACGCTAATGTACGGGTCAGATTATGTCATCGTACCAAGGCGATTTTGCAACACATCCCGACACTTCATCTGTCGTTCCCGACAGATGTTCTCTGTAGTTCTCGGCAGTTGGAACAGAACAGCAACTGCATTGCTACGGGCAGTGCGAAAGGGACAACATTGCCCTGGGCTGTGATTAATGATCATTACTAAATATGCGCAAAATAAAACGATGAACACATTGGTGGAAATATATCCCGTCTCGCGGGACGTGGACTGGGTTGATACGAACGAAATTACAAGTACCCCTTTTTTGCCCCCCGTTGTGCGTCGTCCTCATTTCAGGTAGTATATGCCTCCCCAAGACGCAAGCGATCCAGATATGAGTCCACCACACGTCCAAGGAAATGCACTCGTTGTGGTAGACTTGGTCATAACCGGACAACATGTTCACGCCCCGCTGTAACACAACCGATGTAATTTTACTTCATTCACTGAACACATAAATCATGTCGCATTAGTGTTTTCGGTTATGTTCCCCAATTGCGTTGTAACCTTTTAGGTGATGTTATTATTCTCAACTTGCATTGCTATTTGGACCTTACATTCCCATTATACGAACTTATCGTTTGCCGTAAGTAGTAGCCATGCGAGGGGGTGGATACGCTAATGTACGGGTCAGATTATGTAATCGTACCTAGGCGATTTTGCAACACATCCCGACACTTCATCTGTCGCTCCTGACAGATGTTCTCTGTAGTTCTCGGCAGTTGGAACAGAACAGCAACTGCATTGCTACGGGCAGTGCGAAAGGGACAACATTGCTAAGACATGTGATTAATGATCATTACTAAATATGCGCGAAAAAAAAACGATGAACACATTGTTAACATATATTACGGCTTCCCGATCAAAACGTACAAAATGAGAGCCCGTTCCATAAGACGGTATTTGTAACACATCCTACGACAACTAAAACCACTTCGTTCCTTCCCCATGAAAGTGCATGTCCATCACAGCAAAAGTTATACACACATTACCATCACTTATTACCGCCCACATGATACCATCACCGGTGTCCTATTCATTGCACACGGATCCCCTATCTGCACCACTGTCATCATCTGAGTCGTCTGACGATATGATAATTATTTCAGGAGCTGGCGCGATGTGGCCCACCTCGTCATCATCGGAATCATCGGATATCTCAACCGGGACATCGAAAAAATTTTGCAGCACGGTCTTAGGTGATTGTGATTCCATGCTTGCGAATGCGTCGAGGTCCGGAAACGGAATTGGGGACATGACTCTCCAACCATTTGAACGAGTATCGTCCTCATCGTCCGATGAAATGACAATGGGGTAATCCGGAGATGAACCGGGCGTCGCCGTCGGCAGGTTCAACAGCTCGGTGTCATTGCTTGCTGTGGAGGATGCCATAGGGAACAGAGACTTGAAACATATTTCTCACTTCTTAGCAAAGTAGTTGCCCAGTGCATGAACTAGATTGAAGTGCTGACATTGCATGAGAAAGGGACTTGTTATTTATACTTGTTCGGGTGATACATCATTTATGATGCTCAACATCCCAACCACCAAATCCAATATGTCAAACTTAAATGTACATGACCTTTGGTGTGACAATTAAAAGTAATTGATGTGTACTGCATTTCAGAATTAAAATTTAATCCATGAACTAATTACCTCCCCTTTTGGCACCTGTGATAAGTTGTATATGCCTCCCCCATTTTTTTTTTATTTATAACTTATTCTTCTCCCTATCATTATTTTCGTAATTTCCTCATAAAGTAATAAGTTATTGTTGTCTATGAATTTGCCATATCCGTCCCGAATGTGCTTATTGCCCAAAATAATCGGGGTTGGTGACGAACTTTGCATTTAAAGAAACGAAACAATGAATATTAACATTACGGTTGGTGAGGAAAAATCGCATTTACAAAATTCCAACATAGATTACGTTCACAAACACCTGTGAACATATAATATAAAAACTTTTCTTCCTACTAAATTATACGAATCCGCCATAAGTAGACAAATTTGTGTACTTATTACAAAATTAATTTTGTACCCCTGCAGGTTCAACAGTTGTAGTGCAAGCTCTCGACATCAACACAAAATAACAATGTTCTGAACTTATAAATTGCCACCCACAAAATTCTTCCTGGATGTTGTCATCAATCACTGATGACAAGTTTAGCCGGAATCGAACAACCTGCGACATATTCATACAGAGTCAGGGATACACACATGTTGCTATGTATATCACGACTTCCTAACCATTTGTACAATTGCCTGTGAGAATGCAAAATAATATACAGTATTATGCTCTTCGAGGGGTTAATGGGATAGCAAAAATACGTTATTATTTCTAGTTGTCGATTCTCAACCATAACTATTCATACTATTACGGATGCAGCCATGGATTGTACAATGACATAAACATACCTGAGAAACTGCAGTTTTTGGGTCACGCCTACTCCTCCTATTTCTGCTTCGTCCTTCTTGCACCCCTAGTATAAGGTGTCCTAGTGGAAGCTGCTGGCCTTCGAAGTCGGGACGAACGACGCCTTGTAGTAGGGACTGGTCTGACGTCACCTGCATCGGGAAGTTCGACATCATCGTCATGTACCAGTGCATCACCTACACATAAGCAAGGCGCATTAGTTTATAAAACCACGCACATGTACTTTTAACGCTAGTAGAAGTACGTCTACCATACCTCCCGCAGTCAGCGCTCCGGAAGTGGTATCTACGTCGTCCGTCTGCATGCCATGAAGCCCGGGCCCCATGTCGCCTCCGGGTACTGCAAAACAAAGATACAACCTTTTAGTAGATTTACATCGAAGCAACATGACATTTTTTTATGGGAAGTTTGAGATCATCGTCACCTGCATCTGGAAGTTCGAGATCATCGTCAGCCAGGATCGGACCGCCTACAGAGAAGGAGCGTCAGCCAGTTTATATCACCGCGCACATGTACATTATGACAATCGAAGTACTTGGTACCATACCTTCCACGTCCACCGGGCCATGGATTGAAGGAGCGTCCTCACTCCGTATGCCATGCATTTCGGTGCCCATATCTCCTCCGGGTACTGAGAAACAAAGATAAGCATAACGCATAATCAGTATTACAAAAACCAGTAATGGAGAATTTACAGCCATCGTATTTTACAATGTACTCAAGTTGTACATATACCTTCAGGTGAAAATGTTGACGGTGCAGTATCGGGATGCACGTCTTGCGGAGCGGTCGGGGGGGTGGAAACGGGTGGTCGTACCATTGTCTCCATGAACTCGCGCAGTCTTCTACATTCGCGTGTGACATGCTCAAACATTTCGAGTTTCACAGTTCGGAGGCGCATTTCAATTAGGACTCGTAGCTCGAACAACATGTCCTCGACCTCAGATCTACTCAACCCACCTCCAGATTGGACACCTCGATTTCTGGATGTGGAAGGTGCGCTAACCCCAACGTGCTCTTGTTGGGGACCGTCTATTCCAA
The DNA here is from genome assembly GCA_035079005.1 of Fraxinus americana. NCBI lineage: Eukaryota > Viridiplantae > Streptophyta > Magnoliopsida > Lamiales > Oleaceae > Fraxinus > Fraxinus americana. The sequence continues at coordinate 29,096,689 of CM068706.1, read as the reverse complement.
CAGATTTTCCACCCATCATTCCTCCTTGGTCATGCACATCTGGACGCTCGGCGTTGCCACTGTCGCTTCGGGCGCCAGCATTGCCGTCTCCGGTGTCGTCAGAACTAGAGGCGTACTGCTCTGTGGCAGAGGTCCCCTCGACACCCCCTGCAACGGCACTCACATCATCCGACCCTAGAGCAGCCTCCTCGGCTGATTCTCTTTCGGCATGGCCATCTCCTCCACTAAGTTCGGCCTCAGATTCGAACTGTGCATCGACGACGGTTGTTACTATGTTGTCTAGAACGGGAACGGGATCATCATCGAAAGGCACAAGAGTGGAGATGTAGTGTTGGTTGCGCTCTAAATCGGTCGGACGAAGTGTGGTATACACATGAAGCTGCCGAAGAAGAGAAATATCGTTCATTATGTCTGGATATTACTAAGTTGTGAATGTAATTAAAATTATTTCACAAAGTAGAAGTTGATAATCAGTTACCCACACTCTCTTGAAGAAAGCATCGTACGTGCGCATCTGCGATTGTTTAGTGGCCGTCCAGCTGAGCAGCCGTGGGAAGCGTTCACCAATACGCTGACCGAAGTGGGAACCAATTTCTGGAATCGCCTCGTATGCCCATATCTGTCCCATTACGGTCGCAGTAATTGTTATTGAAAAATAGAAAACGTTTGTGAATTAAATGATGCTATAGAAAACAATTAAACAAACGATTCGTACCTGTAGGGCTATGGGAAACCCGTGCACTGTGTAACTGATTTCCTTCTCTTGCCTCCTCTTTGCATCCTGAAATTTCCTCGCCCAACTGCCTCCAAATCCCTTAATCAGACGATTGTACCCCACTCTCCCCCAAGGGTATGCGAAAAATATGTCCAGGTCGTCGACGAGGGAAAGTGTCTCCACATCTATCCCAACATTATTATCCGGGGCTTTGAAAATACCTTCCACTATGAGAGCAAGGTCAAGCTTGTATCTGTCAGCTCGTGGGGTCGTTGAACGAGCACATGTGTTTTCAAGCTGTGCGCAAGAAATCTTGTCCGAAGACTTGAAATACTTGTCCTTCAATCTTGTTTTCTCCACGACTCGATGGAACCGATCATCATCCGAAAGGACACCGCAACGTAGCCCCGTCACCAACGCATACTCTTGCAAACCAAACCGACACAGGTGACCTTGAACGTTGAACCAAAGCTCCTGCTTCTTGTCTGTTTCAATGCATCTGAACACAAATTGTTGTAGGAGTTGAGCGGAGAATTGGATGTCCGCTACATCAGTCAGGTAGCCTAGGGAAGACACACGAAAATCGTTGCGCTGGCGCTCATCGAAAATTCCCATGACCTTCCCCATGTACTTGAGGTTGCTGCGTTGGGAAATCCTAGCAGACAACCTTGCGTCTTCAGGAACCAAGTAGTTGAAATCCATACAGCCTGTACTGCATAAAAAATAAAGAAAATGATCAGTTATTTCGCAGATAATGAGCGCAAGCGACACGACAAGGCGATACAACAAATATTGTACGTAGTACGGAATTCATACCACATAAACAATATATTATAGATGCACAAAGACATATCACGGAATTGTGGTGCACTTTAAATAGATTCTAATGGATATCAACAACCAGGTGTCGACAGTTCATGAGTCAACTGTCGTTCCCGACAGTTCACTCAGAACTACTGAGGCGAACTGTCGTTCCCGACAGTTCACGCACAACTACTGAGACGAACTGTTGTTCCCGACAGTTCGCCTCAGTAGTTCACGTCATCTCTGCTCAAGTGAACTGTCGGGAAATGTAATTTTGACATTGTATGTATAAAATTTCGTAAGCCAACAAGGCAATGGTAAAATACTCCTGATGCGGGCAAGTCAATAACAACACAAATATTTCATGATACCGGCTAGGGAATGTTGACGGAAAAAAAAGGCAAGAACAACAAAACTAATTCATGATGCCGGCAAGGCTATAATAACAACTACAATTCATGATGCCGGCAAGGCAATCGATTCATACATTAACAATTACAATTCATTATGCCGGCAAGGCCGTAATAACAATTAAAATTCATGATGCCGACAAGGCAACAGAAATAATTCATCATGCGGGCAAGGCAATAACAACAAAATGTGTCATGATGCCGGCAAGGCAATAACAGTCATCGTCAATATATGATGCCGACAAGACAATCGAGTCAATCATTGTGCCGACAAGGCAACAAAACTAATTCATAATGCCGACAAGGCTCCGGAAATAAAAAATATTATATGAACAAAGCATGGCAATCGATGGACAACATTATAACATAACGTAAAACAAGTAAAACATGACTGATGATGTATTGCAGGGCATGGAATTATTTGTCTCTGACACGCCTGCCATCTTTTCGAACTTGTGCAGTTTCTATTGGAGATTTCTAGTGCTCAAAACAGGGACAATCAAATGGAGCCAGTTCAGACCTGGTACGTGTGTTAGACTGATGGATACCGAAGCTACTCTATTCGTTTTGAGATTTGCATTTACAGAAGAAGATGAAATAAACGGAACTTCGGAAGGATCAATCAACTCGGAGTTAGATGAAGTGAAATTTTGCAAGCACAAAACCGTGGACACAAATTGTGCCCAGTACATGAATGTTGGATCAAATGTATCACAAATGAAATGTTAAGTAAAAATTACAATGACATAGTAGTAGATGTAACTGCTGAAGTAGTCAAATTTTGGTTCGTCCAATAGTAGCCATTCTTCCAACTAGTAATGTAGCAAGGCAACAAAACTAAATCATGATGCCGGCAAGGCAATAACAACAATGAATGTGCCGACAAGGCAACAAAAATAATTGAGGCTGCCGGCAAGGCAATAACAACAATCATTGTGCGGATAACGAAACAAAAAATAAATCAGGACGCAGGCAATGCAATAACAACGATCCGATATGCCCACAAGGCAACGTTTCAACAAAACAACTCGGACAACTAGGCGAAAACATTGAATTCAATATGTTCCCCACAACTAAATTAGCATAGAGATGAGCAAATGACTTACAACTAGTATTCAAGCTTCCGGTTTTCGTATATATGGGTGAAATGGTTTCTGTGCACAGTTCAACAAAATCCCCTGTTGACAAGGAAGAAGAATTCCGCATTACAATTTGGAAAGAACTTTTTCTACAAGTACGTCCACCATCAATGAAGCCAATAATGTTTGAACAGGCTAAAGTAAATATGAACTTGCTATGAAGAAAACAGGAACCAAAGTAAACACTGAGAAGACATAACGAACATTTCAACCACCGTTACGCTTAAAAATCCTCGCTAGAGTCTAGGATTCATAGAATTTCAATATATGACAACAATCCCAAGTACAAATTTGATCATAAAGGACATTCTCACCTACACATGATGGAACACTTATAAAATGAAATATTTCATTGTTGAACTAAACTTCAATCCTGTAAGGTTTATATCGTACGAAAATGATTACAAATCTTATTCAGGAGAAATGGAAAAGTAGCAAATATGTTGTTGCTATAAAGACAATCAACTCAAACTATACATTCAAAATTATCCTCAAAAGCACATCAAATTTCAGCAGTCACTAAACAGAATTGCGAAATAGTTATTTATAGGTAATTGAAATAGAAAAGTACAGATCTTCGAAATTGAGATAAAGTAAGAAGTTTCTTAGTTTCAAAATCAACTTTAGGCTTTCAACAAGTGATCCTAAACGGACTCTATGTTGGCCAACCATAAGCTCAAAGTTACATATTTCGAAATTCAATATCTAATGTCGTCTTTCCAAATTCAATATCCAATATCTAAATCATGTTTCCAACCATGATTAATCATTTGTCTAAAACAAGTTTTTGCACTGACCCTGAGCAAGGTGTTGCTCAGGCCATTAAACGAAGGAAATAGACTTTTAAAGGGAACCATGACCAAGCATTTCAGAAACTGCCATGACTCTTGTACAATAGATATTAGAGCCAGATCCTTAGGTTATGTTCGCTGCAAAACAAGTTGTGGAAAGAATATTGTTCACGTTTGCTAAGTTATTTGATGAATACAAAATTGTTTTTCACCATGCTTGAAATCTGTTTTGTTCAAACAGCTATCATTCTCTAATTTTATATTTCATGCTTTGTTCAATTTCCATATCTCTCGGGGGTTTAGTGTTAATTTTTGCTGGGTTACGTTCTTTACTAAATCTTGAAATTCTTTCTAATGTGACATCTCTCAAACCCTATTGAGGATATACACGGACGATGTAAATAAAATTCCACTTGAAAGGGCAGGAATGAAGAAAACATCAATTTTCCCTTTAATTCCTTCAATAAAATATCAATTTCAAATTAATAAATTCTTTGTTTCAAATATGAATACATCTTTTTTCTTCTATGTTCTCGTGTTTCGATTTTGTTGCAGATTATCACAGAAGAAGCAGATGATTTGTGGATGGCCTATAATCTAATTGCCGAGGGTGATACCGTCTTAGCTGCCATGTCAAGTACCTTTTAGTTACAATTTCAGATTTTTCCTTCTAATAGTTGTATGCATTTATTTCTTTCACGTTCATGTTATTTTTATTTGGGAGGTATATAGCTTTGCTTGAATCATTAATGTTGTATTGAAAACACTTCGAAATTAGACAAGAGCCTATTAGCACTGTTTTTTGTATTGCATATGGGGAATTTCCAGTTAAACTTCGATTTCATCTTGTAAAGGGAGCATCTAATTGTAGGACTTTAATATATTGTCTTCCTAATTCGTTGTACGAAGTTTTGAGAGAAATTGCTTCAGGTGGAAGAGATGTAGAAAGGTGAAACTCAAAATGGAAATCAAAATAGAGGTCAGATAAAAATAAGGCAATAGATGCAAAGCACATGGGACTTCCAGAAATTACTCTATTAGATAGCAGAAAAGGTCAGAACATAGAAGAGTATTCTTCCGTAGAAATAAAATTGGCTACCAAAAACTTTTCATTTAAATCTTACTAGGATATTATCCTTATGAAATTTTACTTATAATGATGTTACATAGAAGCTTACTAAACTTTCACAATAATCTAACTTTCCATTAATATTTGATACACTAATATTGTCTTAAAAATATCAAATCCCGTACATTGTACGGGCATACCACTAGTATCGTTAAAAGACTCTAAAAAGATAACCATTCTACTCCTATAATATGAGAAATCATATTCAGGCATCCATATCTCGGAATATAAAATTTCCCATACTATCAAAATTTAAAAATTCATAACATGAACCGAAGCATACGAGAATAACTATTATCTAATATCATTTCGAGTATTTGGTGGATAATTTATCAATCAAATTCCTCCAACTCGACTGCTTTACAGAAATTTGAAAATAATTTAAAGAACTAATCCAGCGAAACAGTGAACCAGAACTAATCCCAAGCACATAATGTAAAACCCATATGATCAATTTCCCTTTCTACCTTCGTAGTCTACACCCATTACTCCATCATCTTAAAACCATCCAAATTCATACAAAACAACAAGCAAATAATAAAACCCATTAGAAAAATTATTAATTATCCATCTACAGAATATATAAATTACTTCCAATATATTTTAACACGAAACCCTTCCCCCCTTTCCACCCGAAGAAAAGAATATAATCAAATGACGGAACACGTAATTAAAACACCCAGACCCAAAAAATTTATAAATTAAAACACCTAGACCCACAATAATAACCAAGGTTATAATCTTATACATTGCAAGAAGAGAAAGTCCAATAGCTGGAGTAAATAAATCATTTCGAAGTAGATTCTTCGAGTCCCAAAATGTTGCATCCATGAACTCAAATTCTAGTTGCTCAAGAGACTAGAGACCATAAATCTGCCTGACATGCTTATGTGCAAAAACAAAATCAGAGGCCTGTATAGCAGAAAACTCCCTTATCCCTTTCTTTCTCATTAAAAACAAGCAGGTCTCTACAGTTCTAAACTTTGCTATCGATTGGGGAAGAGCACCACTTGGCTACTGAAACTTGGTATATAGTATTATTAAAACAAAATTCCCTATATCAGATTTTTAAAAAGATCACTATAGTCACCACAAGTGAAGAGACACCACTTATTATGAACACCAAATCTCCCTTACAGATTATTAAATGTTCAGAGAAATTAATTCCTCTTTAAGCTTACAAATAACAAATTATATCAACCAATTACCAAATTCGTATGACTACAAGCTTACAAATTCGGAAGAAAAGCAATTAAAACTAAAGTACAACAAACGACACCATTTTCAAACCCTTCCCCCGAAACGCCGACTAACAAGGATTTGGGTTCTTCTTCTTCGCACATAACACTATCAATGGAAAGCACCAAAACAACCAAATGAAAAGTTTAAAAATCCGGTCGTAATCTTACCTCGTCACCGGTCCGGAGTAGCGACTACCAATGTCCACTGCCGGGAAGACCGAAAGAGCTCACTGCTCAGAGAGGTGGGACGGAGAGTTGGAACGGGCAGATGCGGAGCATGGCTGCGGTGCGAGATTGATGCGAACAAACAAATTGCCGCGTCCGCCCTTGGGTGGCCGTGTCAGTGTGCGGTGTATCGGCGTCTAGTGGGAGAGTGCCGTCGGACTGTGAACTGTGGGAGAGAGGATGGAGACTGAACTGGTGCGGTGCGACGGTCAGAGAGTCGACGGCGCTAAGACGGGACGGGAGAGAGGAGAGGAAAGAAACTAGGGTTTTCAATTTGTTTGAAAATACAAAATCTTCAAGAGTTATTTGTCCTTTGATCTTCCTCCTGACAAAAATTCTGACATTTTGTACATATTTTAAATTTTGTCAAATCTGAATTAATGTTGGACATGCAAGGTATTTCAATTTATGCAGAGGGGCGAAAATGTCATAAAATGACAATCTTGGAAAGAGTTTCAAAAAGTGACATTTTTGTACATGTAAAGCCAAATATTGACATTTTGTGCAATTTCCTCAAATAATTATATTTTAAGTAGTGGGTCTAAAAATTATAAATTGAAATAATGGCACACTAACTAATTGATCAGGCAATTATAAAGAACATCTTATACATAATAAACAGTATTTTTAAATTTAAACAGTAAATTTTTTTATGCACTACAATAATGCTCTATATTTTGACTCTTTGTTTTGTTTTTCTCAGTAAACATTTATTGATTTCTCGTATTTATGCACTCCAACAATGTTCTATATTTTGACTCTTTATTTTTTTTCTCAATAAATATTTATTGATTTCTCTTATTTAACATAATTTTTTATATAGGTTAATGGCAAATGAATTCAAACGTGATTTGAATAATATAAATTGTCGAGTATTGAAATTTACAACTTATTAAATACAATCATTGTTAATTAAAAATAGAGAGTAAGCTTGACCCTCCAAATTTGGAGAGCCAAATGAACTCTTTATTATAAAAAATTAAAATAGAATATTCCTAAAAACTTATTTTTAAGTATCAACTTTTTAGAAGTACTTTGTGATCAAAAACATTATTGGAGACTCTCTTACCATTAAAAATTAAAATTGTCTAAATTTGGCTAATGTCCTAGAATCATGCTACTATACAAATTTAAAGAATTACATATCATTTAATCGGTAATTGTGTAAATATACAATTGACTTTACTAATTTATTTACTTCATTTTATGTGACCCCAAGATGGAGCTAATCATGAAGATTCCAGTCCTATCCTTGAGATTGAGAAATTTTGTGCACGGGAGAGGCTTCGTGAGGGCATTCGCTAATTGATCCTTAGATGAGACGTGCCGACTGTAGCATACTGCTTTGAACCTATTCCCTTATGAAATGAAAGTATATTGCGACGTGCTTAAATGCAAAACTTGATTGGATCGAAGATGGGGAGCACCGATATTAACATAAATATGGCTGGTGATTGAGGAACATGGAGCAGATCGAGTGAAGTTCAATTCTTGTTGCAACGATATAGTGATAGTCGACTATGTAGAAGAGCGAGCAACAATGATTTGTTTCTTGGAACTCAAGGAGATAGACTATTGCCCCAGATATACAATTTAATCACTAATAAAAGTGAATCATCCTTATATCTTGCTCAATCAGTGCCAGAGAAGGCATGAAGAAAAAGTGATGAATTTCTGTAAAAAACAATTTCATGATCAACAGTTTCACAAAGATAGCACAATAAACTTTTAGTAGCATTCCAATGATTTGTTGTAGGGTGATGCATAAATTGGAAATATTTGTTTACCGCAAAAGCAATTTTTTTGTAATATGAGTGATAGATACTGAGGCTACCATCTGTTACGCCTCGCCACCGAGGTTCCAGTCAATGTGCCACCTTGCAGTCCACGTGAAAAGGAAAGTCAACAAAGACCTAATTGGTCAAATGCAAAGAAGTCCACCTTGTATAGTTGGAGCTCTTAAACACTCCAAAACACTGCCTAAATGGTTGAAACTATAAGCTAAAATGCTACATAAGAAATCAGTGAAAATGTCTAAACTCTTCATACAGAAGACAACTAATACGAAACTCCCTCCGACCGAAGCCCTTATTTCATCCGAAGTACCTAAAATTGAAGTTGTCTCTTATAAGATTTGTAGACAATCTTTAGGAATGATTGATGTAACATTTGTAATAAAAAAATGTCAGATGTATCAGTCTAATGTATAGGGCGGCTGACCCATTGTCAATGTATTTGTTACATGATAGATTTAGTGATGTGAGGCTTTAGTCAAGGAGATGAGGCTACGTGGTTCTGATTCAACAAACACCACAACGACCAGAACACTATAAATATGTAGTCTTTGTAAATGGTCGGGGGGGTTTCTAGATCTTTGGATGGTCATTTTGAATATTGATTCTAATATACAAGAAAACACTCAAGACAAATACTCTCAAGAAACATTTTTAGTTGTTCTATATTTGTTAGTTTGATCTTAGGTTATTTACACTTTGTCAGTGATTATTTGCAAGTGCGGTTATCTTAGTCACTATCGCCGGCACTCAAACACTTTTGTCTCACGCCGTAATGCATCTCTTGCGTTTACGTATTCTCCTTCTCTCACCAGTTATCCGGTCAAAACGTGCTAGAACTTGCTTAAGTTGGCGTGAATGGACCCGACATCTATTGTCCACGTTAGCGTGACATTTTCGGGGTCAACAGATTGACACTGCTTGTGGAAAACCATACATTTAACCATGAAAATCCTGTAGGAAAAAGCTAGTTGGAAGCAACTCTTATAATGAAGTGATTTTCAAACCTTTGAAAAAAAAAGAGTGTTTTTTAAGAAAGAACCGTTGAGAAAATCCAAGATAAACCGTTCAATTGGAAGCCACTCTAGTCCTTGAAAAAATGAATATCATTTGTCTAGAAAAAATTTGTCACCATGAGTTCAAACAATGAAGGATCTGCACCTCGAAGCGCTTGGGAACACCCTGAAGAAGGGGAACCTTCCCATGCTGTCCCGACTACTCGCCATAGACCTCACCAACCTCACAGATGAAATGGGTATAGGATAGCTGTCAACTCACTAGGGAGGTGGCCACAATGACCACAAATATTAGATATATAACCCAACAGAACATAGCTGTGCATGAATTGCTGAGGAGCATATAGGGCCATGAGGATACCCAGCTCCTCCATATACAGTCCAAGGAAATGCATTGCATGACCCTTCACAAGGAAATTACTACCACAATGAAGAGGAGGTCCAAAGCCAAATGGCTAATTACATCAACCAATGATGCCACTAACCGACCCACTGAGGTCCCATGCAACTTTCCTAAAAACTACAACCCGGAGGACATGTCCCAGAGGTCTGTAAGTGTCTTTAACATGCTGAGCCCAGGACTGCCTAGAAATAGGCAGGCTCAACCTCCCCATTTACCTAGAAATAGGCAGCAAAAACTTCCCCGATTTGAAAGACATGAGCCGGCTTACAATGATGTGCCTCAAAATCCTTCCCCTAGAAATAGGCGTGAGAGGAGATGAGAACATGCCATGAGTCAAACAGGACCTTCCCAACCACCTCCAAAAACTCAGGTTGGGAAAGATGAAGTGATTACACCCAAAGAATAATGTGGTAGTTGTAGTGCAGTTTTGGGATGTTGTATCCACAGGGAGATGGATGAATGAATCAGGGAGTTCAATAATTTAGGGTTCTCGTGAATTGATCAAAAAAAATTTGTTTATTGAATTAAAATGTGAATATGAATGGATGAAATAGTGGGTTAAAATCAAAATATAGAAGAGTGACGCGTCGGAATTCCCTCAATTAGATTGGATCAATCAACATCAATAATTCATGCATTTTCTACTCAATTAGAGGTTTTTATCCCAACTCTCTAATATAAAGATTTAGCAATTCAAATCAATTTAATTCCACATGTAATTCTAGAATTTAGATTTCCTAGATCAAATTCTAACTTTTGTTTATTGAAATTAGATTCAAAAAGTGACAATATATTTCTAACATATAACAGTAATTGAGTCACACCAATAAAGTATTTGAAATTTAAACTCAAACCAATATTTCAATTGTTCAATGGAAGAAACATGATTAATTCCATGAAAAACTTAATAAAAGTTAAGTCAAACTCAAAACTAATTCATAAAGAGGAAATATAAACCCTAAAATTGTTTAATCAATGAAAAAGCATATTACATGAATATATGATATAGAAATCTCCAATTCTAATCAAGTTCCTTCGTAATTTCACCAAAAGATTTAGTTCTTCATGAGTTTTTTGAGCAAAAAGAGATTAAAAAAATGATGAATAATAAGGAATGACCATTCTGGGGTGTTCTAGGTTGTATTTAGGGTTGAAAAGTCGTGCAAGATATGTTACCAAAGAAGTTTGAGTCGTAGAAGGAAAGCAGAAAATTCGCCGCCTAAAATAACCATGCAAACAGTTTTCAGTATTTTCCTTATTTTCGCTACATTCATCACTTTGTCCTGCAAACGTAAATTACATAGAATTAAGCTATATTCTAACATATTAATCAACAATTTTTCATGTTTTGACAGTACGATAAGTGTGTAAAAACGCACTTATCATGAAGATTCAGATGGTCCATAAAGTTCATGCGACCTTGACGACGATGACGACAATCTACCATTTTCACAAGGCATTAGGAATGCCCCTGTACTGAATCACTTCACGCATCCTAAGACTCCCAAGTATGATGGAAGCGGCGACCCTGCGAAGCATCTCAATAGCTCCATGACTGACATGAGTCTGAGAGAAGCCATCTCTGCCATGAAGTGTAGAGTATTCCACTTAACCCTAGGTAGAATAGCTAAAATATGGTACACCAGACTTTCGGAAGGAAGCATCCAAAGTTGGCCAGACTTTAAGAAAACTTTCCTTGAGCGCTGTGTGAGTCATTGAAAAGCTTCCTATCTTATTTCACTGATGAGATGACCTACTATGTACAGATTATAGATACGGAAGCTTTGACAGCCCTAAGGGAAGGACGAACATGAACTCTCTCTTCTAGAGAGACGTGCAAAACAAAGACTATACCAATTATGATGCCTCACTGGAAATGATAAGGCATGAGATCATCAATGAAGAATTGAAGGAATTATTTGCCGTTACATTCATTTACCATTTATGTATGAAATTCCTAACTAAAAATGATATCATCACGGTCATAGATGATCAGAGGAGTGGAAAGGGATGCTATTCAAATTCCTTTAGGAGAGTAGAACCCAGAAGTGTCAACATAATCGAAACAAACGTTGACAAAGACAACATCCCTGAACGTGAGGAAGATATCAAAAATGATGGACGCCTTTAAAGAAGAAACATTCCTTGGAGGCATAAGAATTGCTAAAAAAGAGGTTGTCCTAGAAATGCAAGTATCCCCTGAAGAAGGTAGAGTTGCTGAAGAAGAAGCTGATTTGGAGGAACTAGACCCTCTCATCATCAATTGCCAGCCTCAAACAGTCTGAGTAGATGAATTGGAGAGTTTTCAAGTCGATCTCCAAGATATCTCCAAATGCCTGCAAGTTGGAAAAGATCTACCACTAAAGGTCAAGGAAAAGCTAAAAAGTTTCTTGCGCCAAAACTTGGACGTCTTCGCTTAGAAGCATGAAGACATGGTTGGCATTGATCCAAAAATTTGTTACCACCACCTAAAAATCGATTATAAGGCTACAGCTCAAAGACAGAAAAGAAAAACCCTCAATCCAGAGAAATATGAAGCCTTAAGAGATGAAGTAAAAAAGTTGATCGACAATTGCTTTATCCGGGAATCGACGTATCTGAAGTGGGTCTCTAACCCTATCCTAGTCAAGAAGCATAATGGCAAGTGGAGTGTCTGTGTGGATTTTTAAAACTTAAATCAAGCTTGCCCCAAGGACAGTTTTCTATGTCCTTGGATAGACCAACTAGTGGACTCAACGGCCAAACACGAATTGCTTAGCTTCGTAACTGCCTACTCCAGTACAATCAGATTCCGATATTCCTAGCAAACGAAGAACTTACGTCCTTCATAACAAACAAGAGTCTTTATTGCTATAAGGTCATACCCTTTGGGTTGGAAAACGAAGGAGCCACTTATCAAAGACTTGTTAACAAGATATTCGATGACCTCATTCTAAAGACAATGGAGGTATATGTTCACGGCATGCTGGTGAAGAGATTGAAGGCAGAAGATCATGTGAAGCACCTCAGTGAAACTTTCTAAATATTACGGAGTTACAGGATGTGTCTTATCCCTCTGAAATGTACATTTGAAGTTGCCTCAGGAACATTTCTAGGCGACATGGTCAATCAAAGAGACATTGAAGCCAACTCAAGGAAGATCAAAGCCCTGATTGAAATGAGGTCACCTCATAAACTTAAAGAGGTACAGAGCCTCATTGGACTTATAGATGATTCGAATCGCTTCGTCTCGAAGGTAACAGATAAATGTCTATCCTTCTTTGAGATTATGAAGGGAGAAAATAAGTTTCAATGGATCGAAGAATGCGGGGTAGCCCTACAAGAGTTGAAAAAGCACTTGGGGTAAACTTCCCACTCTCTAAACCTAAGACTGATGAACCGCTGCACCTTTACCTAACATTAACCCCTGACACAATCAGTTCAGTTTTCGTAAGAGATGAAGGTGGTCACCAGCTACCCGTTTATTATATAAGCAAAGCATTTTTAGTAGTAGAGACTCGATATCCAGATATGAAGAAGCTAGCACTCTCATTGGTGACAGCTTTTCAAAAATTAAGGCCATATTTACAGGCCCACACCATACACGTGCTGGCTAACTTCCCTCTCAAACAAGTGCTACAGAAGCCCAATACTTCGGGAAGATTACTAAAATGGGTTGTGAAACTTAGCAAGTTTTGATATTGTGTTCAAATCGAATGCCGCTGTTAAAGGACAAGCCTTATCAGGTTTTGTGTTAAAATTCACCCCTGTTCCAGAAATGGAAGAGGAGATAGAACCCGCCGAACCTCCCCACTTAGAACCTTTTTGTTGATGGCTCCTCGGGAGACACTAGATCTGGAGCATGAATGGCCCTGGTTAGTCATAAGCTTAATTGCTTCGTGAAGTTCGGCTTCAGGCTACAAACAATGTAGCAAAATACGAGGCCCTTTTAGCTAGCCTCAAATTGGCCAAATAATTGCAAACAAAGAGATTGGTGATCAGTAGCGACTCTCAGCTGCTAGTTAGCCAGGTTATGGCAATTTCTCGGTCAGAGATAAGTCTATGGCTACATATCTAAAATTGGTCATAACGTTTATTCCAGATTTTGAAAAATTTGAGTTCGTACAAATCCCATGTTCGGAGAATGCTCATGCAAAAGCTCTTTCAAAACTGGCCAGCAGTAAAGATTCTAAACTGCTTAGTGTAGTGCTCATAGAACACCTTTCTAGACCCTTTACTGCTATGGGTGAAGAGATGATGTATGTCGAAGATACTCCACTTTGGATGAAGCCAATAATATGATTCCTCAAGCACAAAGTATTATCCTCTGAAAAAAGGAGACACAAGCTCAGAAGATGAGCCGCTCATTCCATTTTTGAAGACGATGTGCTATACAAACAAGGTTTATCCTTGCCCTTACTCCGATGCATAGGAGGAGAGCAAGCCACATATGTACTATGAGAAATTTATGAAGGGGTATGTGGTAACCACTCGAGAGGATGGTCCTTAGCAGAAAAGGTATTAAGATATGGATATTATTGGCCTACATTAAAAAATGATGCACAGCAGTTCGCAAAGAGATGCAATAAGTGTCAACGCTTCTTGATCATTCAGAGGCAGCCTTCCCAGGAACTTAGCGTTGTTTCTAGCCCTTGTCCATTTTCCAAATGGAGGATTGAACTTATAGGCACCCTACCTAGAAAGAGGGGCAATTCCAGTTTCGCAACTGTCGCCATTGATTACTTTACTAAATTGGTAGAAGTCGAACCCCTTTCCAAGATCACTAAAGCAAATACCTTCTAATTCCTATTGAAAAAATCATTTGTAGGTTCAGAATTCCCCATTAAATTGTCTCGGATAATGGACGACAATTCAACAACAAGAAGGTCAGAAACTTATATTAGGAGCTAGGCATCAGGAAATATTTCTCCTCCCCATATCACCCTTAGGCTAATGGACAAGTGGAAGCTGTGAACAAGACTATCAAATACATACTGAAGAGAAAATTAGATGATTCTAAGGGGGCCTGGGTCGACAAACTACCTCAAGTCCTATGGTCCATCCGATTTACAGGCAGATCGGCTACAGAAGAAATTCTTTTCTCTATGGCTTATGGATCCGAGGCTATGAGCCCAGTTGAAGTGGGTCTGCCGTCTCCGCCTCACATTTATTTTAACGAAATATCTAACAACGAGTTGAGAAGATGTAAACTAGACCTCCTTGAAGAAATGATGGATGATTCTCAAGCAAAGTTGGCTATCCACCAACGGAAAATGACTAGGTACTACAATTCTAAAGTTAAGAAGAAGTCATTTCACTTTAATGAATTGATGCTTCGGATGGTGTTCTTATCTTTTAAAGACCATGGGGCAGGAACATTTGGTCCCAACTGGGAAGGCCCTACCACATCAAAGAAGAAGTTCGGTCTGGGACTAATGAAATTGAAAATATTTGTACAGTTCTTGACTCAATGAAATTGATTTTATTAAAGTGTTTGTAAAGAAAAAAATAACTTATATTGACAAAAGTCAAAGGGGAAGGCTCTACGTAGATGAACCATCCCTATGTAGAGAAGCATGGGCATTTTGACGAAGAGTTGGATCCCAAAATGGACAACCTCCATACTCGCGAAGTGGACATCACGTGTCATTGACAACAAAAGTTGTTAAGGAAGTCTCAGCATGGGCAAACCACTCCACCTTATACTCGGGAAAATGGTTGATTTTATTAAATTGAAATTGTTCTTAATTTTTAAGTCCAGTTTGCGAAAAATAAAAGAAAATGTACCTCCTATTGACAAAAGTCATAGGACAATCATCTGCATAGATGAATCATCCCTATGCAGAGAAATGTGGGCACTTAGACGAGTAGCTGGATCCTAAAAGGGACCACCTCCTTACTCACGAAGCGAGTAGCACATGCTCTTAACAACAAAAATTGTTAAGAAAGCCTCAATATAGGTGAACCGCTCAACATCATACTCAGGGCAATAACTAAAAGTCACGAACTACAAATACTTGTGCAAAATAAATAAGTCTTAAGTGCAATAAAGCCAAAGTACAAACAAACTCAGACGTCAAGATAGAAAGGTAAACGACTTTTTTTGAACACTTGTGTAAAATCACAAGTTTGAATAATGAATTATAAACAGAATACGCTGAAGACTATTACAAAGAAGTAAAGTATATAGAAGTTACAGAAAGTAAAAAACTAACAAGTATATAAACAAAAAGAAAATTTTATTCATTGAATAGATATTTACAATTGTGGACCGAAGCCAATTACAAGGAAAATATAAAAAAAAAAAACCTATCAGCTAAGCAGGTAGGGGATGAGGAGCTACAAAGGATACAATAACATTATGAACCATAGCTTTAGAAGCTTCTTTAGCATCAACTTCATCAATTTCGATCACATGGATACCATCTTCCGGAGTTTGAGGCTCTTGTTCTCCCTCTTCCAAAATTCTAACCTCAACTCAGCGGTATTGAAAGCTTGAGAGTTGACTTTAATCCACTCCACCATCTTAGTATAAGCATACCTCCGCCAGTACTTCACGAAGCTATGGTACGCCTCCATTAGGTGGAAGTTGGCAATAGAATGCTTTACAGTATTTTCACCGATCGATAAAGCTTCCTGCCTCAGCCTTATAGCATCTTCACTAGCTGCTAAAGCTTCATGACTCAGCTTTACAGCTTCCTACCTCACCGTTTCAACTTCTTTTGTCAAGCCAGTAACCTTATTGTTCAGCTCTCCTGCTGCTTCAAGGTAGCATTCATTCTCCAAGGCCTCAGCAGCCAGCTTTAGTAGGCATTCGAAGACTCCTCCTGCTTTGTCATGGAAGCTACTTCGCTTTAGGACAAGTGGACTTCCTTCTTCAGATTTTCAATTTCCTCCATTGCCGACTAGAGCTTCACACACTCCTCAACCTACTTTTTTTTTTATTGCTTCAGCCTTAGCTTTAGACTTGCTGGCTGCCTTCTTGGCCTGAGAAGTTCTATTCACAAATTCTCTATTTTTACTTTGAACGTTTTTAAAGAGAGCTTCAGCCTTTATAGCAATCCCGAAGGCCCTCCTCGTTTGACTGACCATGGTGGCGAAAAGGTCCACCACATTGTTAGTTTCCATGAAGCTTTGACACCAATCTGTAAAGTATTTGTGAAATGTAGACGTGGCCATTTGGACCTTTGGAGGAAGTATGGTCAGAATCTCTAAAGCCAATTCATCTTAGGAGACTGCAAGTTTTTGGCGGGACGAGTCAAGAGCCATCGACCCACTCGAAGTTTTGGTCTTCTCTGATGATCCCTGCCCGAAAGGCTCTACAACAATTGGTCTTCTAGCCCCCATTTTGCCGCAACTATTGAGGCTACCATTAGCTTCTCTCCAGAAGGGACTTCAAAAAAGAGGGGATGGGGTGGCCATTGATCCACCCTCACTGGTGATAGAGAAACGTTGTTTCTTCTTGGGACCCCATCACCTATCTTTTTCCCCTTGTCCTTCGCGAGAGGTCACCATTCTCCCTTTTGGTTGTCGCCTCCCGACTAATTTTCTCCACTTGGTCCCTCACCTATTTTTCTGCAATAGATGAAGGCTTCAGCCCTTTCCTCCCAACAGTAGAGGTGGTAGCAAGAATTGTGACCATGTCAGGAATGGGATTCCTTCTCTTCTCGAAGTTTTCTACAAAAGCAAGAAATAAGACTAGCAATAGTGTTTATACAAAACTACAAAAAAAAATTCAAAACTTAGCAATACATCTTCGGTCATTAAGCAAAACTTTTCAAAGAAACGTTTGGAAGTGATTAAACGATCAAATTCATGTGAAGATGAGGAACATTGGTCTATGTCCTCAATAACATCAAACTCGCTTCGACTGAGCTCAAAGCATGCTACCGATCCTATAAGACATTAGAAAAAGGTTAAGATCAGAATAATGATTAAGTAATATCAAATACAAGTATAAAACTCACGAGCTTCTGAGTATTAGGCCGAAAATGTCACGTGGGAAACTATGTCACCCTTACATTCCTACCTTGTCCCATCTCTCAGAACCACATCTCCTTTCATCATTTGATAGAGGAGGAAAGGCCAAAGACAAAGGAGAAATGTGACCCCCACGGACATTAAGAATACCACCCTTTGGAATCCTTTTTTCCTAAAACCCTGGGTTGGAAAATGGTCTGGAAGAAATGAAGGGGCATATCATCTCCAATGGAGGTTTCCTTCTACAAGAAATAGGTTCCACTAACTAGGACTAAGCATTGGGGACGAACGAAGTAGGAGCCAGCATGTACAACCTCAGAACGGCTCTAAAGAAATGATGAAGAGTCATGCGAAGCCTCGCCTTGAGAAGGAACTTACTGACGGCGACGCACTCCTGCCTCGGAAAGCAGGCACGCTCGTCAGGAGAGGGGGATAGAAGTTCAATGTCATATGGTATACAGTATTTTTCCTTTAAATTTTCTAAGTGGGATGCGTTCACAGTTGAAGGAATTTTGGCTACCCCCCAAGCTATCCCGTAACTTTTCCACCCTCCCATGAAGGCAATGCACTATCTCCAGCCCTAATGGCTTGAACTAGGTCACCTATATTGATTATTGTTATCCTTATCTCAGAATCCATTTGGCTGAGATCTATATCCCCTAGCAGAATGTGAAGATTCCATTAAATTTTTGAGTTCAAAGTGTTAAAATACTTACAAAATGCCCAAACGACGCTGAAAAAAGTCACCAAAAATTATGAATGCAAAGGAAGAAAAAGAAAAGAGATTAAAAGATTTAGGAAATAAGATTGCTGATTTTGCAAATGGCAAAGTGATTTTTTGCCCTAAACTGTCGCATTTTACAGGGAGAAGCTCCTAATCCCAACCGTTAGATGTCGATCCGGATCATCTAACCGTTCATTTGAGATTTAAATCTAAGCCACTCAGTACATCGGACGCTTCGTCTTCTAATGTCCAGATCTGCACTTCTGCATCACGCGCTCTAATGCATCTGAATTTCGCAGGACGCGCATTTGACAACCATCATCGCGCATTAAAAATAGTGCCAGTTGCTTGTACGAACCGCTTCAGCTCCCTTTTCTTGAACATGTACGAAACAGAAAGTCATTTGGCACAATAATTGAGGACGCCTCATATTTCCAACGTATCAAAAAATTTGGTTCTCTATAATTAATAAGTCACAGTCTGGATAAGTAGTAGAGGCATTTCACCTCAACCGCTTCACTTAACGCTTCAGAAATACAAAGCAACTTCGAAAAGGATAGCCTTAGGCAAATTTTTCCTACTGATGCTCCTCCAATTTATTCCACAAATTCGGAGGTCACCAAGTACACAACTTCGAACAACATTGATAGGTAATTCATGCTGATCAACTACTTTCAAATTCTAACTATAATATAGATATTTATACTTAGACTAGAGGGACTATTGTAGTGTGTAAAAATCACCCCTAACAAAAAAAATTCATACAAGTCCATGCATTACATAAATAATCATGCATAAACTTCTTGGGACTATTGTGGTGTGTAAAAATAACCCATAACAAAAAACATTTCATACAAGTCCATTCATTACATAAATAATCATGCCTAAACTTGGGAGACTATTGTTACACCTCACCACTGAGTCTCCAGTCAAAGTGTCACGTTGCAGTCTACGTAGAAAGAAAAGTCAACAAAGACCTAATTGGTCAAATGCAAAGAAGTCAAACAAAAGCCAAAGCTCATGTGCGGAAGCACTGCCTAAATAGCGGAAGCTCTTAAGCGCTCCAAAGCACTATCTAAATGATTGAAGTTGTAAGTTGAAGCGCTACGTAAGAAATTAAGGAAAAAGTCGAAGCCCTTCACACAGAAGACAACCAATATGAAGTTCTCTTCGGTCGAAGTCCTTAGTTCATCCGATGTCCCTGAAACTGAAGTTGTCTCTTACAAGATTTATAGACAATCTTTAGGAATAATTGATGTAACGTTTGTAATAAAGAATGTCACGTGTGTCAGCTTAATATATAGGGCGGCGGACTTGTTGTCAATGTATTTATTGCTTGATAGACTTAGTGATGTGAGGATTTAGTCAAGAAGATGAGGCCACGTAGTTCTGATCCAACGGACATCACGTAGGCTAAAACACTATAAATATGTGGTCTTTGTAAAAGGTCGGGAGCTTTTTGGATCTTTGGATGGTCATTTTGAATACTAATTCTAATATATAAGAAATCACTTAAGATAAATACTCTCAAGAAACCTTCTTGCTTGTTCTATATTTGTTAGCTTGATCTTATGTTATTTACATTTTGTCTGTGATTGTTTGTAAGCACAATCATCTTAGTCACTACAGTCGGTGCTGGAACACTTTAGTCAGACATTTGTTGCCTACATTGGCGTTACGTTTTGCGGGGTCAACACCAACCACAATCATGTACTTAATAGGTTTAGATAATGTTTTTCCAGCACGAAGATTGAGTTTATGATGTGTAGCTATGGGTATGAGTACTAGTATTGCATCAATCATATGAGTGCGAGTGAGAAGATCATTAATGTAGCTCAGTTGTGATAGGACTAGACCATATTTGTTTAGAATAACTTCGACTCCTAGGAAGTAGGATAGTGGCTCCAGATCCTTGAGTAAGACCATATTTGTTCATCTACATGGCTTCTGAAAATTATATGTATGCTAAGATGCTTCATGAACCTTTGTCATGGTTCTTTAATTGATTTGCTTGATGTGACCCTAAATAGGTTTTGCATAGGTGTTTGCTAAATCATCTATGCTTCATGGGGGTTGTAGCTTGATTAATGAGGAGAATTATGGTGTTGTAAGTGATCTAACAAGGGCTCTAAAGATGAGATTTTCCTATTGGAGCATGTTTGATAAGCTTAGGTTTAGAGATTCCTTACCATTCTCTTTGATTATGGATGGAAATGAAGGAATATACCCATCAACATAGACTATGAGGTTGCCAATCAATGTGGCTTGGAATTGAAGTTACCATGTCAAGTAATTCGTAGATGTGAGTTTGATGGCGAATTTGGAGGCGGTTTGTAGCAATGAGAAGATAATTGGTTCTTGATGGTTTGGAATTGGTTGGGAGATGGCTGTCGAGGATTGAGTTTGATGGTGTATTGGGAGGAAATATTCTTTTGAAATATTGGAAATAAGTAATAAACAACATTTAAATGTCTTCTATTCAATTAGGGCTTTTAAATATTTTTATAGATTTTTTCTAATGGATAACTTTTATGGATTTCATGGACTTTTAAGTGACTTCTATGTATTTGTTAAGAATTACTCACCCCTCCCATAAAAATAGTCTCATTTCTTTTTTCACATATATTGAGAAAATTTAGTTAATATAGTTAAAATAATAAATTTTACAATCATTTTTCCTTATATACCCCTACATTAATATAATCAATATTCAAGGTAATTAAATTATGCATGCAATATTCAAGTTAATTAAACTATTCTTGGTACTAATTATTGTTTAATGCGAAAATCAAGGTCATCAAATACAAATACAAATGAATAAATGTCATGAAAGATGATTTTTTTCTTAGTTTTTAATTTATTGCTCCAACTATGAATAATGGAGTGATTCATATTTGTGATAACAAAGCACATTAAATATGAGCATATTAGGAAACTAATATATTAACTAAATTCTCAAATAAGAAACATGACTATAATTTGAGACAAACGAAAAAGAAAAATACGAGTATTTTTATGGAACGGAGGGACTAATAAAAGTCTTCCATTGACTTCTATATATATATATATATATATATATATATATATATATATATATATATATATATATATATATATATATGTCTTCCATCAAAAGATATAGCTAGGGGGGTCAATGTCGCTCGTTCGTTCGGGCGGTCCATGGCTCGACCTGAAAAAGCTCGATCGGGCTGGCTCAAGGCTCGGTAGAACCAAGCCCAATTTTGGGTCATCGTCCCGTGACGAGTCGAGCGAAGTCGAGTCTTAAAAAAATATTAATCTACAAAACTTAAAAAAATAAAAAAAAAAGTTTAGAAAAAAAATAAAAACATTAAATTTATAGCTGCTTGCAATGAATTTATTTAAACAAAAATCGAGTTTGCTCGGCTCGGTTTGGGCAAAAAAAAATTCAAACCATTTTTACTCTAACCGAGCTTGAGCTTCGAATTTCAGTTCGAAACTCGGCTCAAATTGTTGACATCCCTAGATATAGCCAAAAAATATAATCATATTGAATAATATATACCACTTAATCATTATACAATTCAAAAAAGAGAATATTAACATTTTCTTTTAAATGGGAAGAAGTTTGTTAGATCGATTTGTTAGAACTTTGTGACTTGCTTTGAAATAAAGAAATAACCAGTTTTTGTTAATGATCAATTGGCTAGAACCTCGTAATGATAATGTGTAATAAATTTGGGGGGAAAAGTATAACAAGAGAATTGGATACAAATGTGTATTTCGATATAACAACGAACGACCTCTATATATAGGATGTTACAATATGAATAAAATACACTATTATAGAGCTAAAAAAAAAAAACCTTTTAGGCCTGTGTGCACCAAAACACCATTTTGCACCAAATTTTTGTGCAAAGTCACTCCAATATGCACAAAAGTTTGCACCATTTTGCATAGAAGTGTCAAGACGGACGGGCCGGCTAAACCCATGAAAATCGGCCCGGATCGACTCGGGACCGTAGGCCGACCAATGACAAGAGCGAGCGGTTCACGGGTCAAGGAGGTGTGACTTGCGGGTTTCGTGGGTTGCACCTTCACAGGCCGTGATTAACTCCTTGGCCCATGAAAAAAAAAATTAATTTGAAAAAAAGAGGGGAGAAAGCCAACCTAGTTTGGATGTATTTAAACTATAAATTATAATAAAGGTAGGTGTCAACCTAGTTGAGATGTACTTAAACTATAAATTATAATAAAGGTAGGTGCTAATTTAGTTGGGATATACTTATACTATAAATATTTGATAATAGTGATTAGAAATGCATTTAGTTGTTATTTGTTGAAGTTAAATTTAATTTTGCAAAGTTATAAATAATTCATATAACATTAAATTTGAATTCTATGTAAACATTTTTTGGGATAAATATGAATTTATCATTTTGTTCAATTCTTAATTTACATTTAACAAAAAAAAATATTTTTTGCTATAAATATGAAAAATTCTATATTTTTATAATTTTATTTATACAATAATACTAGCTCAATCGGAACAAACCGTGATCTGTGACCCGCATGGGCTCGACCCAGATGGGTCAGCGGGCGAGCTTGGGTTGTAGTCCAAAATTTATGGGCAGGCCTGGAACCCGTAACGGGCGGACTTTTTTTCACGCGGGCCGTTACCAGGCTCAAATGTTGGCGGGCCGATCCAACCCGAACCACCCGGATTGACACCTCTAATTTTGCACAAAAATGATTAAGTATAATTTTGCCCTTTACTTTCACTTGGTAAAAAAATTGTTTAATGGTATTTGTGTCCATTTTTGTTCTACATTTTTTAATACAATAAATTATTATTGTTGTTGTTGTTGTTATTTTGATCATTTGTAATAAATTTTAATAATTTAATAAATAATAGTTAAGGGATTAATTAAAATAAGAATACTCAAAAAAATTGGGAGAGTAATAAACACGATTATTTAAAATTAACACGAAATCAGGATAAATAGGCTAACATTGCACTTCGAATCGCATTAATTGATCATTTGTGGGATAAATATACGAATTTCGAGAATTAAATTGCAACACTATTTTGATTTCATAATATAATGATATTGGGATTGGAAACGCATTTAACTAAATTTTAATGACATGATTTAATATTTTCTTATTTGTGATGTTTCTATTAATTGTACCACATTTTTAAAAAGAAATAATGAATTTAATATTAGATGTTAAATAAATAAATTTTTAAGAATATAAAAAAGAAGAAAATAATTAAACACTGATCATTTGGTGTAAGTTTTGGTGTATTGGGTTGTAGATGATTTTTAGTATGGTGCAAAATTAGTTTTCTTGAAAAACGTGTCGCTAAACTTTAACCCTAATTTTAAAGAGAAAGCGCGTCCATCTAACCGTTATAAACGAGTTTAAATTTTCAAATCGTTTTCATTTTCAAATAATTATAAGTGCCATAATTTTATTTTTAGAATCCAATTTATTTAGTCCATTACAATTAAGTCCAATTAGTCAGGCCCAAATATTGATGTTTAGGCCCAATCCATTTAGGCCCAAACTAAAAGAATCCCTGCAACCCAATTGGCCCCAGTGGCACATAGGGATTTGTGCCCTAACATTTCCTATTTTATTCCTCATCATCTCATTCTCCCTCTCCTCCAAAATTCAAGCAGCCAAGCAATCCAATCCATTTGGTAAGAAAATCTCATCTTCTCCAAGCATGTTCCTCAATCCATTTACAGTGAACTCAATATTGATGCTAGAACATCCATTTCTAGCATCAACCAGAGATTCACGAGCTGCAAACCATCACCACCTCCAACTCACAAGACCAATCTAACACCACCACCAAACCAACTCACTGCTCAACAGGAAATCACCAAACTCCAGAACCACCATTTCGAAAGCTCCAGCAGAACCCAAACTGCAGAACCATCAACAGCCAATCTCAATTCATTCCAGCAGAACACCCAAAACCCAAGCTGCAGCCTCCAACTCCATCAACCTCAGCACCGAAAAACGCCAACACCACCATCTCCAATCTCCAAACCAGTTACTGCCCAATCAGCACCAAGCATTGCCAATAGCTCAAAATCGAGACCTCAACTCCACTAGCCGAACCCAGAACCACCATTCGAATTCCACCAACCTCACTGCACCAAAACCTCACTGCCCAAACCGAACCACCAAGCCAACCACCAAAATCAACTCCAAACCAACTCAATCAAGAAAATAAAGACCACCCATGAACTTACCTTGCTTCCCTAACCATTACTCGAGCTTAAATCACCAAGAAAATCCAAATGAAAAATCGAACACCAAGCCTTGGACTAGCCTCGGTCCGTACACCAACTCCCTCCCACTCGCCTCCACCTACACCCCGAAGCCACCACACCCCGGTGGCCCTGAGGCTGCCGTCGCCGCCTCTCGCCGGTGGTGGAATCGGAGAAAGGGCCGAGCCCTCCCCCTTCTCCCGTCCTCTCTCTCTCTCGATTTACAGAGAGAGAGAAATGAGGAAATGTTTAGTTTTATTTTAATTTTGATTTTAGAATTTTACCCTTTTACTCCCACATTTTTAAGTTGTTTTAATTAAGTCCTTATGTTTTAAATATTTTAATTTCAGTTCTTTAAATTTTGTTTTCAGTTTTATTAAGTGTTTAATTTAGCCCCTAATTTATAAAATGTTATAATTTCAGCCCTTTTAGTTTTATTTTCAATTTTAATATATTTACAGTTGAGTCCTTAACTTGTAAAAGTTACTATTTCAGCCCTAAACTTCTATTTTCATTTTTAATAAATTTACAGTTAGTCCATAACTTATAAAAGTTCAATTTCAGCCCTTAAACATTTATTTTCAGTTTCAATAGTTTTCAATTAAATCCCTAGAATTCCTATTTTTCACATTTAGCTCCAATACTTTGAAAATAGTATTTTCAACTCTTAGATTTGTCAAATTCAATTTCAACAACTTCCAAGTTAATCCCTAAACTTTATTTTATCACTTTAAAGCCCTAAATATTCGAAATACTAATTCAAACTTATTTTCTATTTTGGCTAGACGATACGTACGAACAATTAGGAGATTGAGATTTCATCCCGCTCCACTTTTCACGCAAATCGAGACATTCGAGGTAGACTTGCCACCATTAATTAGTTTAAATTATAATTGCATGTCTTATGTGAATTTACGTGAATTATATGCTTTAATCTATGAGAAGAGAATATGTCATATGAGATATATGATATTGTTATGCTTGCGATAACTTATATGCTTAATTGCATGAGAAAGAAGAGAATCTCTTATGAGATAAGAAGAGAATGTTATGCATAACTTATGTGCTTAAATGCACGAGACGAGACTACCCTCAGCCTATGTTTTTAAAGAGCCTATGATTTTCAAGAAAATGAACCAAAGATGATGATGATATCACGTTGTATATTGCATAAGTATGTGTTCAATTATTCTGTAAATTAATTATCGGCGATGAGTCTACTGAGTATTTCTTTGAAATACTCAACCCGTTATTTTAACAATATTTGCAGATTTCGGAGGCGATCGTGATTGATGGGCAGTGTGGCAATAATTTAATGAATTCAGTTATTTATATTTGAAAATTTCATATTTGAACGCTATTAATGTACTTTGTTATTTCAGTATTTCAAAAACTCGAGATTTGAAGTTTAATCAATTTTTTTTAAGTTATTAAAATGAGTTTTGTTGTCGACGAGATTTTTACCGTTATAAATGCAAAGTTTGAAATTTAGTTATTTTCGGCAAAACTCTTTAGTTAAATCAGTTACAGAAGACGATGACGTGGCAATCCGGGTTAACGGAACTCGGGGCGCTACATAAATAGTCATTAGTATTTATCCCATAATTTTATAGTACTCTTCAAAAATTGTACTCCCTTCGTCCCAATTATATAGGCTTGTTTCGTTTTTCACAGGAATTAAGAAAATTTCTTTAATGTCATTGAAAAATTAATTTTTGTCAAGATCTTTCCTAATTAATTAATTCAGTATGTAAAACTAAATTATTATTGGAATTAATAAAGAATTTGAAGAAGAAGAAATGAGAGTTGTTCCATGTTTTTAAGAAGTGAAAAATGTGTGTATTTGGATGATTTCAAGAAATTGACACATTAAATGGGGAAAATTTAATAAGGGTATATTGGTAAAAGAATACAATAAAATATTCTACATTAGGAAACATGCCTATATATTTGAGACAAGAGAAAAAAGAAACTCAACCGATATAATTGGGACGGAGGGAGTATTAGTTATTATTGACTTTTAGAATTATTAAATTTGAGTAGTTGAAAGTTTTATTAATCATTAATTTTTTTTTAAAAACACACAACAAAAACAAAAATAAACTTTTTATTTTTGATATAATTCAAGTAACTATATGAATTTTTTTTTTTATCAGTTCATAATGAACAAATAGTAAGTAAAACAAAGTATATTACAGCATCACGACTCGATCTAATAAAAAATAAAGATTATCTATAAATATCGAATTACATATAACTTATTCAACTTTTATATCAAAATCACAAATGTACCATAAAACACATATGTTAAATAAAAACTAGAAAAAATGTTACAAGGGGCACTCCACATTCATCAGTTTCCTAGTCTTTAGGTTGACTCAAATACGACATTTGCGTCTGGCAACCAAGAAGCACCATCAATGAGGGACTCTACACTATATTTTGAGGCCTCGGCCGGTGTAAGAGTGGGCTTAAACCCAGCCCATTTTACCCTACCCGCCACACTCGATCCAGGCCCAGTATTCAGATGCTCGGAATAGAAAATCGTACTTGGAGGATCCACATTACTGACCCATGAAATCCAGCCCTGTGGTCTCAAGAACCCACCAATTTCAGTCTCCATAATAACTGTTGTCGAAAAATCTTTCCAGGGCCGGCCCAAATATGTTGGGGCCGTAAGGTTATCCAATGGGCTCATGGTACACCTTTGAACTGAAATGCCACTGTTTTGATTAGGATCATTTTTGCCCTGAGCAGTTATGGTCACAAATTGGTTAGACAGTGGTTGTCTAGGCATAATGTTGCATTTTTGGAATACTACGGCCGAGTTGCCAAAGATGAAGTCGATGGTACCGGTGATATCACAATCACGGTAGAATTGGCGGTTTGAGTGTGCATATAGGGTGTCCTGAAACCCGTCAAACAAGCACTTGTATAATACTGACATATCGGAACCAGACCTTAGGGCAACTGCCTGGTGCTTTATTGCTCCCGCAGTATTTTTGAACCCGATATCTCTTGCGATGAATCCCTTGCCCGCAATAGCTAGTAACAAAAAATCGTAACGTTAGTGTTACATCTAGAAGATGATTGCCCTAAGCTACCTAGTTTAGCTTTGACAAGTTCATAGAAATGTTCTTTAAGATTACTAGAACGAGTCAACTTAAAAAAAGAATAAAAACTTGTCATACTTTACCATGCAATGAATTAAATTATTCGTGTTAGGACCAATTGGCAAAGCTGGCCGCCAACTGCCCAATAATATAGTCTCGGTCGAGGTTACATGAACTTTGCTATACTCTTTATCTTTATACACATAATAAACAGAAGGAAAAAATAAAAATTTTGAATTATAAAAAATTGACCAAAAAAAAAAAAACTCAATTGAACAACAATGCATGACGAGTGCTGCTGCATGCCCTAACCACTTGGCCAAATATTGATTCTGGAAAAGAATTAAGCCTGGATTTTCACGTTACACTATACCCCCAAATCAAAAAAATTGCAAGGTTCGTCTTGTTAGAGCATCTCCAAGAGACTCTCTATTTTTAAAGAGCATATTCCATCATTTGGAGAGCATCTATAAATTTAAAGAGTTAAAATTTTGATGTACTCCAACAAACTCTTTATATTTAACACTTAAATTTACTATTCCCAAAAAATATTTATTATTTTTCTTTATCTTTTATTTTAACTAGTTTTTCTATAGATTATTTTATTACTTTTCTATATTGAAAATTGAAACTTTTTGAATGCATTTAATTATAGAGAGTGAGTTTGGCTCTCCAAATTTGGAGAGCCAAACCCACTCTCTAAATTAAAATCTTAATTTAAAGAGTCTATTGGAGCATGATTTTACATGCTGACTCTTTAAAATAGAGAGCATCTCATGTTTAAAGAGTCTGTTGGATATGCTCTTAAATGGTTAGATAAAATTACATGTACATAAATTAAGCCCATGTTTAGCACTCATTTTTATCTCATTCTCGTTCTCATTTTTTTCTCTTTCTTTATTTTAACCACACATTCTCTCAATAAAATAATATTACACACAAATCTAAAACTTTTCATAACTTTTCCACCACACATTCTCCAATCAATCACTATTCTAAAAATTTTATACTCCAAAAAATGGGTATCAAACACCCTCTTAGAATCTCATCATCAACAGACTTTCTCACATATTGGTGAGATTTAGCCCATGTTGATTTTTATTATTTTCAAAATACATTTTTCACTTTCTTATTTTCAACAACGCATTTTTTAATAAGATAATATTAAACGTAAAATCAAATTTTTTTCCTTATTTTTTAATTACAGTCTCAATCAAAATACTATTTCAAAATGCATTAATTCAAAAAAAAATAATTGGAACTCGTGGTCTTGTTTTTTTCATTAAAATCTTACGTATACACAATTTTTAATAATAGGTACATCTCTAAAAGTTAATCTTGAGAAGAGAAATTATATCCTTAACCTTAACACACCAAGATTATTAATTTTAACCTTAATACACCAAGATTATTTATTTTAATTGCTAGATAGGTGAGTAAAATAATGTGATTTCTTTATAGATGGGGATGATCTCAAACTAGAACCCAAGTGACTAAACAAATAATCAAGAAATTAAGGATGTGTTTGATTATTAGTATTTTCTCATGGAAAATGTGTTTTTCCAGTTAATTTCCTACTTTTGTGCTGTTTAATTGACAATTTTTTTTATGGAAAATATTTTTTTAGTTGATTATATTTTTCTTGAAAATAATTAGGGAGATGTGGTTTTTATTTTTTAAGTAATTTACTCTCTCTCTCTCATCCACCCATCAATAAAAAATAAACAAATAAAATATTTTCTAATTTGAAAACTAAATCAATCAAATACATTTAATTAATAATTTTCATATAAATAATTTTTAGACAATTAAATTGTCAATTTATTTTCTTTTTATGTAAATTCAATGCTCGCAATCAACCGCACTCTAATATTTATTAAAAGTGAACCAAAAAAATAGTAAGAAATTCAGCAGCAAAAAAGTTTATTAGAAGTGTAAAAAGAAAACTTACCAAAGGTGGCCGTGGAGTAAGTTGGGGTACCATCGACGAAATTCAAGCTGCCGGAAATTGTGGTAGCCGTCTTTCCATCCCCGTAGATCATCACATTCCACAAAGATTTATCCAAAACCACATTCTCTACGTACTCACCAGCTTTAATGTATATAACAAATCTTGTTTTGCTCTTTTTTGGAATCCTTGCCACCGCCTCTTTTATAGTCTTGACATCTCCGCCGTCCTTCGCCACCGTCACATCCGGCTTTGGCATCTCCTCCTGGAGAAGCCGCCGGTCACCCGCTGGAACCCACCCGGGAAACCCAGAATCCACTGCCCCCAAAAGCTTTCTATGAATAGGATTCCCAAAATCTCCAAGTATTCCGAGCAGTTTAGATACAATTGCTAAACTATTGCTGGCATATTCAGTGGAATTCTTCATCAGAAGCTTCACATCTCCAACTATACTCGCGTTCACTTCATTGAGAGCATCTAAGCACGTTTCTTGATCTGTAATAGTCGTGCTTAGCCATGTTTTCAGATCGTCGATCTTGGGAATTGAAATCAACATCTCCCCATTATTCACATTCATGGTGGAAATAGAATCGTTGAGATAGTCTACAGCTTCATCTAACACGATTTTACAGACTTTCAGCGCGTCTTTAACTCGTGGATCATTCGTTCTGTTCATCCCTTCCCCTGGGAATGTAGACAATTTCTCCAAAGAATCCATAACCACTTTTAAAGAAAATTGGAAAATCTTTTCTGGGTCAGTTGAATTTGAGGAATCCATTGATGACAAGCTCGTGAAACAAGATTCTTGATACTGGGTCACACTGCAGACACCTTTGATTGCCGCTGCTGAAGAAGTTGGAGTTGAAGGCACCTCATTGGAGTCATTTTTGTTCTTGTTATGAACAAGGGTTCCAACTACTACTCCAATAATCAAAACAACCAAAACTATTAGTGAAATGCCTAGAATAATTAGACGCTTACGGGTTTTTCTTTTGAAAGCTAGTTCTTCCTGTGGATCGACTTTGCCATAGCCCTTGAATGACTTGATTGTGTCCATTGGAGCAAAGCCAATTTGGGATTTTCAGTATGAAAATGTGAAATGAGAGTTTGTTGATAAAGAAATGGCAGGATTCAGAGCTTTTGTGCCGTGTTCTGTGTCTTATCGCATGGTGGCACTTTATAGTACAGACACTGGGAGAAAGAGATGGGGGTGGGGTCACGCTTCTTCATCCTTTGGAAGTTGAAACAAATGGGCAAACGTTAGATCGCTCCACAATATTATTAAAATAAGAGGAAATTGCACTGTGTCAATTTTTGGCTTTGCATTTATAAAAATGTCACTTTTTAAAAGTATTTGCAAAATTGTCATTGAACATTTTTGCCCCTCTAGATAAATTAAATGCCTAACATGTCCTTCATTAAATGAGATTTGACTAGATGAGAAATTTGTACAAAAAATGTGTAAATTGTCAGAATATTGTGTCAATTTTGGAGATTAAAAAAAAGGAAAACAAACACAAGAAAATTAAACCCCTAAACTCACTCCACCGCTAAAAGAGAAGAATCCAACCACTGAACTCACTCTCCTCTCATTCGAATCGCCGGAAATCCCCTTAGCCGTCAACTACCACTGTCTAAAGAAAAAGAAACAACCCTGAACTCAGTCCCCTCACTCATTCGATTCACCCGAAAAAAAAAAAAAAAGAAGAAGAAACACTGAACTCACTCCCCTCACCGAATTCCCGTTGAGTACCACTGCCGACGAAGACCACTAAAAATACATTTGAAGCCATCATTCAAACAATCAATCGACTGTGTGGGTGGGGGATAAGGAATCAGGCCAAGATCCATATCCTTCAATTTTTATGGGTTTCTTTTGTTCTTTGATGAAGTGTAAAAGAATCTTGATTTTACTTGTACACTTGAATTGCTGTTTGATTACGTAGATGCATTTTTTAAGAAAATTTGTTGGATGATGTAGGCTGCGAAAGTGAGATGGCCGAGTCTATTTGATCAGATGCACATAGTTCATATATATTTGATTGTCTTCTTTGAACTTGTGTCAATTACTTAATATATTAATGTCTGTAATTAGTGATTAGTTTTGAAAAATTGTAAGGAGAAAAGTATTTGCAATGTAATTGTGTTTAATGGATTTGGCTATCGATCAAAGTGAAGACCATTACACTAATTTATGTAATGTAGTTGATCTCTTTGTGTGAAAGTGGGGAATAATTTGTATCGTAGTTGCTAGGCTGTTCTTGTTCTTTTCAAAGTGGAGTTTGTAGGTTGCTATTGGCACTATGTATTGTATCAGTTATTTCTCTGATTGGAATGAAAAAAATAAAAAAATATGCTTAAGTCTATTATTGTGCCTACTGATTATTTCTAGAAGTGCTTGATGTTGAGTTTTGTTCATGATAAATCCTACTTTAGATCTTACAGGTTATTTTCCTATTTCTATTTAGCTTCTACAATGAAGTTAAATCACTGGTAATCAAATTGATAGTCACATTGATGTCATGGTTTTTCCAGTTCATCCAAGAGTCTTAATATATGAATGAGAACATCGGTACAAAAACATCAGCAAAGAATTCACCAGTACATATCAATTGATTAATGATTTGTGATTACCTCATTTGTTTTGTGAATTGTGTTTGTGATATATGAGATTTAGTTTGTGATATATGAGATTTAACTCTTGAATAATACCTATTTCCAGGTCAAAAGTAGATTTCCCGACAGTTTACCAGTTCGCCCAGTCATTCTCGACAGATGGAAAAATCTCGATAGGTAAACTTCACTGCAGTCATTCTCGGCAAATGGAAAAATCTCGACGAGTGAACAGTCGACGACAGTTCACTGCAGTCATTCTCAACAAATGAGGTCAGTTTTTCTCGACACATGACAGTTCCACATGTCGAACATTGCTTCATTCAAATGAGTCCGGTGTTTTTGATAATCTGCAAAGAAGATATGGTTTGAATGAAATTTATGTGAGTTCTTTGGGAATTATGTTCATTATTTAAATTTGGAAGTGTTCTTTAATTGATTACTTTAATTACCTTTGCATCTATATGTTTTGAAACTAAGCTAAGCTTGTCAAAAAGGAGAAAGCAATGTACGAATTATTGTGATCTGAACTTTTTTTTTTTTTGTACATTATTCTTGCAGATGAATTTTGAACTTCTCGTTCCTGAAAATGCGCTCTTGCACGCCTGTATCTCTCAAACGAGTAATTTCTAGTACGTGAAAATCGTGTTAGACAATTTCAATGCTCAGCAGCGAGAAGAATTCGACAACTCTTACCTCGGGTTCCTGGCCGATGTACCTGACAATTCGTTAATGTTGTTTTCAACCAAATGGAGGAGACATCGACCCCGAAATATTCTACCCGGCTAATGAGGAAGTTCCCTCAGAATTTCACGTCATGGAGGCAGATGGTAAGTTTTGTATTGGAGAAGTTATACTATGTTCAATTTTTTTTATAGACTATAAGAATGTTGAGTTGAAAACTATGATTTCAATGCAGATGGTACAACATGTTGGATGATGTCATGGAGGAAACAACACTACCCACTTCTAATGTCATGGTCCAATATGAATGTAAGTTCCCAAAGAAGGGTTCATGTTATTGATTTTAGGTACCCGAGCATGTAATTAGATGTTTGTAGGCTATGTTATGTTAATATTTGGCCTTTTTGGATAACTAATTCAGCCCATACTACTTGTGCATAAACGATGTCACTGACATACCAGTGGCGACCACCATACCTGTCGAAGGCAACGATACAGTTCACACGAAGAGGCGGCGATCGACACGCCTTCGCTTCCCTGCCTCATCTATCAGGACTCCATACACTAAGGGAAGGAAGAAGAGAGTCAAGAATTAATTTCAAAAAAAATTGTTTGAGAGTATGATGAACACTACTCATTTTGCAACTTGTGGATGTACGGTGGATGTTGATGTATTTGTGATATGTCAACTGTTAAATTTATCAAACATCGTTAAGTCTGCATTCGTTACGTCTATCGTTTCTTATGTCAACTGTTGAATTTATCAGACATCGTTATTGTACTTTTAATGTTTCTGCCTGATTTATTATGGATTAAGTAGATCTTGAAAAATATCTATTTAATTATATGACAAGTAGATTTCTCGACATTTCACTTCAGTAGAGACGTAACATCTTCCTGAACTATCGTTCCCGATAGTTACTCGTAGTAATTCTCGACAGATGCTGTTATCCCGACAGATGAACTGTGGATACCGAAATTTTCCGTCAACTGGGAAAATGTTGCCTATGTTATTTATGTTGAAGATGGGGTACTATTTTGTTGTTTGAATGTCGTAATGCAGTGAATCAACGTCTTTAGGATTCCTCATCGAATTCATGGTTGATGCATGGTCTTTGTGAGCCATAGTTCATTGCCAAGTGCTGCTTCAATTTGTTGAAGTATGTAACAATCCCAGATGACCATACTACAATTAAGACACAAAGTTTTTAAAGAAAATTTATTGCCAACAACTGAAGTCGGGAATTTGTAAGAGAAAATGGTACAACCTCGTTAAGATTTACAATTGTGATAAATTATGGACAAAGTTTAGATCATTAAGGTACAATTAGACCTTAAACCTAAGGATGACAAAAAAATCCGACAAACCCGATACCCGCGGGGACCCGCCCCGAACGGGGAGAGGAAAACCCGCTTAAACGGGTAACGGGGCGGGGAATTATTCCCCGAGGCGGGGACGGGGCGGGGACGGGTAAAGGGGTCCCCGCCCCGCCCCGTTAAAAAAAATTTTTTTTTTTTTTTTAAGAATTCAATACTTTAAATGAACATTTTCGTTAGTTCTAATAGAAAATAGCAACTAAAATTATTTGTTTAAACATAATGAATATGGACAATAAAAATAAATTATCAAAAACTAAAAAAAAAAAAAATTAAACGGGGAATAAACCTACCCCCGCCCCGCCTTAAACGGGGAACGGGGTGGGGATGGGGAATGAATTTCTTAACGGGGCGGGGGACGAGGAGGGCATTCCCGCCCCCGCCCCGCCCTGTTGCCATCCCTACTTAAACCATCACAATTGTCTTTCAAATTAAGTTTGAGTTGTGACTAGGTGATTGGTTAGTAAATCACCATAGTTGCTTCCCTCCAAGAAGTTCATTATAAATAACATGGCATCACTTTATTATGAGTTACACTTACACACTTCATAATCTTTGTGACACTATATTCTACTCACATACACAAACAGTTTCACACATCCTGTTGCATTCTCCATAATGGGTTCGTCCACGAGAATCAACGAACTGTTCAACCTGAATGAGCTCATGCCAATACCTGGTTCGCCCCCATTATTCCTCAATACAACACGATGAATCTCAAATGATTACTCATACCTGAAATATTGAGATTGCAACAGTAAGAATTTCGCATAATAAATATATCTACAGTTAATAATATAATTGTGGAACTTTCGAATATTGAAATCCATGTAGTAGCAAAATGTGAAATCAAGGATGTGTCAACAGTTTTCAAGTGTCGAATTCGACAGTTAAATTGTCAATCCCGATAGTTCAGAAATATCGGGTTCGACAGTTCATATGTCTAAACCGACTTTTTCAACATAACTATTTGACAGATGAACTGTAGGAACTGCCGAAAAACTTGAAAACATGTATTGGTACCTTCAAAGAAATTATTGAAAACATTAATGGTGATAATCAATTCTCAACTACAACATGAAAACATCTTCCCATTAATAAATAACTCAATGTTTCATTAAATATGAATCCTTCATTTTTGTACAGGATATTAGTATTTTTAACCTTCAAAAATATTTCAAAAACCAAACAAATCAATGAATAATAGTTTCTAAAATTTCTCCAATTGTATTTCACAATATTGTATTTAACATCTAAAAAATAGTAATCTATAAGATAAAATTATAAACAATTTGTAATGGCTAACATCTCAAAATCGATGATGAATTAAATAGTAATGTGTTCTTGATCAAGGAATGAAGAAGATGGAGAAGAAGGTAGGGTTTGTTAATGGGAAGAAGATGTGTGGTTATATTAATATTTCAAATTCTTTTATATATTTTTTTTACAAAATTCATATTACTCAACATAATATACATATAAATATTTTTTATAATATTTAAATTAAATCATCACATTATAACATTAATTACATTCAAATCAAACATTAAATGCTCTTAAAAAGGTGTTCTTAAGGGTAATCTTGACATTTTGCACCAAAAAATTAACATTTTTGCTCACAAAAAGTGAAAATGACAATTTTTTTGAATTTTCAAATATAGTGGCATTTATAAAAATCTCTCATTTAAAATAATAACGCGCTTTTGTATTTTGACCTAGTATTATTTCAACTTTTTTCTTTCATTGTCTTATCGAATGGTGGCTCTTTATCACGCTTTGATTTTAAACTCTCATAAAAATCAAGTAATAAGAATAGTGTGTGGAGTTTTGTTGAACGTAAGAAAGATTCAAGTAGCCCAACCCTTGTTTGACAATTATTATTTGAGTAAAATAGAGCTGTGTCCATATTTGGTCATTATTGGAAAAAAAAAAATGATGTTTTGAATAGTAGTTTTTTGATAATGTATTGTTAAAAAGTATGAAATTTTTTTGAGTATATATGCAAAATATTTTATTGTGTGAATTTGTGATTAAAGATCTGAGAATTAAATAATTTTATTTTAAAGGTAGACAGACGTGGGGTTTTGAATAGTATTTTTTGGAGAATATATGGTTAAAAAGTAGGAAAATAGTTTGAATTTACGTGCATAATATTTCTTGTGTGAATGTGTTGTTAAAAATAAATATGTTAAAAAAAAAAGAATTTTAATGATTGTCAAACACGACTAAATATAAACAATACAAGTGAAAAAATAAAATAAATTAGGGTGATCTTTACGTATGCCATACTTTTATGTAATCTTTTACCACATGGAGGGGGGCCCACGATTATTTTATTATGTGTGGACCCCCTTCCATGTGAGGGGGGTGTAAAAGATTGTGTGAAAGTTTGTGTACACATAGCATTATTCAATAAATTATATGAGACTTGGAGATTGCTCAAGTAAAGAAGTGATGGAGTGATGGACTCACAAGTTGCGTTGGGCCAATAGAGCATATGGGCTACAGAGAAAGAGGTGTAGTGTGTAGGGGTGGGCGCGGGTCGGTTCGGTTCGATTTTTTTCGGTTCCAGAAATTTTCGGGTATTTAGTAAATGGAACCGTCGGTTCCAAATATAATTTTGGAACCGTTCGGGTTCGGTTCGGTTCTGTTTGGTTCCGTACTATAATTAAATTTTTTAATATTTAAAATAATACTACATAAATACACCTGAAAGTAGATACTAATATTAATAACAAAAAGTAGATATAAATACCAAGTTCAATCTTAACTTTTACAAATTAACGTAATCTAATTTAATAACATATAAATAATAAGTTGTCAAATACAAATACAAAAAAGTAAATATTACTAATAAAATTTCGATAATTCATATCAATAATTCATTTGCTTCAAACATTCAAATCTACATAAAAATGAAATATAAATTAGAAGTAATAAAGATAAAATATTTTAAAGTATTGATAATACTTACCAACTATTTAATGTAATAATCAATTGTTTGACTTTCCATACTAACTACTAAGAGACCATACAAGAAAAAATTGAAAAAAACACAACTAACAAACATAAATAAACTCTAAATTATTCAACTAATAAGATTTAATAAGAAAAAAAATTATTAAATTATTTAGAAAAAATAAAAGAAATTGATTTATCCAATATAAAAAAAAATTTCGATTCTTCGGTTCTGGGTCTAGAACCGAGAACCGAATCAAACCATTCGATTCTCGATTCGGATACCCGTTCGGGTATTTCATTTAAAAAAACCCGCTCGATTCGGTTCGACTCGGACATTTTGCCCAACCCTATTAGTGTGTGCCTGAATGACACGAAGAATGTTGTTTCGTAGATTTGATGAAGCACGTTCATCTTGTAATAGGTTAATATGTTGGGTACGAATTTGATTTCATTCATTAAGACTTTTAGGAAGTAATGGACTTATAGAATATGGGATGTGGTCACAAACTTACATATTCTCCTTCAAGTGGCAACTCCAAGAATGATCAAGAGTCAAAAAAAATTCACTCGACAAGTGAAAACGAGGACTAATATGAGACGGGGTGCAGTTTGATTAACATTTAATAGTACTCCACGTCTTTTAATGGTGTAAATTTTTCGTTATATTTTCTATTATTAATGAAGACGTGCCACCTAAAATGGCTTCATCGGGAAAAAATATTTAAATTACTAAGAGTAGTGCTATAAGTATCTTTTGTGCAACTGAACAATATTATTATCTTTTTCTTGGGACCTCGCTCTTTAAAAATGCTTTTTGCGAATAGAAATAGTTAGATATAAATAAATTCAAGTATATTCAATTACATGTAAATGATTTACAAAGTTCAATGACTAAGTATCGTTGACGTGTCACATAAATTAGTTAGTGAATAAGTTTATGAAAGGTGGTGTGTTATGTTACTGATACTTAGCGTAAGTTAAGCACCATTGCTTAGTAAATCATTTCTCCGAAATTTAAATACTTGAATATTCCATGCTTAATTCCATAAAAAGTGATCTTCGTCTCCTTTGAAAACTTCGAAAATTATAAATAATTTGATTCCGATTCCTACCGGCTTCCTTGTTTAGAAAATGTTATATGTCAAAACTTAAACGAAAATTACACTCAGCTTGAATACGAGAAAATGTATTGAATATCATAAACGTAAATAGATAGTTCTCTTTTAAACTTTCGGATAAATGAAAAAATCGGAAAAACATGTTCAATCAACATCGACGTGCCCTTTAAATTGGAGAGCAGAAGATGGCAAATTAAACCCTCATCCTACGGTGCTCCGAAGGTAGCGAATGATATGGTGAAGCTATTACCAATTGGTACACATGAAGACAACAAGGACCTGTCTCAAATTTCACAATAATATTCTAGACATTTTGTGCAAAGTAAACAACATTAGAAATGACAGTGAACAAGTGTTTATTTACTTCATTTTTCTTTAATAATGTCTCGTAAAATTCAATCATTTTGATTTAGAGAGATACAATCACTTTACCCAAAAGCTATAATTGATGGACAATGTGCAACACACCTTATCATCCAAAATTAGATTCAAAAATCCACTCAAACCCACTTTGTTTAGACCTTACCTTGAAGGATACCATATGAAGGCACTTCAAAAGGAAAAAAAAAAAAAAATTGTTCAAAAGTATGGATGAAGTAAGAAAAAGTACACAAGCAGTGAGAAAGAAAAAACTTGGTTACGGGAAGTAAGCAGTGTCTTTCTTGCTCCTGTACTCAAAAGTCTTATTTGTCGAGAAGGTTTTCAAATTTGAATTGCTTCTTTCACAGCATATGCATCTTTCTCCACCATAGAAGTGTAGAGGTGTCAAGACGGACATGCCGGCCATGACCCGTGAAAATCGGGACCGCGGGCCGACCTGTGACCCGTGCGAGCGGTTCACGGGCCAAGGAGCTGGAACCCGCGGGTTTTGCGGGTTGCATCCCCACGGGCCACGGTTAACCCGCAACCCGTAAAAAAATTGAAAAAAAAAAAACAAAAATTAAAAAAAGGGGGGGGGGGGGGGAGGGGGGGGGGGGGAGAGAGAGAGAGAGCCAAATAAAAAAACTTGAAAAAATAAAAATAAAAAAAATTCAAAAAAAAGCGTAGCCTGCTGCATGGTCAATTTTTTTTTTTATTTTAACTAATGGTAATATAAATTTTCTAACGGTAATATCATCCCCTTCATCAATAAATTCCAATTTATTCTTACATTTATTTTTACAATATCCTCTCATAGTTATTATACATTTATACCTCATAGTTCATACTTGTTACTACCTTACTACAATTACAATTATTCAATTGCAAATATCATCATCATCTTGATTATATTTCTTTCTTCTCGGTTCTCACTAGTCACCACTAAATTTTTTAATCCTACTATATTATGGATTCTCGCGATTCTTCTCAAAATCCTATTTTCAATGATAGTTGCTCTCCATATGGGCCAAACCGGAAAAATTCGATATTTGTATAATTTTATTTATACAATCATACGGGCTAAATCGGAACGAACCGCGACCCGTGACCCGCATGGACTCGACCCGGATGGGTGAGCGGGCGGGCCTGGGTTGTAGTCCAAAATTGTGGGCCGTCCCGTAACTGGCCCGGAACCCGCAGCGGGCGGGCTTTTTTTCACGCGGGCCGTTACCGGACTCACATGTTGGCGGGCCGATTCGGCCCGGACCACCCGGATTGACACCTCTATAGAAGTGTTATTGGGCCATTCTCATGTATCAACAATTGATTTACCTCTAGGTATGGTCTTTGAAAGTTTTAAATTATCAAATATTTAGATCCACAAGCGAAATTACACAATTAAAAGTAACAAGTCATTTTTTAATTGTTTCTAAATGGTTAGATCAAACAAGTTAATTTATCCTAAATTTGAATAGCACAATCAATAATTAAATCAATAAAAACCAAAGATAATCACGGAGAAACCCAATTGGGTAAAAACTCCGGGCACTTTGTCAGTCAGTAATTCACTATAAATCGAAGAAAACTTACAGTACGGTCCAGACCTGTCTACCCCGTAGAACTCCTGACCTCAATTCATGCAGTCTCTCTTGATCCTATGGAGGTATGCTCTTCAAAAGAAATTTCGACTTATGATTTATACCTTAGCCCTCCTGAATTGCGTGTTCCTAAAGCCAAGATCTCAACTCTAGTATCTCACCTTAGTCCTCATGAATTTGTGCTTCTGCAAAGCTCTCGATCTCTGGTATCGATTTATCTCTGGTGGATTAGGTGGTTTGGTATTTGATCAAAAGATCTTGTGTGTTTTCATCTGTGGTTTAATATGAAATAATATGGCTAAATCAACAAAATATGTTTTGGAGGAATTATTGGATCAAGTAATATGTGGTGGTTGAATCTTTGAATCAATGAATGTTTTGGATCATCAAAACATTGATCTCTACGGAATAAATCTGATTCAATACGCTTTTTGACATTCATAGGATAATATATAGGGGAAAATGTTTGAGATGAAAAGGGATTGAAAAACCAAGTGTTTGAAGCAAAACAAAATCCCGAATGTTGACCCATCGCTCGATCGTAGGCGAGTGACATTTGAATAGTCGTCAGTATTTTTATCATAACTTTCTCTCCCTGATGCCCGATTGAGATGATTCAAAATGCGTTGGAATAATTCAAAGGGTTACAATTCTTCTAGAAATAGCCTTATCCAAATTTCAATATTTTCCGTGTGAAAAATGTGTTACAAGTTGAGACTGAAAATTTGGAACATAACTTGTGTGACTTTTTGACATTTTTTGGACTTTTAAATGCATTCTAATGATCATATGTGATCTTCTTGAACTCCTTCAAGGACTCTTTTGACTTTAATTAGAATTCAATAACTCATATTTTGACTTTGTTTACAATTCGATAAACTCGTAATACAATTCAATTATGACTTGATTTTGACTAAGAAAATTACCAATTAAAAATTTAGAAATTGTCAATTATAATTTGAATTTAACAGTCTCGTAGTATATTATATTTTACTATAATATTGATTTTTTTATTTGAAAAATTATAAATGTCCTCATTTGAGTATGATATAAAGCGATACGCATGATGACGGTTTTAAAAGATCCATTTCAATACGAAGTGGGAAATAAAATTTTGAAGTCGTGGGGACATTGCCAAATGGTTACTTTTACGAGGCCGTGCCGCGTAAATTATTTTAATGGGTACCTTTGCCTAGCTGGATATTTGATAGCAGTCTACTATTTTTTTGATTATGATAAACACAATGGTACAACTACAGTAGCACACCCTTTTTACTGTAAAATAAGAAACGAAATATCACCTCTTATTACTAATGTAGTTGAAGTGACATGATATATTCATCATTCTAGATATCCATCACATTACTTAACTATTGATTGATCAATAAATTTATGGTAGGTCTCAAGAATTAAATGATCAACCAACGTTACTTAATAGATCATTTTTTCTTAAATTTTATATTGCTAATGTCGTATTTGAATTGAGTCTAGATGTAAAAAATTACTTCCATTACTTAGTTTCAACCATGCCCAAAAGCAAAAAAATGAAAATATTTTTTTTTTGGTTGTAAATAATATTTCATTAGTGAAAGATAATTATATCCATTCAGCACTGATTTTTATTATCATTATATCTCTAATACTTCCATATAAATATGTGACTTTAGTTCTCAATAAAATTACATATGACTTTAGTTCTCAATAAAATTACATAAATTTATTGAGTTTTCATTATTATTCTTTATTCTCTCTTTTTTTTAACATGTTATTAGCACGATTCTATCAAAATCAAAGTGAATCAATTAGAAGACAATAAATTTTTAAGCATAATCATCTATCGTTTGTACAAAAATTAATTTGTTGATATGTTGATTTTTTATATACATATGCAAATTCACGGCTGTTGCTTCTTTTCTCGCAATCATTATGCCGCAATCGTTAAATTCTAATTTTTTAATTGTCTATATATTTTTTAAACCTTAAATTCTCTTTTTCTAATGAATTGTGCTATTTGTACAATGTTTTTATACAACATTGTTGACAATGTTGGTCGTGGCAAAAAAGTACTGGTTGAAATAATGAATTGTTTTTTAAACTGACAAATGATAACATGCCACGTGGTATGTTGTCAACAATGATGTCAAAATCTTTGTACATCAAGTATTGTTCTTTTCTAATTGTCTACCGCCATAATTTGTATCAATTCTGCCAAAATCATTACGTTTGTTTGCATACTTTAATTCATGCTGATAACAATTGTGGGATTCAAGTTCCGCAATCATTAAGTTTGACAATTGTTTGGAATTCACGTGTGAAATAATAGAGGAATTCACAACTCTATAAATAATACATAATTTCTGAAGAGTTAATGTTTCTAAATAATATTTCCTTGTTACTCCTAAAGTAGTACAATATTATAATTAATATTTCAAAAAAATTTACTTGCTCTAAAAAGCATAAAGTTTTATTTTAGTATTCCAGAAGAAAATTGACACATTGCTTTTGAATAAATAATAGTAAAATATAACGTGCTCTCAAAATAGCACATGTTTCAAATAATATATCATTTTGAATTAGTATTTATCCCTAAAGGAAAATATATATCTCATGACATGTTGGCATTAATTACTTTATTAATTATTATTTATATGATTATACAATATTTAATCATATTTTTCAAAATTAATTGTATTTATTTTACTTTATTGCATAGTTAATCAAATGACAAATATTACAAAACTTAAATTTTTTACACTTGACATATCTGGCAAAATTTATCTATCATTGGTCCTCAATACTGATATTCATATTGTCTCAAAGGGTCTAACAAAGATAATAAATGAT
The DNA here is from genome assembly GCA_035079005.1 of Fraxinus americana. Lineage (NCBI taxonomy): Eukaryota > Viridiplantae > Streptophyta > Magnoliopsida > Lamiales > Oleaceae > Fraxinus > Fraxinus americana. Next base: position 29,053,458 of record CM068706.1, on the reverse strand, counting down.
GAAAATCAAGAATTTCTGTAGGATCGTGCAAGTCATCATTTTCATGATGGATTGAAAGTTGAATACAGCACCGTGAAGGATCCACGAGTTCTTTGGAAAAAATTGACTGAAATATTTGACCATAAAAAACTGTAGTTTTCTCCAAAGTCCGCTTTGAATGGATTCATATTCGTTTGCAAGATTTTAAAATTGTTAATTAGTATAATTTTGAACTGTTTGGAATATGTTCAAAATGGACTTTGTGTAAAGAAAAAATTACTGATGAAGATGTGTTGGAGAAAACTTTTTCCACCTTTCATGCATCGAATGTGCTCTTACAACAATAATATCGTGAAGGTAGTTTCAAAAAGTACTCAAAACTCATATTTCACTTGCTTGTAGCTGAACAAGGACGTGGATGTACACATAGACGTGAATGAGGACGTGGGAAAAATCATGGAAGAAATAATCAACAAAACTATTAGCAAGCACATCAAAGTGAGGAATTCTTAGCTGTTTTTATGATCTCATGAAAGGAAATCTATGTTTCAGGCTATAGTTTATCAAGAAATTCTTGTAAATTAATTGGTGGTGGTGTGTGTTTTTGTTTGTTTTGAATATGCATGGCAAGCTCAGCCCCGAGGAGTGAGAGGAAAATGACTTATATGACGACCTCCAAGTTGGCAGTCAGCATATGGGGGCTGCAATAAGGTTATGCTCGCTTGAAAGTTTATGGTTTTACTATTGCCAATGTTTGCTTTCTTTTAGTTATTCTTTAGTCAATAAAGCGCGAGAGAATTTGGCAACTCTTTGCTGGTTCCATGATCTAATGAAGAAAACTATGTTTCAAGTTGTTGCTTTTCACGAAATTATTGCGACTAAATTTTTGGTTTTGTGCGCTCATGTTTTGTTATATTGAATACGGCAAGCTTAACCCCAAGGAAGAGATGAAATAGACTTATATGACGACATCCAACTTGGTGGTTGCTAGTCAATATTTGGGGGCTATGATAAGGTTAAGCATGCATCAAAACTTATTTTATTTTGGCCAATATGTGCTTTTTTTTAGTTGTTCTATAGTCATTAAAGCGAGTGAGAATTGAGCAACACTTGGTTGTATGACGCGGGATGCAATACGAGAATTATAGGAGAATGAGAAAGGGAAGAGAAAAGAGAAAGAAGGGGGAAGAGAGAAGAAGAGGGAGAGAGGAAGATAGAAATTGGAGGATAAATTAGTTTATTTCACATATCAAATCTTGTTCCAATTATATTGCATAGACCCCTTTATATAGGGTTTCCAAAACCCTATTCTAAGTAAGAAAATATTATGAAACACTAATAACGTTTCCTAAAATACGCATTAAAATTGAAAACTAATTACAATAATATCCTTTCTAATTCTCTGTTATTTCTCCCCGACCAAGAGAGCTTAACTCCGGTGGGTAGACTGCAACGTCTTGACCAAGGAGGTTGTTTCTGAAAAACATTCCCAAGCATTTGAACTGGCCAAATGGGATAATCTTTCCTTTTAACCAAGCAACGATAAGGAACTCTAATAAATAACATTACGTGCGGCGGGTTGGATTGTACCATAAGTCAATCAACATAGTGAAAATGTCTTGCTCATACCAGAGAGCTTAGTAACAGATGACGTAGATCATGGTTTTGGATCGAACCTCCACAATTATATCATGTGTATCATCTCTTCCTTTTACTTATCGTTTTTATATATATGTTTATTATTTGAATTAATCTATTTATTATTTACTTGCTTGAATTTAAATTAATTCTTCGAGAAAAGTTTTAAAAATCAATTCATCCCCCCTCTTAGTTAGTTATTCTTGGGCTATCAAAGATTAAACGTATAAACCCAAATCCGGAAAACACATGGGTAGAGACGGAGAATTCGCTATGATCAATAACAAAGAAATACAAAAGGACCTCGCAAAACTCTCAACCTCTCTCAAAATACATAAATTAGATCCTCTCGCGTTGATGTTTTCTCAAAGTTATACAATGTTTTGCTATGTTACTCAAGCCTACATAATGTGGAGTATATATATGAACTCAATTTTGGTATTTTGAATGAAGTAGAATACAAGAATCTCGATCAAAATCGAATTCTGGCTAAACAGGTGGTGCCTAGGCACTCATGATTGGCGCCCAAGCGCTAGGCTCCCGTTTCCTTCTTCATGCTGTCGGTGCACCCGTTGCTGGCCCAAACACTCCAAATACATTTTTCATCCATTTCAAAGTCCTTCCAATTAAACTCTCAATCCTTGATGAAATTTGATTTCTTTTCAAACCGGACTTCTAATCCAAAATTGTTTATGCCTCCTTTATCAATCAAACAACCTAAACCTAATCCAAATAGGAATTTGGGTAATATTCTAACAGTAGGAAATGATCGTTTGATTTATAACAGCGTAGTTGTAGCTTATATACTCTTTTTATACTGTTATTGCTGCTTGGCAATGCAAAATTGATACATCTTTTGTTATTGACTCCATCATTGGTGTTTTCATACTGTAGTAATGTGTTCGAAATGAAAGTTTTCATTTATTATTGTTTTATTTCCCATGTTAGTTTTTATGAGTGTGTGGGTGTGTGTTTAGGTTTGCAAGGATTTCTAAACTTCCGGAAGTCTTGCAATGTTTATCTACATTTAAGAGATGTTTACTGCAGTCGTTATTAATATTTGATTAACTTTGATTGCCCACATGAAATCACGTACCATTCAAGCCTAGCATGTGAAAAGCACGACCCAAGTTTGTGCCATGCTAAGTTCCAAAGAGCTTATGAAAAAAAACGAAAGGAGCAATCTTTGGGATTAACCCAAGCATCATGCTAAGTTCCTAACAACAAGTGCGGATACCAATGGGTATTGGGCCTGTATCCTTTTTCTTTTTGGGAAAGGAACAATATATTTTTAAGGTATTTACTTTACACCTTTTTCAAAAATACAAAAACAAGTTTCAAATTTCACAAATCAGGTTTTTTAATTTTTTATTTATGAATTAATGAATTCTTAAATCAATTTATTATTAAATATTTAGTTCTAATATAATATAATTACCCCACCCCACCTCCACCACCCCAACCGATCTTTCCGATCTTCACTCTTCTCCGACGATTGTTCTGACGACTGTTCTAGCGACTATTCCGGTGACTATTTCGGCGACCACTCTTCTCTGACGACCGTTCCGATTCCGACAATTATTCCGGTGGCTATTTGGGTGACTGTTCCAGCTTTAAAATTTGGTCACAGATTCACAATTTAACTAGTCACATATTAATTTTCGGTCACAAATTAGAATTTTCATGTCACAAATTATTTTACGATCACATTTCAAAAATTTTGTAAGTTGCAATTTGTTCATCGGTCACAAAGTGATAGGTCACATATTTTCTTCAGTCACAAATCAAAAATGTTCTAGGTCACAATTTTTTTGTCGGTCACAAATCAAAAATTTTGTAAGCCACGAATTATTTTGAGGTCACAAATCAATAGTTTTATAGGTCACATATTATTTTATTGGCCACAGATCCAAAAATTATGGGTCACAGTTATCTATCAGTCATATATTTTCAAATTTATTGGTCACGGATTAATTCTTACTTTCTTAGTCACAATTTTAAGGTCAAAGTTAGATTTTGTGTGACCACCACCGACTTGTGTGACCACCCTACCGCTAGCCGCTGCCAACACCACCATCACCAACAGCCACACCAATAAACACCGCACAATCACCAACCACAAAATCACAGATCCACAAATCAGTGTAAAAACCCAAAACACGAAACAACAACAAAACAGTCGCCAGATCCGCCATAGCAAACTCAAAAACTAAAAAAAAAAAAAAGAAAGAAACTACAGATCTGCGACGTACCAGATCGCGATACAAAGAAGGAGACCTCCGCCAACCACCGAAATCCGCCGTGGAAAACTCCTATCTCCGCCTCTCACACACCGTATTCTTATATCAAATATAGTTGACCACTAAAAAAAAAAACAAAAAATCCGACCCGCCTCATCCACCACCAGCCTCAAATCACAACCCATTCAGGAAATAACAATAGATTAGACCTACCTGCAAATCCCAGATCCGCAGGAAATGATGTAGAACTGGGAGGAGATGAAAATTGATTCCGTTCACTGGGAAATTCCCTCGGGAGATATGATGATCCAGCATTCACCGTTTGAGCTTCGGCGTCGCCATTGGAAGAATACCTCAAATCACAACATGCCTCAAATCGCCGTGACAAATTCCTTTGAAAGCTCTGCTGGTGGTTGCGGTTGGTGGCTGCACCACTTGACAATGAAGGGATTTGGGGGAAATGAGGTGGGAGGGAGGTAGGGTTAGTTGATGGTGTTTCAATCGCCGCTTCATATCGTGGTGATGGCGGGGTCGACGGCTGCGAGAGAGGAGGGGATAGAGAGAGAACTGGTTGGGCGGTAGTCCAAGCACAGAGACGAGGAGGAGGTGGAATGAATGTTAGGGTTGATTTGGATTATTTTAATTTGGATGAAAATTATATAATTAATATTAAATTAAATATAAAAAACCTGATTTTTGAAAAGTTAAACTTGTGAGGTAATTTGTGAAAATGGAAAACTAAAACCAGGGCTCAATGTAATTTCCTCTTTTGGGAATTCCAAAGAAAAAACCAAGGTTTTATTTCCTCCTTATTCTAGGGATAACTCTCGAGCATATAGATCTGGAAAACAAGTCTTTTGCCAAAAATAAACAAACTCTATACTAGTCTAACATCTATGGAGTTACTTTTCTCCAAGCAAAACATGCCCTTATTTCTTAATGTTATGATCCTTCAAAATAGAATCATATAAGTTAATTCCTCAATATATGGACACCAAACAGTAGCATGCCTCCTGCAGTGTCTAACTTCGGTAATAGACTCCCAGAAGCTTTCAACTATTTCGAGTAGCGTCTCTTAGCTTAGACATTCAGTAATAGTTGTGTTCTTGTGACCTATGTGCATTGGACACATTCTAGTATCGTACTGGTTTGCACATGTGATCTCGACTGTTGTTTATGATAAACTCTTGGTCTTTATAGTCTTTCAAAGTTATTTCATTTATGTTTTTCCAATTTTACTACTAGAAAACTTAAGAAATAGTAGTTCAGATCAGTGTGTGTATGAATCTCGAGCTAGAGTTTTTAGAATACACGACTTGCATGTACCATATTCTTTATGAAAAACAAAAAAAAAAGGAAAATAAAATATATGCAACCTTGTGCAATCAAAGTTATATGGGCTCATAGGTCCTATACGGCTTGTGTGGCAATATTGACTGACCATGCTATGTCATGTTGGGGTCACTTCAAAACAAGACGAAGTTGGTCCAATTTACACTTCTGGTTTTGTATAATCCACTTTTTGGGAGTCACTTGTTCGAAGTGGGACACGGATGTTGACGGCCTTCCATGTTAGATTCAGCTGACAAGGTTGGATTAAGGATAGTAGTTCAAGAAGCCAATGTTCGGTCAGATTGAGGCTTTACAAAATGTACTCTACTTAGTAGAATAGTTAACGACATTAACTTGAAAAAAAAAAGGAAGAATACGAATAGTGAATTGATGATAGGAAAAAAGAATATTACGATTTTTTATTTTCATTTTGGTGGATTATCAATTTATGTAAACAAGTTAACTTCTTGTCTCGTTCCTAGAAGAGCTTGGAGATTATGACCACATGCTAAATGTATTATCTCAATTCAGTTAAGTAACAAAATGTACAAAAGTTAAGATTTTACATTGAACTATTTACAATATAGCATATCAAACATGTCTCAAGGAATTGATAGAATTTAACATCCAAGGGCCTAAAGATTTTGAGGTAGTTGACTCGCTTGGTAAGGCAGAATATATAGAAAGATAAAATTTTGATCATTTTTTTATCCAATGTTATATAGCCATCCAATATTAAGTATTGAACATGCCTAGTATGTTGGTTAGTATATTTATATTTAACTGAATTGAGATATTACCTTTAGCGTGTCGTCATAAGATGATGACTCATTTTAGCACATCAATCTTGGAATCCAAATGCTCGTTTGAGCTTTAGACGGACCAAATTAATTATTACAACATAATGGATCCTAATACCATAGTAAACAAATGTTTCATTTGCCAAAATTCAGATTTTAGTATATTATGATAAAAGTTAATAAAACGTGGTTGAAAAGATGATAAAAGTTGTAGATCTATTGAAATGTATGGTTAAAGTTAATTATTGATTTTGATTTAGATTTTTATCAATTTTTTTATCTAAACAAACAAGGGCTAAGACTTGGATTTTATCGAAAAAAGTAATGGCATCCATAAGTAGTGTCTATTATAAGTAGCATGTGTAACTCTCCACTTGATTTAAAAGGCCCAACATAACATTATTCATTCTTAATATAAAAATGTCAATTGAATCTTTTAAACTACATGGAAAGTCGCATAAACTGTCTATGATAGGTCATGCCTATAAATATCAACATTAACCATCTTTTTAATTTCTCTGTAAGAAGCACTTATTTGATTATGAAGAACTTCAAGTGGAGTAGAAAGACCACCCCATCTAAGAAAAGGGATTACTCGCGTGGATTATATGTTAAATCGCCTAACTAGATTAGTTGTCCGACTAGAAGATGATCTATTAACTTACTCAACTCATTGAACTAGACGAGTTAAAGTAAAGATTTCGAGTATTCAAATTCATCGAGTTTGAAGTTTGGTAAAGGGTTATTGGTGCGAAACGTCCCTACCTATGACAGTCCTTGTGGAAAACGTCCCTACTTTTGATTTCTTGGTGCAGAACGTCCCTACCTTTGCATTTTCTTGCGCAAAACGTCCTTCCGTCCAACTCCCGTTAGAATCCACCGTTAAAAGGGTAATTGGCGTAAAACGTCCCTACCTATGATGAGTCTTGTGGAAAACGTCCCTACGTTTCATTTTTTGGCGCAGAATGTCCCTACCTTTCACTTTTTTTTGCGCAAAACGTCATTTTTCTCAATTTTTGACATAAAATGACCAATATACCCTTCAATTTAAATAAAACAAAAAGGAAAAGAAAAGAAAAATCAAGAATAAATTGCAATCTGATCCAAAACATTTTAAAAAGTGCAAATCAGTCCAAATAAATTATTAAAATATTAAAAATAATCAAAAATAAAAATAAAAACTTTCTCTCCTCTCCCTCTCCCTCTCCCTCTCCCTCTCCCTCTCCCTCCTCTTCCCACAGCCTCCTCCACCACCACCACCGAAAAATCAGACATTATACCGGCGCCTCATCACCCTCTACAATCCCACACAAACAACAGCCCAAAAACCCAACAAAAATCTGATCAAAATTTCGCACAAAAAACCAACAAAAATCCGATCAAAACCGGCAGAATCTAGACCATAATAAACCTGAGCTTCACCTCCTATTCTAGCCTTCATAGATTAACCACCAAAAAACACAGAAAGAGACAGAAGCAAGAAGCAACCAGGAGCTTAATTCTTACATTTTGAAAAATAAATTTTGCATTTAGAAGCAACAGATTTGGTGGTTTCATCGTGAAGCAACAAATTCGATGGTTTCATTTTAGCACCTACCCCAATGCACCGGAACTGTCACCCACTATATCAATTTTCTACTAGACCTTCTTGACATCAGCAGGAGCATGGGTAACCCAGAAATAGGTTCAATTTTAAGGGAAAACCAGCAGCGTAGGCCGATTTGTCTATAAACTATTAAGCACGCATATTGAGGTCTTCCATATTCCCCACTTTCTACTAGATTTTTGTTGATTTTTTGGACTGTTGTTTGTGTGGGATTGTAGAGGGTGATGAGGCGCCGGTATAGTGTCTGATTTTCGGTGGTGGTAGAGGAGGCTGAGGGAAGAGGAGGCTGAGGGTGAGGGAGAGGAGAGAGAGTTTTTATTTTTATTTTTGATTATTGTTAATATTTTAATAATTTATTTGGACTGATTTGCACTTTTTAAAATGTTTTGGATCAGATTGCAATTTATTCTTGATTTTTCTTTTCTTTTCCTTTTTGTTTTATTTAAATTGAAGGGTATATTGGTCATTTTATGTCAAAAATTAGGAAAAAGGACGTTTTGCGCAAAAAAAGTGAAAGGTAGGGACGTTCTGCGCCAAAAAATGAAACGTAGGGACGTTTTCCACAAGACCCATCATAGGTAGGGACGTTTTGCGCCAATTACCCTTTTATTTAACGGTGGATTCTAACGGGAGTTGGACGGAAGGACGTTTTGCGCAAGAAAATGCAAAGGTAGGGACGTTCTGCACCAAGAAATCAAACATATGGACGTTTTCCACAAAGACTGTCATAGGTAGGGACGTTTTGCGCCAATAACCCGTAAAAATTGACTTGCAACTTTGATAAAATATTATTTTATGTACATTGTTATTAAAAATCAATCGAAAAGTGGATAAACGAGCCTTGTTCTGGTCTGATTAGAATAGTTGGAAATAGTGGAAAATCGTTCGTACTATCCAGGTTTAACGAGAAATTGGTGACCCGATTCAAATAGACCCACTAGTTTATTACACATTTACAAATTCTCTTTAAATATTTACAAAATGTGCTTACTCGTATCTCGATCCTTGAACCTAGACCTTGTTTGGTCCAAAATGGCCCAGGGGACTGGGTAGTAGGAGGAAATTAAATTTGAAAATTATTCAAACAAACTTTTAATGAAAAATGTTATTTATTGAAGAGATTTTAAAATAAAAATATTGAAAATACAAGATTTTGAATACAAATTTTGTAAAGAAAATTAGAAAGAACATTGAATTCTTAAGGAGAACTTCTGCCTTGAGTTATATTTATATTTGAAGTTCCGGACTTGAAATTTTCATTGAATTCTCTTGAAGAATCTTCAATAATCTTGAAAATGATATTCACCAAACTTGAAATGATTTTCGCCTGCTATTTAGGGATAATAATGCTTTAACTTTTCATAAAATAGCTTTAATAAAATTTAATTTCCTTTATTAAAGTTTTTTGGCATATTAGTCTTATATTTTACTTTGAATAATGACAAATCTGATGGAAACAATTTTTAAGGTAGAACGCATAATTGAAACAAATTTTGTCTTGAAGCATGAACCCTGTATTTTCTAAATTCTTCCAAATACCTGGGTCCATATAGTCATTTTGAATCTTTTTGAGTTTCTTGATTTATTAATTCATCAATTTCTATATTCAAGTATCATTCTTCCGTCTTCATTACTTTGAGCATGATCAGTTTTTGAATCTGATTTTTTAGTTGAACTTGACTTTGATTTCTTTGAGGTAGATTATGCCAAAGAAGCTATTTTCTCTGAAATAACAGCTAATACCTCTGGTGTTTGTATTGAGAAAACATAGCCAATAATTTTGATTTTTCTGCAAGAAAATCAGTTTTTATTTTTTTTTTTAGAACACCAACATTCTTTTGTTCTTGAATCCATGAAAGAATAGTTTTTGGACAACAATTCGTTTCATGAATTTGGACAACCATTTGATCTTTAATCTCCGAATTATATGTTTAACACTATATTCAAAGTTTATTTTTGAACAAGATTGAAATCCTAGCAGAATATCCATGAAATCTTGAAATGATAGGCAAATTGGAATAAAACATTTTTTTTGAGGCTTTAAAAATGTGTTTGCCTCTTTTTTGAATAGTTCGAATACTTGACGAGTAAGACTGGACAAAATCATCTTGTCAATACCAAAACATTCGAACAAAGTTTGAAACCATTTGAGAAAATTTGAAGGACGTGCTTGGTTAAAAAGAATATACCAGAAATGTGTCACTAGTCTAAAGTAAAAAAGATGATACCAAACATCTTAATAATCAAAATAATTGAAACGAGATTTGAATGTTTCATCCTTAGATAAACGCATTTTCTTCTCATCCTATGGGTTTTGTCCCCAATCTCAACAGAAAATACCATTTGACTACTTATTTTGGAAAAATCAATTTTCTTGGGATTTTGAGGATTTGGTATATAAGTTATGATAGCCGATCCTAGTTTTACCAGAATAGCTTTATAAAAAGCCTTGATTTTTTTATATTTCTGGGCATGAAGTAAAATTGAGAGTAAAATATCTTGTAGACATTCATTTAAAGATGAATATCTATGAACTCATGAAGTTTCCATTTCACGAAGAGGTAAATGGATTGATTTGGTAAAGTAATGAAAAGATTTTGAAGGGTTTATTTCAGGAAATTTTCCTGAACCAGATTAAACAGCTTTTTTGAAGTTCGTAGGGAAAGTTTCTTTTAAATTCCAAATATTTTTGGCTTGAAAAATTTCAAGTTTTTGAAAAGTTGAAAAAGATGAAGTTTTTGAGGCTCGAGTAGTTTTTGGAGAAGATGAAGAACTCTCATCTTTTCTAGATCCTTGACTATAGTCTTCAATTGTAAGAATAGAGTTTGAAGATTTCTTTTTATTCTTTTTGGAAGTATTCATATTGAAAATTCTCTTTTGAAGATTTCTCTCAATTTGAATATCACTCTAATTATTGTCATAATCTCTCTTAAGAAAGTTTTCTCTATAAACTCTCTTGTGAGAAAATCTGCAAGAACGTTAAAACTTCAATGTATATATACTATATTGAAATCAAAACAAGACAAAATAGTTTCCTATCTTGCAAAAATTTGTTTTGAAAGAAGATTTTTGAAGTCTTTTTGTAAAAATCTTTTGAAACTTTGCAGTCTGTTTTTAAAATAATTTCTTTATTAATCAAATCATCTTGAAATTTTGAAATATATATAACCATTGATAAAAAAAAATTTGATAGTAGAATAGTTCTTTTGGGGTACAGTTCACACACGAAATTGATGTTGACCTATGATTCAATATACATCCACTTATTTTGATTATAACAAACAATACAATTATGTTTCTAAAGTTTTTGTTTCTTGAGTTTTTCATGAATATATTTTCTTAAATATTCAAAGGCTCAAATCGTCATCCGTTGAAGAACAAGCAATCAAAAGAGAACAAGAACTTTGAAGATTACAATTTAGAAATTTATCGAAACTTGAATTTATATGTAAAGCTATAACTCATCAATTTTAGCAAATGCATAAAGCTCAAACTATTTCTCATAAATTCATCACTTGCATAATGATGTTTTTAATATGAAAATAAGTTTTGAAAAATGAACATTTTGATGTAAAAATTAATTTTCAAATCAAACATACTTCGGTCGACCGAAGTATAGACTAGTCGACCGAAAGATGCTGCTTACCGTATTTTACATCTTTTTACCGTATTTGCAGTACTTACCGGTTCCCACACCCGTCAACCGAAGTATCAGCTGAAACTCCAACAGTTTGATTTTCCAACGGCTATATTCACATTTCGGTCAACTGAAATCTACTGATTTTCAATCTTTTGAACTATAAATACCCATCTATTTTGCATTCAATTCCAACCAACTAACAAGTGATTTCTAGAGAACTTATTTATTGAAAATCATTGAGTTTACTTGATTCTAACATTCTACTTCATTTATTATACAAAGTTTCTTGATTAATGAAACATATTTCATCTAATTTATCAAGAACTCTATTTTGCAAAGAACTTTTCACAATCTCATCTATTCTTCATCCTTGGTAGAAATTTTTTCTTTGCCAACACTTTGATTTAAGTGTAAATCTCCTTTCATACTTAACTTGCATTATTTGTTAAGAGAGATCATTGGTTTGAAAACTTTGATACAAAAATACAAACTATTTCATTGTCAATTATTCATCAAAGTTTTCATCATAAACTTCATCAATTTTTTCATCATAAACACTTGAGTTTTATTATTTGCTATCTATTAAAGTGTTATCTTAACTCTCTAAATACTTGACTTGATTATATCATTTGTTAAGAGAGTTCTTTCAATTGTAAAACTATCGTTTATACTTTATCGGTTTCGAGAGCCTTGTGAAAACTCGATTGTTATTAAGGATATGTGCTCCTTGTTGCAAGGTACCTAAGAATAGATGCTCTTTGTTATAAGTCACTTAAGGATATGTACCACTTATTTGTAAGTTACCATTATAGTGCATTTGGTCTTACTCGTGACAGAGAGCTTGGTAACGGGGACATAGAACACATTGTATATCGAACCCCATTAACTTGGTTTGTTATCTTTACATTACTGCACTTTATTTTACATTGTCATTTATATTGTGTTATATCCATACTTGAATTAAGTTATCAAACTTGCATATTAAATTCTAGTATTATACTTTGCATTTATATCTTGTGTATTGTATTGTTTTGAGACTTAGTGTCGAAAAAGTTTCAAAAAACAAATTCACCCCCTCTTGGTTAATTATTCTTGGGTTATCAATTGGTATCGAAGTTTTGGAGTACTTTTTAAAAGATTTTACTATCTTGTGTTATGACTAATCTTAATATTGAGGGGCATTCTACAAATTGTCCTCCTTTGTTCGATAGTACACATTATAATTATTGAAAAACTAGAATGATGATTTATATCCAATCGATTGATTATAATGTTTAGGAGGTTATTGAATTTAGTCCTTATAAGCTTACTAAGGTGATTAAAGTTGATGGAAAAACGGACCCAATTATTTCAAAACCTAGAGAAGAATATGATGAGGATGATAAAAGAAAATTGTCTTGGAATGCAAAAGCCAAAAATCTTCTTTATTGTGTTTTAAATATAAATTAATTTAATCGTACTAGCACATGTGATTCCGCATATGATATTTGACATGCATTAGAAATCACACACATGGGTACAAACAAAGTGAAAGAAACTAAGATAAATCTCTTGTTCAAAAACTTTGAAAACTTCTTTATGAAACAAGATGAACTCATTGCTAACATGATTACTCGATTCACCGATATTGTTAATGATCTTAAGGGCTTTGATCGAAAATTTACTAATGGTGAACTTGTTAGCAAAATTCTTAGGTTTTTCTCGGAAGAATGGGACTCATTGAGGATATTGATAGAGAACACAAAAGATGTCAACACATATCTCTTGGAAGAATTCTATGGAACCTTGATGACTTATCCGAAATAAAGGAGAAATCTAGAAAAGCAAAAGAGGAAGAAAAGAAGGACTCTCCTAGAAGTCAAATTGCTTTGAAATCATCAAATGATGAAGAAATCTCAAACTCAAACAAGAGTGATGAGGAACTTGATGATCTTGTTCTCCTTGTCAAAAAGTGGAGAGGCTTTCGCAACAACCGTCGATTCCAAATGAAAGAAGACAAAGGTGAGGAAAAGAACAAGAAGGTTGTATGCTATGATTGTGACAAACCCGGTCACAAGAGAACCGAATGTCGCCACAAGAGAAATTTTTTCAAGAAGAAAGCTCTACAAATCACTTGGGATGAAAGAGATGATGAGCAAGAAGAAAATGAAAGCCAAGATGAAGTTGCAAACATGTGCTTCATGGCCATTGAAAATGAGGTAAACACAAATGACATTCCCTCTTATGAAGAACCATCTACTTTATATGATGAAATCATTGCTTTTGAAAAACTTGCTCTCAAACATTCTACTATCAAAAAGTAACACATTTTGTTAAAAAGTGAGACCAAAAAAATTTTAGAAACTCAAAAGGGTTTTGAGAAAGAAAAGGATGATCATAAATCCCTAATCAAAGAAATTTTTTCTCTAAAAGAAAAAATTCTAGATTTAACCAACATAGTACACAAATTCACCCAAGGAAAGAAAAACTTTGAGTTAATGCTTGGGAAACAAAAATATGTTTTTGATAGAGGAGGAATTGGATACAAACCTTCTTTAAAGAAAAAATCTCTTGAAAACATTTTTGTCAAATCTTCTAACATCACATGTAGTTTTTGTAACAAATGTGGACATGTGGCTTTTGATTGTTTAATCGAAAAGAAATTATACTTTCAAAGAAGTAAGTGGGTTCAAGGGTCCACTAGCACTAACTATCAAGGACCCAAATTTAAATGGGTACCAAGTTCAAAACTTTGGATCAATTCTTGTAGGAGTCTTCAAGGATAAAGAGCAATTGGTTTTTGGACAGTGGTTGCTCAAAACACATGACAAAGTATTATTGTCAAACTTCAAGAGGAAAGAAGGGGGTCATATCACATTTGGAGATAATGCCAAAGGAAGAATCATGGGCATTGGAAATATTGGTAATCATTCATCTCATTCTATTGAAAATGTTTTGTTAGTAGATAATTTCAAACATAATTTGCTAAGTATTAGTTAATTATATGATAAAGGTTATCATATCAAATTCGATTCTTCAAAATATCTTATTAAGGAAAGAGGTATTAATCATAGGAAGCCGAAGTAAAGAAGTATATATTATTAACATTGAATTTGAAAAAGAATTAAAATGTTTGTCCAGTTTTAAAGATGATACTTGATTATGGCATAGAAGATTAGGCCATGTTAGTATGGAACTAATTTCAAAAATCTCAAAAAAATTACTTTGTTAAAGGTCTATCAAACTTGAAATTTGAAAATGACAAAATTTGTGATACTTGTCAATTTGGAAAACAAACAAAAAGCTCTTTCAAAACCAAGCAATTTTCCTCAACTACAAAATCTTTACAACTTCTTCACATGAATCTTTTTGGACATTCTAAAGCCGCAAGTTTAAGTGGCAAGCACTATGCATTTGTTATTGTTGATGACTTCTCAAGATTCACTTGAGTTTTGTTTTTGAATTTGAAAAATAAAGTTTTAAAAGTATTTAAACACTTTTGTAAAAAGGTTCAAAATGAAAAAGGATATTCTATCACAACCATTAGAAGTGACCATGGTGGAGGATTTGATAATATTGGTTTTGATGATTTTTGTAAAGAAAATGGATATGAATATCATTTTTCGACTCCTAGAACTTCTCAACAAAATGCTGTAGTAGAACGAAATAATCGAACATTGCAAGAAATGCGGATACTACACTCTTTATCAAAATCAAAAAGAATGACATGATTGTTGTACAAATTTACGTTGATGATATTATCTTTTGTGCAATCAATATTTCCCTTTGTGAAGAGTTTTCAAAATGTATGAGCAATGAATTCGAAATGAGCATGATGGGAGAACTAAAGTTCTTTCTTGGATTTCAAATCAAACAAACTAATGAAGGCATCTTCATTAGCCAAACAAAATACATCATAGACATGCTCAAGAAATTCGATTTTGAAGATTTGAAACTGATGAATACTCCAATGAGTATATCAATCAAATTGGATAAAGATGAGAACGACACTTCAATTGACGTAACAAAATATCGAGGTATGATCGGATCTCTTCTTTACTTGACTGCTAGTAGACACGATATCATGTTTAGTGTTTTCTTATGTGCTAGATTTCAATCTAATCCTAAAGAATCACATCTAAGTGCCTTAAAAGGAATCTTTAGATATTTATGTGGTATTAGAACATTAGGCCTTTGGTATCGAAAAGGCACGCACATTGACCTTATTAGCTATTCGAATGTCGATTGGGCGGGATGCACAATTGATCGAAAAAGTGCAAGTGAAACTTTTCACTTTTTGGCTTTGCCCTTGTATCATGGTTTAAAAAGAAACAAAATTTTGTTGCACTATCAACTGCCGAACCCTCGGCCGCTAGTTGTTGTGCTCAAACTCTTTGGATGAAACAAACTTTTGGTGATTATCATTTAATTTTTGAAAACACTCCTATTATGTGTGACAACACTAGTGCTATAGATTTGTCTAAAAATCTCATCTTGCACTCTCATACCAAACATATTGAAATTCGACATCATTTTCTTAGAGATCATGTACAAAAAGGTGATATTTATTTAGAATTTGTTAGTACCGATAGACAATTGACCGACATTCTTACCAAACCTCTTGCTCTCGATAGATTCTCTTATATTCGTAGAGGTTTAGGTATTATCGATGAATCTAAAATTTGTGGCTAAATTTGTTTAAAATGTATGATTGAAATAAAATTACATATTAAATTCCTTTTCCTTTCGGTCAACCAAATCCAATCAGCCGAAATGTACTGCAGCACCTCCAAAAATTTTCTGCAGAACTACGATCGACTATATGATCGATCGAAACATACATTTCGGTTGACCAATGATCAATCGAAATTGCATGCAGCCTCCTTCTAAAACTCTGCAGATTTTCGGTCGACCAAAGATCTATCTGGTCGACCGAAAACATCGTGGTTCAAATTGTTTAAAACTCATATTTATCCCCAAAATCCTCACTTGAACCCTAATTTCGTGATTTTCTCTCATTCTCCTCTCTTCAAATCAAATCTCACCACTTTTCACTCAAATAACTTAAAATTTTCAACAAATCAACATAACTCCTCAAACACTCATATCATATTTGAAGCCTTGTCTTCCGTTGTTATCAACAATTTCGAAAATCGTTTTTGAAAAATCTCATTTTTTTTTTCAAAAACCTCTTGCAAATCCTCTTCGATCACTAACATACTTTAATTTTTTGTGGGCTACTCATTCTCTATCAATTTCTACTCACTTCTTCGCCAAGATTTTGAAACCACCAAAAATCTACTTCTCAATCATTCACTACTATCCGAACGTACGATGCATCCGAAGAAGAAATCGAAAAAGGGGGAAGCAAGTTTCACCTATTGCCCCATCCTAATCGGTAAGTCCATCGATGTCTTCGAATTTTACCTTCAAGCTCCCTCATTTAGGATGGAAGAGTACTTTAAGTGTATTGGGTGGAAGAATGTTGTCTCAATCTCAGAAAATGCCTACCCTAGAATGATTAGTGAATTTTATCGGAATCTTATGTTTTATTCACAACATGTCATGTGCACTATCAAAGAAAGACGTATTACACTCGATAGGGCTACTATTCGGGAAATACTTAGGTTAGAAGAATGTGACAATCATGCCTATGTCCAAAACTACCATGTTAGGTTTGAAGGCTACAACGAACTTGAAGCATGTTGTTGTGTCATCGATTGACTATTGACCACCAAAATGACCTTAAATCTAAACCATCTTACCATCCCATGCAAAGTCCTTCATCTTGTAATTGCACATATGTTACACCTCATCCAATTATAGTTAAAGTCAAAGTCAAAGTCAAATAAGAATTAAATTGGGAAAAAATAATTTTCAAGGGGTCTAATTGGTAATTAATAATATTTGGAGAGTTAAAAATAATATATAAAGAAATTTAGGGAGTTACTTTACATTATTAGAAATGAAAGGATTAAATATGTTTTGTATGAAAATTTGGGGACTTGACTTTGCAATTTGACCATAGTTATCCAATTACCTTTGACTTACCTTTTCATTTGTGCCTGCCTGTGGAGAGAAAAGAGAGAAACCGTTCCAGAGAAGAAAGAAAAGAGAGAGAGGAAAGGAAGGAAAAAATGAAAAAGAAAAGGGAGGAAAAGGTTACCATCATCAATTTCCTTATCAATTTTTATAGGTAAGCATGAATTTTATTCATTGAATAATGATAGTAGATTTTAGGGTTTATAGAAATTTTTCCCTAAATTCGAAATTTTACAAGTAGAAATTATTAATGTTTATTTGAGGTTTCAAGTATGAATATAGCAAAGGAATGGTTAATTGAAGATTCTAATTTAAGAAAGTGACAGTTTGGAAACGGCGTAAAAACATATTCTTTGATTTTCTTTGGAATATATGATGCTAAATATTTAAATTAGGGATTGGAGGTTGGAATTTTCCATATTTTTCAATTTTCAGACAAAATTATAACATGTGCTAATTCTGAAATTAATTCTCGAAGGTGCTAATTCTGTCAATAGTTTTGGTGGTAATTTTCAGCATATAGAAACAGATGACAGATTTCAATATTCTAAAATTTAGCGCTGTTTTTGTCAAGCTTTTGTTTTTTCAACTTTTATGAGTTAGAATGAGACTAAATAATAGATATAGAAGTTTGGGTATTGAATTAAATTGTATAGGGGGGTTGTATAAGTATAAAGTGAATGAGTAATGAATTTGACATGCGGGGTGATTAGTTGATAAATAATTAAAGAGAAGTGAAATTGTTATCCTATTTTTTTTATTATTAAAATGGTGAATTGAGTGTTGACCCGAATAAATTTATTATCATATCAGGAGGTAGCGAAGAGATTGGGACAGCTCACCAGCCGAACTTATCGTCCCGTAAATAGTTGTGAGTGGAAAAACTTACCTATTTTTCAAGTATTGATAATTAATTATATTATTATACACTTTATGCAATTATGTGAATTATTTGTCCAATTACATGATTAATGTGGAAATATTCCTTCATTGTGATCGGTGTGGAATTTTAAAGATTGTGTTATGGATTATTTATGAATTGAAATGTGAGACATATGTGATATTGAGATTGACAAAAAAAGTACCCATGATTATATACTTATTCTAGTTCACGGAGTGGCATTGGCCGTGTTCCATACTACACGAGGGATTTTGACTGAGGATGAAGGGGCGACCGTGTACATGTAGTTCACTGAGTGGCCTGGCCGTGTTCTAGTATTGATTATGAGAGGTTTTTGAGACCCACTTTTGGTCACGGAGGGGCCTACGGGCCGTGACGAAAGTAGTTAGCCCGAGGGGCGGATTATTGATTTCAATCAGAGGGTACATTTTTTGTTGACTACCTGTGATGTGATAAGATGATCATATGGATTTGCGTTGATGATTATATCGTGACTAGTAGGTGATATTGGTCAGTGTTAAGAAATGTCTCACTTTTGATTATTATTATTGTTATATGCTATGGATTTGGTGATGATAAAAATGTGTAAATGGAAAGTATAATTATTTTTGAACTTCTCCATTCACTGAGCTATCGACTCATATTTTTCCACTATTTCCTTATCAGGTAGCAGTTGAGTTTTGGGCATCTTGTGGAGTTGAGCCTTGATTTTGGACCGCCGACAAATTGAGCTAGTATGACTCATTTTTTAGGGCATGTAGTCAATGTTTGGGACATATGTTCATTTTTGTATGTCACGGCACGTCACTTGTAAATAGTTAGATGGGCTCCCTATGTATTTGTATCCACATGTACAGTTGATGTAATTGTCATAGTAAAAGTATTGGGAGTTAAGTTTATCTCTATATTGTGTTATATAATCATGAGTTGGTATGACATGGTGCTATTGTTGGGAGTTGTATACAATTATTTACAGGTTCGTTAGTCTAAAATACAGGGGAGATAATGTCAAAATTTTCATTAAATATTTTATAAGTTTCACATTGCAGTAGCCTTGATGGTGGGTCCAACTTTTTGTTGGTATCTATCATCGGCACACGTCACACTCCGGGTCCACTAGCTTTATCGGGGGTAGGGTGTGTCACTTTGGTATCAGAGCCAAGTTTGGAGTCATTAGGTTTACATTGTGTATACATTCTGATGTTTAGAATATCATGCATAATTGTAGGAGTCGTGCCTTGTAGTGGTAAAAATCGAAGGCTCCAAGATATATTACCCCAAACTCACATTGTTTCTGATGAAGATGACCTTAGACTCACATTGTTTCTGATGAAGATGACCTTAGACAGCAAGAAGGAGTGGATGAGTCTGTACATCAGCCTTCAGAACATTTGGGACAAGGTAATGTAGCTGGGAATGATCCTATGGCTGTTGAAAGAATTGCTGCTGTGGTGTCAGCTATGCGCTATACAGACAAGAATTTCAGTATTGAGAGGGCTACAAAATTGGGAGCTAAAGTTTCACGGGCACAGTTGATCCTTCAGTTGCTCAGGTATGGATGATCAAGATAGAAAGAGTATTTGATGTCATGGGATGCCCAGATGATCGAAAACTACGCCTTGCCACTTTCTTGTTAGAAGAAAGGGCATATGATTGGTGGCAATCAGTACAGAGCACATATCAAGACCCTTCTGTTATTACCTGGACGGAGTTCAAGCATATCTTTTATGATGCTTATTACCCTCGTTCATATAAAGATGCAAAGCAGGAGGAATTTTTGAAGTTAGTACAAGGGCAAATGACTGTTGCAGAATACCAGGTGAAATTCCTTGAACTTTCAAAGTATGCCCAAGTTCTGGTTAGTAATGAAATTGATAGATGCAGACGGTTTGAAAATGGATTGAGAGAAGAAATCAGATCAGCAGTGACAACTACAGGCTGGAATGAATTTGGCAAATTGGTTGAATCAGCCTTAAGAGTAGAGAAGAGCATTTCTAAAAGACCAATTGGTAGAGAATATACACAATTTAGAGGAAGCGTCAATCAGACATCGGTGGGTACTTCTAGTTATAGACCACCACAGAGGGACGGTAGAGGATTTCGCCTTGGTGTGTTCAGACCGAGTCATTTCAAGACTTGATGGGCTCCCTATGTATTTGTATCCACATGTACAGTTGATGTCATTTTCATAGTAAAAGTATTGGGAGTTAAGTTTATCTCTATATTGTGTTATATAATCATGAGTTGGTATGACATGATGCTATTGTTGGGAGTTGTATACAATTATTTACAGGTTGATTAGTCTAAAATACAGGGGAGATAATGTCGAAATTTTCATTAAAATATTTTATAAGTTTCACATTGTAGTAGTCTTGATGGTGGGTCCAACTTTTTGTTGGTATCTATCATCGGCACACGTCACACTCCGGGTCTACTAGCTTTATCGGGGGTAGGGCGTGTCAACATATTATCGTCCCGAGGAGTGGTCACTTTGAAGAAGTTCATCATCTTGATTTATTTATTCTTGATTCACTTCTTGTTGGTCGTCAATTGGACATCTCATACATTTTCTTAAAACATATTAGGTACATTCACTCGTCTTCTCGTATCTTAGGTTTACCTTATAGCATGCCACTCACTAAAATCTTTCAACACTTGATGAGCCCATTCTTCAACCAAAACACACCGGCGTCATTAACATTAACACCTTTAAACGTATGAAAATCGTTAAATGTGACAGGCAATGGGTGTGTCATCCTCAAGACTTCGACAATGCTTCGGGCCCTACTACTTGGCCATTTACCGAAGAAGAGGTGGAAGAAGGAATGGGTGGTGATGACGGTGGTGATGACAATCAAGCACTGCGAGCAAGACGTAGGCCTATTCCTCCACAAGTTGCACCTATTCCCGACCAACAAATGTCGAAAGATCAATTCAACATCCTCCAAGGAAGAATTGAGTCTCTTGCTACTAACATCACTAACCGAATGGATACTCTTGAGCAAAGGATGGAGCAAATGAGCTTATCACATGAGGCCTTCTTTGCACAAATGTACTCCATTTATCCTTGAGACCCTCCTCCACCAGTGGACGATTGAAGTTTCTTTTTTGTTAATGTTCTATTTAGTTTTGACTTATGCAAAACATCTTCTCAAAAACATTTTCTAGTTTAATGTACTCTGAACTGTACTTCTACTTAATTCTATTCTTATGTCATGACCTATGATTTATATCACTTGTTACGGATTGGTGATTTCATTTCACTTAATTCTCTTAACTTGCACCTGTGCTTTAATTATGGGGAAAGTTTCTGTTAAGTCCCCATTTTTTTTTACAAAGGGGCAAATGAAGTGTTATGAATTGTCCTTATGAATTTTGACTTCAATTATCTCTATGAGTTGTGATGACTTCTAGATGTGATTTACTATGTTAATAAATTGTGGAAATGCACGTCTTTAAAACATCATACTATATATGATACAAATTTGGTTCCCGTTGATTTGTAAAAAATAGGGGAAGTATTTTACATATTTCTACAAATCACTACAAATCACATATTATTTGTCATAATAAAAAAGGGAAAAATTGTTGACCTATGATTCAATATAGCTCAACTTGTTTTGATTATAACAAACATTAAAATCATGTTTCTAAAGTTTTTGTTTCTTGAGGTTTTCATGAATATATTTTCTTAACTATTCAAAAGCTCAAATCATCATCCGTTGAAGAACAAGCAATCAAAAAAGAACAAGAACTTTGAAGATTACAATTTAGAAATTTATCGAAACTTCAATTTATATGTAAAGCTATAACTCATCAATTTTAGCAAATGCATAAAGCTCAAACTATTTCTCATAAATTCATCACTTGCATAATGATGTTTTTAATATGAAAATAAGTTTTGAAAAATGAACATTTTGATGTAAAAATTAATTTTCAAATCAAACATACTTCAGTCGACCGAAGTATAGACCGGTCGACCGAAAGATGTTGCTTACCGTATTTTGCATCTTCTCACTGTATTTGCAGCACTTACCGGTTCCCACACCGGTCGACGTAACTTCTATCGGTCGAACGAAGTGTCAGCCGTAACTCCAACGGTTTGATTTTTCAACGGCTATATTCACATTTCAATCAATCGAAGTTGTTCGACCGAAATCTCCTGATTTTCAATTTTTTGAACTATAAATAGTCATATCTTTTGCATTCAATTCCAACCAACTTACAA
The DNA here is from genome assembly GCA_035079005.1 of Fraxinus americana. NCBI lineage: Eukaryota > Viridiplantae > Streptophyta > Magnoliopsida > Lamiales > Oleaceae > Fraxinus > Fraxinus americana. Next base: position 29,031,073 of record CM068706.1, on the reverse strand, counting down.
GATATTTTTAGAGAACTTATTTATTGAAAATCATTGAGTTTACTTTATTCTACTTCATTTATTACAAAGAGTTTCTTGATTAATCAAACATATTTCATCTAATTTATCAAGAACTCTATTTTGCAAAGAACTTTTCACAATTTCATCCATTTTTTATCCTTGGTAGAAGTTTTTCTTTGCCAACACTTTGATTTAAATGTAAATCTCTCTTCATACTTAACTTGTATTATTTGTTACGAGTGATCATTGGTTTGAAAACTTTGATACAAATACAAACTATTTCATTATCAATTATTCATCAAAATTTTCATCATAAACACTTGAGTTTTATTATTTGCTATCTATTGAAGTGTTATCCTAACTCTCTAAATATTTGACTTGATTATATCATTTGTTAAGAGAATTCTTTCAATTGTGAAACTATCGTTTATACTTTATTGGTTTTAAGAGCCTTGTGAAAACTCGATTGTTGTTAAGGATAGGTGCTCCTTATTGTAAGTCACATAAAGATAAGTGCTCCTTTTTGTAAGTCACTTAAAGATCGATACTCCTTATTTGTAAGTTATCATTATAGTACATTTGACTTTACTCGTGACGGAGAGTTTGGTAACGAGGATGTAGAACACATTATGTATCTAACCTCATTAACTTGATTTGTTATCTTTACTATATTGCACTTTATTTTACATTGCCATTTATATTGTGTTATATCCATACTTGAATTAAGTTATCAAACTTGCATATTAAATTATAGTATTATACTTTGCATTTATATCTTGTGTATTGTATTGTTTTGAGATTAATTGTCGAAAAAGTTTCAAAAAACCAATTCACCCCCCTCATGGTTAGTTATTCTTGGGTTATCAAGTGAAACCTAACTAAGTGTTCTTGATGAGACTCTTTTGGAATATGCTTTAAAATCCCACCATATCCTATGTCAGATGCATCTGTCTCAACAATAATGGATGCAAGTGGATCAATAATTGATAAACATAGAATATTTTTAACAACTCTTTTGAAATTTTGAATCGCTAAATTGTGTTCTGAGGTCCACGGTTGTGGATTCTTTTGTAATATTTGAAAAAGTGGTGCACAAGGTAGACTGATATTTTTGACAAAATCGTCAACATATTTGACACAGCCTAAAAAGCACTGCAAACTTGTTTTATCTAGAATTTCATCTGAAAATTTATTAGTAAATTCTAGATTTCTTTGAATAGGTGTAAGTATTCCTAAGTGTATATAATGACCTAAGAACCTTATACGTGTTTAACAAAGAACAATTTTCTTAGCTGAAATGGCTAAACCATTATTTTTGACAATATGAATGAATGTATTTATATGCTTGAAATGTTGTTCTATACTTTCAGAAAATATAAGAATATCATCATTGTAAACAATGATAAAATCTTGAAAATGATTAAAAATATCATTCATAATTTTTTGAAATTTTGAAGGGACATTTTTTAGATCAAATGGCATAACAATTCAGTCGTATTGACCAAAATAAACATTAAATGTCGTTTTATATCTATCTTCTTCTTTAATTTGAATCTACCAAAATCCTAACTTCATATCAAATTTTGAGAAGATAGCAATTTTGAATAATCTGTTTAACAAATCATTTTTTTTTGAGGTAATTGATATCTTATCCATTGAAGAGTTTTATTGAAAAGTTTGAAATTGATAACAAAACAAGGAACACCGCATTCAATTTCATTACAATTGTTGACATAAAATGTCCAACAACTCCAAGGAAATTTACTTGAGCGAATCAAACATTTATCTAGTAATTCTTTGATTTCCTTAATACAATGATCAAGTAATTCTTTATTCATTTGAATCGAACGAGATTTTGTAGGAATGCTTGACTCGTGAAAATCAGAATTGTATGGAATCAAAAAGCATTTGGAATAGTAGAACATATTTCGTCTTCAATTCTCTTTTGAAATGAAGAATTTTTTTCAATAATTGAAGAATCTTTTAACAGTTCTTCAATTTTTTGAAATTTAATTTCTTCTTTAAGAAATTGAATATGTTTCTTTTTGTAATTGATATTATTAATCAATTTTAAGTTGGATGATTCTTTTAAAGCATTCACATCCTTGTATGATGGAGGATTTGAAAATTTGAAAATTATATCTTGCCCCAAAATATTCGTGGTAAGACATTTAGAATTGGCTTGAAAAGGATAAATTTGAATGATAAATGGAGTACCAATAATAATTTCTTTGTCTAAATCTTTAAGTAAAAAAAAAAAAAAAAAATTTGAAACAAATATTAGAGTTGCAAACATGGGCTTTTGAAAGTTTATATTGAATATTGAGTTTTTTTTTTTTTACCATTGGCATCATATAAACACTTAGTAGTTTTCTCAAAATACTTTGTAGGGATAAAACCTTCCCTAGTACAATTTTGATCAGTACCAGAATCAATTGAGACTCTATTATTGAGTTTGAATTCCTTGTTGGCTACAATATTCATATTGCTGCAGCATTTTTTAAGTTGAATTCGGTTAATAACATTTACATTTTCTTCTTTAGTTAGAAATGTTTTATGAGAAGTAGAGAGAGGCTCCTCGGAAGAGGATTCAAAAGATATCTCTTGTTCCAAATATTTTGTTGTCAAGTGAGCAACTTCAACACAAACATCTTTCATTTGACGCTTTAATATTGAAATTTGAGATTTCATCTCATTAAGCTCATAACGTAATTTAGAACATGAAGATTTTGAAGAATTTTCTCCTTTGAATCTATTTAATGTTGTGTGTGTGTGTATATATATATATATATATATATATATTAAATGGTTCAATAGGAATATTTGAAGGTAAAAGAGAAGAGAACTTTTTCTTTTAAGTGAGGGTTTTCAATTTGTTCAATTATTTCTTGAATAAGTTCTTGTTTAGTAAGAACGTTTATGGTTTTACAAACACAAACTTTTTTACTTTGGCTTGAAGTAGAAGAGTTTGAACTGGTTTCATCATCAGAATCTTCCCTATGTTGGTAAACCATCTCAAGCTCAAAATCAAATTTTCTTCTTCTGAACTAGAATTGAGTAAATTGAGAAGTTCAAGTTTAACGTCTTCATCTATTTGAAGATTGTTAATCTTTCCCTTCATAAACATTTATTTGAATAATGACCAATTTGTTTACACTTCCAGCAAATGATATTGGAAGGTTTTGAGTTTTGAAAATTTTCTTTTTGAACTTTTCTAAGAATATTTTTGAAAGGTGTTTTTCTTTTGAAAATATTTCGAAGCAGATCTTTTCCTTAAATGCGAAGGAATTTTTTTTATTTTTACTTTTGAAGACAAAGGACTCATATTTTCAAAACCATATTGTTCACAAAAAGACTCTAGTTCTTTATGACTATCTGATCTTTCTGATTTCAATTTAGTTTTGAGTTTAAGATCATTGTACAATGTTAATCCTCCCATATTGAAAAAAATGAATAATTTCTCCATAAGTAAGAGAAGCATTAGGAATAGTATCATCATATTTATCTTTGATGGAATTCCTAACTCTTTCTGCAAAGAGTTTTAGAAGTCTAGAGATAAAGCTTTCTTTCTAGAAAGATTGATAGCAATCTTCTCTGATCATGACTACTAAGGAACACATCCTTATACCAACGAAAATCATGAAGTTTAGGGCATCTTAAATTTTAAAAAAAATTCAAATGACATGTCTTGAAGAGAGTAGGAGTGCCAATGAAATGCTTTACTATAGTATATATTAAAGTATTGATGCTATCAATATGACCTTTATCATCGACAACACTACCCACTTTTGCTCTATCTTCATCGTTAAGATAGTTATTTCACCAGAATTTAATTCGTCCAGTGAAACCAGTAGTAATATTGACACATGCATTTGCACGAGAGATTACTAGAATAGTATATGCATTATAATAAATAACATATTCTCGAGAAATCTAATAATTTGAAATTATGCGAGACCATCAAGATCCCACTCAACAATTTCGTCTTTTGAATATGATGTTTTATTATCCTTCTTTTTCTCATATAGCATATCAGGATAAGAGGGACGATGGTAATATGTTGGAAGTTTAGAATTCCGACCTCTCAATTTATTAACTTGAAGAGGTTCTTAAATAAATTGAGATTCAAGATCTTCAAGATTATCAATAGTGTTGATATTCTTGGAGTTTTCTAATTTTGAAATTTGATTTGCAAGTTCTTGTAAAATACTTGACTCAAAAGAAAGAGTATTTTCTCATAATTTTGGAGATATTTTTGAATCAATAATAGGTTTGAAAATAAGATTTTTCTTGACAATTACTTCCCATCCCTTTTGGATGAGGAGATCTCGAACTCAGAATTATTTTCAATTCTAGATAATTGAGAAAATATAGACTGAAAAACAATATTAGTATAATTGTTTTGAGAATAATATTTTTGACATCTTTAACCGTTGAACTAGATTCTTCCATTCTAAAAGTTAACTCAGGTAATTTTTTGAGTGGAGATGCAATAATTTTAGTGTTTCCATGATAAACAACAATTTCTTGCATCGAAGGATGTTCAGATTGAAACGTTTGTCCAGAAGAAGTTTTCCATATTTTCTTATGAACATTGGTATTTTGAATAGATTTTTATTTAGAAATTCGTTTTTTAAAAACTTTGAAATATAACCATTCATAAAAACTAAAATTTTCAGAAGAATTATAAAATTCTTCCCACAAATATTCTAATTCATTTTTTGAAAACATCTTTTTGAGAGCATGTCTAAATTTTTTGACAGAAGAAGTTTGATCAATTTTAAACTCATGTCTTCTATCTATTGTAGAAGAAATAATAGTACATTGCTGATCAAACTTTTTTGGATAAACCATATTTGATAAAGTTGGAAAATCGGGTTGCTTTGATTCTTCATCTTTTTCAGATTATTTTGTTTCTGGAATTTTTGGATTAAAATTTACTTCTTTGAATTTATCAGAAGAGATTGAAAATCTAGCAGATTGAAAAAGATTATTCCCAAATCTATGTTCAAATCTAGAAGAATAAGACCTTTGAAGAGTGTTTGATGAAGAGTGCTTATCAAAGATAACTTTGACATAACCATTAGGGAATGAAATAATTTGACTAGGAATTTTCTTGATAGGAGCAGGACTGGATTTTGTGCATTCTCAACATCCCATTCAAATCCTCTAGATTGTAAATTCCAAGGTATTCGCTTGGAAATCATAATGTTTGAATGATGATTGATTTCTACCAAAAGACTTTCATCTTTAGGGGAAGATCAAAGAGCAATAATATTGAATTGAGTGGTCATAAGCTTGTAATATATTATGTCTATTAAAGCAAATGCTTTTTAATGATCGTCAACATCAAAATTCTTAGTTTGAATATGAAAATTTAGAGCATTTAGAATAGGATCTTGAAGGCTAATTGAAAAATTAGGATAACAATTTGAATATATAGGACCACTTTCGAGATTGGACTCAAATATGTATAATAATAAATGTTCAAACCTTAAAAGTCTCTTATCTTTAAGAGTTAGAGAACATGAATGTCTAGACCAAATCTAAACAGTGGGTTGACAGCAATTTGAACAAGACCAAAATGAAGATATATGAATTTCTTTCTATGAGCTAGAATAGCTTCTTTTGAATATAAACTTATTGAAATAGTTTGATTTTTTATAGTAACAGTTTGCTCAAAGGTTTTGATAACATAGTTTTAAGTAAAATCAAACTTATATATATATATATATATATATATATATATATATATATATATATATATATATATATATATATATATATATATATATGTTTGATAAGTAATTTAAAGGGTAATAGATTTAATTTTTAGAAAAGAGATAAAAGTCTAAAAATTTATTATATTCAATTATTAAGTTCATATTTGCTCCCCGTAATCTAAAACTATTTTCCTCAAATTCATTTTTAACCTCACATTTATCAATTTTTATTTTTATTAAAATTTACTAAAAAATTAATTTTTAGCTAAACCGAACAGGGGCTAAATGCATTGTCAAATGATAATCTATTTTAACTTTTAGATGTTCTGATTATTTTTATGCTCATTCTTTTTTAAAATAAATTTTTTATTTAATTTCAGCCTAATAATGACTCTACGTTTCAATTAGTGATATGTCGATTGAGCCAATGATCCGCTAATTTAGAATTTGGTCTGATTAATGATCGGATCGAGATGATAACTACTAGATAAAATATTGAAGTTTTTTTTTCTTTTTCGAGGAAAATAAAAATTTTTAAAACTTAAAAATGTATTTTATTGAATATCCAAAAGTCGCATATAATATTACCTAGATCACCGATTCAAGTGAAAAAAAAAAAAAAACAGAAAAAAGGATCCCCTCTATACTAAGGGCTGTATGGGAGTTTCTCATTAATTTTGACCTTTTCATATTACACCGTTTATGAGAATTTAAGAAAATTAGAGTTTTTTAGTTTTTTTGGACACTGATTTTGAAAGTAGGGTAATTTGTATCATTTTTCTCAATCTATCTAATCAGTAGATATCCACAGTTTTTTCAAAATTTCTTCCAATTTTACCTCTCTAAAACAATTATTTTGCAATGCAAGAATTCAATTATACTTTAACAATTTGCTTATAAATAAAAATGCAATTAATAAAAAATTTACTTATAAGCAAAAAAAAAAAAAAAAACTTTATAATCACAAAACTACTTATAAGTAAAAAATAATTTTTAAGAAAAAAATTTACTTTTATATTCACAATTGCTTATAAAGTATAAAATATTAATAATAAGACCAAAAAAAATCACTTATAAATTATAAAAAAATTATAATTAAAAAATTCACTTATGTATAAAAATTACTTATAAGCACCAAATTAATTTATAATTATAAAATTTACTTATAAGTAAAAAAATTGCTTATAAATTTAAATTTTTAATTATAATTAATATTTCACTTTTTAGATGAAAAATTAACTTGTATTAAAAAAAATACTTATAAGTAAAATATCAATTATGAGCAAGAAAAAATCATACAATAAATTATAAATTGACCTCCGCTGAAGAATTGCTACCGTTGACTAGGATAAAAGCCATTTACTTATCTTATTTCCTCGGTATTTACCATTGTGTCATGTGCTATCATTTTTACTATGTCCTGTTTAGTGAGGATTAAAATCAAATTTTGATAAAATTGATGAAGTGTGTGATTAAAAAGTTATGAATCTTATAAATATGTACTTAAAATTAATTATTAATTTCGATTTAAATTTAAATTTAAATTTTTATTTTTATTTCTATTAAGCATGGAGTAAGTAATGTAATATTTACTCCATATTATTTATACATACTAACACTTTTTTATATATTGATATGTATAACTTTATTTTTTAAAAAAAATTAATTCATTAAATAATAAATTCTCAACATTTATAATACTATTTTAAAAATCTACTAAAACCCATTTAAATTCGAGCTTCTAGTACCCATTCAAAACAGGTACTTTACAAACTAAACTCATAACCGATATTCGAAAGGGAAAATTTCATATCTAAGAGATCAAATATGACCCATTTCAAAATTAAGAAACAATGTATAAAACATCAAAAATCAGATATTATTTAAATTTTTTTATGAATAATTAATGAAAAATATATATATTTTTTTAATTCTATACAATTGGTTATAAATTATCGAATTAATTGGTCACAAATTATTTCTCGATCGGAAGTAAAAAAAAATTTATAGGTCACAAAATCAAAGATGTTATATGTCATATTTATCCATCGGCCACGGCTCAAAAAAATTATAGATCACAATTTATTTATCGATTACAAATCACTAAAATTATAAGTCACAACTTATTTCACAGTCACAAATTATTTTTCAATAACAAATTATTGAATTAGTTGGTCACAACTTACCAAATTCTGAGTTACAATCTCAATTTTTTAGGCCACATTATTTATCGGTCACATATTATTTATTGATCACAAAATAACCAATTTATTGATCACAATCTCAAATAATTGATCATCAACACTCAAATCATAGCACCTACCCCACTTGCCCCACCACCACAACACTAATACCACCGCCGCCTCCGCGTCGTCACCACAACACCAAATCCAACGCCATTGCTAACATAAACCATCCCAATACCCCAACACCAAAACATGGAAACCATCACCACCGTCGGCCAAATCGATTCACTGCAACGTCATCGACCACAAAAAAAAAAAAAAAACACTACCACCACCACTTATCTAACCAACCATCAACACTCCAACAACCAAGATCTGGCGGTAACAAGGCTACTGCGTGATGTCGATGCTATGTGTATTGTCGTTGCTACGCAACTGTGCAAAGATGAGCAGTGACGATGATGATGTTAGCGCTCCATAAGGTTCTGCGTGGCGTGCTCCCGATGTGAGCACGAACGGCTCCTTAGCCGCAGTATGAAAGAAAGGAGAGGAAGAAAGAAAATGTTAGGATTTGGATTAAATTTGGTAGATTTGATGGAATCGGGTAGGGTCAAACGGGGGCTTAATAGCTAAACTTAAAAAATGCATATCAAAAGTCATTGAATTTTGTTAAGTGTTACTACTTTATAACTAAACTTAAAAATATATCTATATGATCATTGAATTATACACCGTGTTACTCATCCATAACTCAAGTGGAAAAATTCATTAGTTCAACAAACGGCGTAGACTTGAGTGATGGATTAGTAATACGATGCATAGTTCAGTGATTATGGATATATTTTTTTTTTAGTTTAATTATTTAGTAGCATTTGTCATAATTCAGTGACTATTAAGATACATTTTAAGTTCAATTATGAAGTAGTAATAATTTTTCCCTCGCAAATTGACCCGAGTTACCTTGGCATTAATTTGAACATTTTTGTACTTTTATTTAAGTTTTTCCTGTCAATTTATTTCAATATTCCTTTTGTCTCTCTTTTAGACTTTTCATTCGAAGTTCAAGATACGGTAAACTGAGTTGATCCCAAAATCAAAGGTACTCTTCAACCTAGACAAAGAGAAGTAAGAGAACCTCAACAACAAAAAGACAAAAAATAACAACAAGAATCGGCCAATAAACTGAACAATTCGGTAACTCAAGTGAATGAAGCGGTAGTTGCCGATGAAAGGGATATAGTAGTCGGAGATTTAATGATGCTGCAAATCATTTAGAACCAATTTAACATCACATATTCTCCATTTAGGCAACATAACTTTTAATTGAAAACTAATGTCATCCATTAATTTCAGAATGGACATTAGTAAAAGTTCTATCTTTCTTCGATTTATAGGTCTCTGATTTTTTTGTTACATTATTTTCGCTTCGTTTTCTTTAGTTTCTTTGTTCACAGAATTTGATTTGATGGACTTAATAATTAAATTAAAAAATATATTTCAACGATTACTGAACTATGCAAAGTATTACTGCTTAATAACTGAAATTAAAAATATATCTCAATGGCCACTGAACTATACCAACACTTAATAATTAAACTTAAAAATATATTTTAATAGTCATTGAATTATACACCGTATTGCTCATTAATTACGTAAGTCAATGTCATTTGTTTAACCTATTGAATTTTCTCACTAGAGTGATGGATGGGTTAATAGACATGTAAAGATGGGCGGGCCGTCCAGGCCAGTCCAGGCCCACGAACCGTGTGGGCCAAATCGTGGGCTGCACGCACCTTGAACCGGTCCGAGCCGGTTCAAGGTGCGCCGAAATAAAAAAAAATAAAAAAATAAAAAAAAAGGGCTGAAAGATTCGCCGCTTCGTCGACAATCCCGCCACTCATAACAGAGAATCTAATTCAGCTGTCTTTTTAGGTTTCCGTTTTCGCTATTTTAAACGTATTGTTAATATGCTACTATTTTTGTTCATATAGTGTGTACTGTTTTATGTTTGTAAATTCTGTGGTTGTTTGTTTGAATTTACTCACTAATGTCACTTTATGTATGGAAATTGTACACGGGCTGTAAAGAATATGTCCCTGTGCGAGACCCAAAGATGTCCCTAGACGATACTCATTGGGTGAATTCACTTTTTTTTTGAAATAAATGCTGCTATGTTAAACATAGTTGTAAATTCCAGTTTTTGTTGTTATTACCTTAATGCAATGCACACGCTCACCCCACAAGCATGTTTTCCATTGATTTTTAGTTGTAAATTTAAGGGATTGTCTATGGGCTTAATTAATTTTCGGTTCCTCAATGGTGTTAAATATGAATAGTTCGAATTTTTGAGGTTTTCTTTGCATTGTTAATGAGTAATATCCGTGTCTTTGGATGTTTAAGTTTGGTTCATTGAATTTCTATGTTTAGGTTAAGAGATCAAGTAAGAAGGGGCTATTGATTCGAAAGCATAACCAGTGAAAAATTATAAGTCCGTACATTCTTCTGAGGTCTGCTTATGGCTAGTGAAGATAGCTCTCCTTATCGTAAGAGTGGAAAGAAAATGAAAGTGGGCAGAAAGGCAAAGCAGGAATATGCTGGAAAAGGTCAAAAAGTTTCAATTCACCAAAATTCCTCAATGCAACTAGCATCATTTGTCAGGTTTTTGACTGCTTTTGATTCTTAATTAGTAGTCTAGATCCTGTTATATTACATATGTCTTGTTCATGTGTCCAACATAACAAAACTTTAACGCTTTAAAAATTTTGATTCTAGAAAATTAGTTGACCCAGAGACAGCAAAATACTTTGCGGAGATTGCAAACGTAATAGAAGGGACTGAGATTGAGTTAGAGGAGCGGGCAGTTATATGTGGTAATGCTTTGGAAGGGTCTAGAGGGAAGGAAGTGGAACTTGCAACTGATTATATCATAAGCCATACTTTGCAAACTCTACTTGAAGGCCGCTCTTATAACCACCTTTGTGGTTTTCTGCAGGGCTGTGCAAACAATTTCTCTCATATAGCTACTGATATATCTGGTTCTCATGTAGCTGAAACATTTCTGAAGTCCTTGGACTTGCACCTTCAAGAGGATAACGAGATGAAACAGCTCTGAAGTCCTCTGAGTTAACTAGGTATATGTGCGTGGACGTTCATAGTATGTTACAACTACAAGAATTACAGGGATTTAGTCTTTTATGGTGGAGGTGTAACGAAATGCAGTATTCAATTGTATCAAAAATTGCTTGTGATCTACTAACACCTCCGGTGTTTACGATAGCATCAGAGGCAGCATTTAGTTTAGGTGGTCGAGTTTTATGCAGAATTACGTCTTCATAGGGAAGGCAAAAAAGCTCGGCGGCTCGGGCTCGGTCGCACCGAGCCGAGGCTCGGGCCGAGCCCCATGTGGGGGCTCGGAGCCGAGCCCGGGCCGGCCCGTGTCACGGGCCAAAATGGCCCGTGTTTTAAAATAAAATAAAATAAAATTCAAATGCGCAATTTGCGAGCGTATTAGTCGCTGTATGCTTGAGCTACTGACGACTTCTAGTCGCACATAGTAATGACGGCGACGAATCGTCTCGAAATCGAGCAGATTCATCTGTCTTGAATCTGCCTGATTTCAGGCAGATTCAAAAAAATTTAAAAATTTGCGTGTTTTCAAAAATTCTGTCTGAAAAATCATATCACAAATAGTTTGTCAGACACATTAGGCGTTAACGTGCACGCAAGATTTTTTCTTGCGTGCACGCAAAATTTTTTTTTTTTTTTTAAATTTTAAAAATTGAATATTTTTTTTTGTCTATAAATACGAGAAAATTTTTCTATTTCATATCACTCTTCATTTTTCAATCGCTTAACTCAATATTATTTTCAATTTACTCATTTTGCTATATTCTTTACTACGATATTCTATATTCTCCATTTCTCCTCTCCTATTTTTTTACATATCATATTCTTAATTTTTTACTACAATTTCCCTCTATTATAAATTTATAATACGTACACATGGATTTTACCAGTGATGAGATTAATCAGTTTAGAGGTAGTTCGAGTACTCCATTGGGGTACAATACATCTCAAAATGTTCCAATTGATTTGGAAGATATCGAAGAGGAGGAAGTAGTCGAGGTTAAGAAGTCGAAAAAAGAGTCTGCAGATTGTTGGCAACATATGACTCGAAAAAAAGTTGGGGTTCAAAATGGAGTCGATATTTGGAAAGCATGTTGCAATTATTGCGGTAAAGAACTCAGTTGGAAGCCTAGTTCGAGCACATCGTATTTAAATAGACACATATTAAGAAGTTGCAAAGCGAAACCAGTCGGTCTTGACCCGAAACAGACCGAACTAACATTTACTGGTTCCGGTTCTACTCTTTCCACTTTTGTATATTCACAGGAAAGATTTCGTGAAAGAATGGTTACATACGTGGCTGCAGCAGAGATGCCGCTAACGATGATCGAGTCAATACACTTTACTCGTCTTGTGCGTAATTATCTCCAACCCATGTATCATTCTTATTGTAGAAATACTCTTCGTTCTGATGCTATAAAATTATATAACAAAAGAAAACAAACTAATATTGAAAGTTTAAAAACTTTTAATTGTGTTATATCATTTACCTCTGATTTATGGACCGGTGTTAATAAAAAAGGTTATATTGCTACTGACTCATTACATTGATCACCTATGGATTATGTATAAAAGAATTATTGCATTTAGATATGTAGAATATCCTCATAATGCGACTAACATATACATGGTTTTAAAAGATATTATACAAGAATATGGTATGCAAGAAATGATTCGAAGTTTTACTTTTGATAATGCTAGTGTAAACAAAGTTGTTGTCGATAAATTTATTGATGATTTGAACCCTATATTTGGAGGTTTATTTTTTCATCAACGTTGTGTATGCCACATTATTAATTTGATTGTAAAAGCTGGATTAGAACATATAAAAACACAGTTAGATAAAATTAGGCAAGCAATTAATTTTATTACTATATCACCTGCAAGAAAGCAAGCATTTAACAGTTTATGTGTTGAGTATGGTTTAGAAGAGAAATCATTTGTCACTGATGTATCACATAGATGGAACTCTACATATCTTATGTTACACTCGTGTGAAAATTATGATAAAGTTATTACAATGTATTATAATGGTAGGCATACATATGGACCCGAACATAACTTGGAAGATTGGGAATGGAATCTTGCATTTATCGTTAAAACATTTTTAAAACCTTTTTTTAATGCCACAAAGGAATGTAGCGGTATTTATTACCCTACATCTTCACTTGTTTTACAACATTTTTTCTATTTTGCACAAACATTTCAAAGACATAGGAATTTCCCAATTTTTGTTGATGTAGTTTATTCTATGGAGTTAAAGTTTCGTAAATATTGGGAAGAGATACCCTCATTATTTTTATTAGCTTCTGTAATGGACCCTCGACTTAATTTAGCTGGCACAAAAGCTAATATAAATGGGATTTCACATTTCATGGATATACAATTTTCACATACGAATATAGAATCAATGTTATGCGAAATGTATAACTATTACGCTGAAAAAGAAGGTCAGTGTAGTTCTTCCCAAAATACTTTTTCAAAGAACACTTCAACAAATGTAGATAATATATGGAGTTATTTAGAGACCAATACTAGTATTCCCTCATTTAGTTCTAGTTCGTCAATATCTAGAGCAATAGATGTCAGTGGTACAAATCTTGAAATTCCTTCGGAGTTAGCTAGGTATATGTGCGTGGACGTTCGTAGTATGTTACAACCACAAGAATTACAGGATTTTAGTCTTTTATCATGGTGGAGATATAACGAAAGGCAGTATCCAATTGTATCAAAAATTGCTCGCGATCTACTAACACCGCCGGTGTCTATAGTAGCATCGGAGGCTGCATTTAGTTTAGGTGGTCGAATTTTAAGTGACGAACGATCAAGACTAAAAGAAGATATATTGGATGCTTTAATATGTTTGAAGGACTGGGAATGTGCGGAATTACGTCTTCAAGAACAAGTTGATAGTATAATGGCCGATGAGTTACAGCAGATTAAAGCATAAGATATTGTAAGTTTTTAAATTGTTTAGTTTCAATTCAATACGTAATTTTTAATTTTTTTTTTGTTTCAAAAAAAATTGTACACGAAATATTTTATTCGTGTACAATTTTAACTCCGCCTACGATAATTGTAGCCGGTCCCAAGTCCAGATAAAGGAGGAGGGTTTTATTCTTCAATGATAAATAGAATAGTTATTGCCTTGAATTATTGGAATTACGACCCTCAAGGAAATTTCACCATGACATTACAAGAAATAATAGTTACATACTTTAAGTAAAAATGAAGCTTTCATAATCTCTTTAATTTATAACACGTATTACGCATAAAATGTACAATTTTTTTTTTTAATGTAGATTTTATATAAAAAAAAAAGACCGAGCCGGCTCGGCCCGGGCTCGGCTCGGCCCGCTAAGGCTCGAGCCTAAAGCTCGGGCTGAGCCTCATTTTTTTTGGCCGGGCCCGGCTCGGGCCAAAAAAAACTCGGTCCAAAAAAGCTCGGGCTCGGCTCAGGCTCGGCTCGGCTCGGCTCGGCTCGTTGCCACCTCTACGTCTTCAAGAACAAATTTACAGTATAATGGTCGAAGAGTTGCAGCAAATTCAAGTACAAGATATTGTTAGTTTTTAAATTGATTAGTTTCAAAAAATACGCAATTTTTTAATTTTTGATTTCAAGAAAATTTCGTGTACAATTTTACTTTTGCCTACGATGATTGTAGCCGGTCCCAAGTCGGGATAAAGGAAGAGGGTTTTAACTATGATTTAATTTATAGTACGTATAAATTATACAAATTTTAAATTCTTTAAGAAATTTTATTTGATTTGACACAAAAAAAAAACCCGAGTCGGCTCAGCTGGCCCGATAAGGCTCGAGCCGAAAGCTCCGGCCTAGCCTCATTTTTTTGACCGAGCTTTTGCTCAGCTTGGATCAAGCCTAAATAAGCTCGGACCCATTTTGCTCGAGCCAAGCCCAAGCTTCGAGTTTCGGCTCGTGGCTCGGCTGGCTCATTGACATGGCTAGTTACAGGCAACTATTTTAGCTGCCTACAGTGCAGCAGCTAAAAATCGTTGGGAACCGAGCCTCAAGCAGGCTCGGGCTTTTTCCGGACCGAGCCCAAGCCAACAAGCTTTTTTGGTTTCCAATTTCAGCGTGACCTAACATTTATATCCATCTACGGAGGCTCATTTGGACGGGTATTTCTTCCATTCCAGCTAAATTCAACGGAGGCTTCATTTGGATGGGTATTTCTTCCATTCCAGCCAAATTCATGCAGACTGAAATTATAGAAAATCAACATCCATTTTCGGCGGATTAGGCGTGAATCTATCATAATACACAGAGGCTTAATTTGGACGGCAAGCTGCGTGTTTCTTCCACTCCAGCCATGTCCTCCAGCACCGGAACCGGGTTGCAAATGACGGTAAGGGTTATGGTTTTAGGTTGAACTGACTCTAGAGCCTTGTAATTGTAATGGGTTGTCCAATGTTTAACACAGAAAGTATCTATGATTGTTTGATTTATTTTACACTTCTGAAATGGTTTTAAGATATATTTGAGAAGGAATTTTATTACTGCATTTCGCTGTTCTGCAGTTTTCATGTTTTATGGTTGCTTCTGTGTGGATTGCAATATTTGTTGAGGTCAATGGCAGATTTAGGATTGAGCATGGTGGGTCACTTCCATAGATATTAAAATTACTATATTAGAAGATTTTATTTTTATTTAAACTCCTGTTGTAAATGGATGAAGTTACATACTATGTGAACTTGTCATAATGGGTGAGTGTTTATGTTTTACACGATCAACCAAATATGGAAGAAGTTTTGTCAGTCGATTCCGAAAATGAGAATGTGGAGGAGAATGTGAATGTCGTGGAAAATGAAACAATAGGAAGAAATGGAATGATTGTGCCTGAAGTTGATATGCAGTTTCAGGATATAATTAGCCTTTTCGTAGGATAGCTTATCATGACAATGTAGATCAGGATATAATTAGCCTTTTCGTAGGATAGCCTTTTCGGAGGACATGGCTGGAGTGGAAGAAACACGCAGCTTGCCGTCCAAATTAAGCCTCTGTGTATTATGATAGATTCACGCCTAATCCGCCGAAAATGGATGTTGATTTTCTATAATTTCAGTCTGATGAATTTGGCTGGAATGAAAGAAATACCCATCCAAATGAAGCCTCCATTGAATTTGGCTGGAATGGAAGAAATCTCGTCCAAATGAAGCCTCCGTAGATGGATATAAATGTTGGGTCAAGCCGAAATTGGAAACCTATTTTGTGTAATTTCGATCTGTGCCCAAATCATGCGGCTTTGGATTGTTGATTTGGGGGAAATTTGAGAGAGCAATTGTTTGTGGGAGAGAGAAATAATTGTCGGCTGTGTGAAATTCGTCCCAGCCTTCACCTCCCTTTTTCCACCATTTTGGCGCCCATTTTTTCATCTGATAATCACAATCGTCCAAACCCATTTCATCTCTACCTTACACCTCACTTTGTCACCCAACTTTGTCAAATAGCTTGGTACAAATAGCATTTTTGTCTATTTGTTTGCCTGGGAAATGCCAGGCAAGTACACTCCACTACTGTTCATGAAGGTGAATATTGATGATTGCCTTCGGAAATTTTATCCGAAGATGCGAGTACAGATGCCTAGTGAAAGAAGTATTATTGTGCATAGCTTAATTGTTGATGATAAAGGGAGTCCACCATGGTCGAACAACTTATGTACTTGTTAGTTAGTAATCAATCTAAATTTTTCAGACCTTTAAAAAATGCGAGGATACATTTGCACCTCTGTTATGTTTCCTCGAGTTGCTTTTCAGTTTCTGTTCAAAAATTTATAAATAATATATCATGTACACTTGAACACATTAATCACTCAGGTCATGAAATAGGCATAGATATTTGATCACCTTGAGATAGGCAATTAGGGGTGGCAATTCGAACTGTTAAAACCGAAAACCGCGGTTAACCGAACCAATGGGATGAAAAAACCGAACCGATGGTACAATGGACGGTTATGGTTTTGATTTTAATAAACCGCTTCATTTAGGGGCGAGTATGGTATTTAGCGATGGTGCACCGCCCCAAACCAATTACCCGTTAAAAAAAAAATTTAATTGGACTTTCCATCATTCTTTCCCAAAATTAATTAGGCAATTTTGACAATTGGGCTTCCCAAAATTCTAGCCCAATTAACATTAAATAAACCAATAATGAATAACCTAACACTATTTATAGTTTTTAACCCAGTCCACTACCGAGATAGTCCAATTTAAATATACAACCTACACGTTAAAAGTTAAAACCATGTCCTGTGACTCCTGTCGTAACCCTACAGTCTCCACTTCTCTTCCACTCAAATCCGTCGCGATGATTCTGATGTTTAGTTTTTGGAATTGTACATGTTTAAGATCTTGGGATTTGTTTAATTTAACAGTATTTCTATTGAATCTGCAATGGTTAATGAAGAAGAATCTATGAAGTTTGGTTTTCAATTAACATTGGTAGTTTAATGATTAGTTTTGGTTTTTTCTCCATTTACCCCAATTCCGGTCAATTTTGAGTTTTCATGATGCATCCGAGCTTTATTTTTCACAATTTATCATGTTTAAAATCTTGGGATACGTTTGATTTAGTAATCTTTCAGTTGAATCTGTAATGGGTATCACATAAAGATTGATAAAGATTGTATATGAATAACATTAATAGCCTTATGATTAGTTTTGATTTCTCTCCAGTTTCTCCAATTTCAGATCGATTTAAGTCTTCAAGGTGATTTAGGTGTCTAGTTTTCTTTTTTTAATGGAACATGTTTGAGATCTTGGGATTTATTTGATTAAGCATGCTTTCTGTTGAAGTTGAACTCAAACTACTGGATCTAAATATGTTCGATTGATATGCTTTATTTTTCAGATGTCTTGACATGTTTTTTTTTATTTTTATTGACTTTTCTTTATATATTTTTTTTAATTTGACGGTTGGAGTTTAGATTTATAAAATATAATTTATTTTCGTGGTTATTAACCGAACTGAACCGAGATATTAACGGAACCGAACCGAACCGACTTTCGTGATTATGGTGCGGTTATGGTATGACCAAAAATTTGGTGGTGCGATTATGGTTTTGGCCGAACCGACCCCGAACCGAACCGTTGCCAGAGTTGGTATGTTTGCCACTCTCTCTCTCCTCTCTCTACGAGGACATTATGATATTATTAGTGTTTTCTTTGTCCATGCTACACAAACACATGATAACAAGAAAAATCTTATGATGCATACTGCAGGAGATCTTAGATGATTTGGTTTCGAACTATGAAACTAATATCCTTTCATTCTTGTTGTAATAGATTTGCAAGAAATCCGGATCTATGGAAATCAAGACTAGCTTCAAAGCAGTCTGCTTATGAAGAGTTTTATGCAGCATTTGGACCAAAAGAAACCAAGGCTTCACAAAGTGAAAGCTTTCTTGTAGATACTCGTTACAAATCACAGAAGGAAAAGTTGAAGGGCGTGAGAAAAGAGAATGACACTCGTCTATCTAATGATATCGCTCCCAACTCTGGTTCCCAATTCTTGGCTCACCTGAGTTCTGTTAAATTAAAAGGGTCAGGCAATAAACAGGTACCAGAAAGGGCCGGCTTTGCCAAAGATGTGATGGACGATGGTGCTTTTAAAGGCAAAAACAAAAAGCATAAAATGGAAAATACTAGTAGTGCTACGAAGAATATTAAAGGGGGGAAATTTCTTCCAGATGATAAACTGGCTACTGTTGTGGAGAAAAAACAGAGCAGGGAAGATGCTTTGTCAAAATCTTTGCAAAAGAAGCAGAAGAGTGAGATATAAATCTGATAGTATTTGATCTTTTGTTATCTTTGATACTGTGGTCTAGTTTTCAGCTTTTACCTCAAATCAGACAGATTATAATGTCATCATATTTTTTTGTGCAATTTTCGTTCTTTGTTTAAATGTAATATGCTATGGAGCTTAGGCAAAATTGGATTCGGCAGGGAGATGGACGTTTGCTGCTACAAAGAGAACTGTTGATTTCATACATCTAAGTTGAAAATTACATTAAACAACAAAATGTGACTAAATCAAAACTGATTGCATTACAAGGTGCAAAAAGTCATCTTGTCCTAAAAAAAAGCATAAATTCTAATACACAGCAGCTAACTACATCAAATCCAAATGAAAGAATTTGTTGGCAGGTACTCTTCTTTGTTGATTATGTCTTCAGTAATCCTATGGAGGCTTGCACCTGGTACAAGAAAATGATGTCTGAGTAAAGCTTCTCATGGAGGAAATGGGCTTGAACATTTTGGGAGTTAGAAGTTACTTATTCTGCGTGGGATTTGATCTACTTGGAGGTACTCTTCGGAAGCTCGATTTCACCTTCTTGAATGGATTCTTCTCAACTGGATGCAAACTTTTAAAAGCTTGTGTTGATGAATCTATGCTTTTAAAGGATGCTTTTGTCTCTGTGATGAGACGGGCTCCTTGCGCTACATGCAGATGAGATTGCAGAATCAGCACTAGTGCAAGAACAGAAGAGATCATCATTCTAAAGTGGGACATCATAATTATGTTTTGAGTACTTTTTACTTTTGTTTGATAAAAAGATGACACGAGAAATTTTGTGATGGGAATTTGAAGGTGTGATATAAGTTCTTGTTTTAGAAGTTTATATACCTAAATTTCTTGAAAAATCTACTGGGAATCCAATGCAAGTGGATCATCATGTGGTGCTTCTTTGACTGTATCACGTTACAACCCTGACTTCCATATTAGTTGTTAAAATTTCAGTGTGTGGTCATGTGGCTAGGCACGTGATAATATTTTAATCTGTGGGAGCTGAAGAAGTTGATACTTTATCAGAGATTTTATATGGTTTAGTGAAGAGACTGTGTTCATTTTGTTCTAATCCCTTTCATGGTATTATATAAAGAAAAACAGTGGGCTTTAGCCAGTTGGCTTTGTTTTTTACTGCTACTTTTTTCCTGGCATTCAAATTGGATCTACAAGAATGCCTTGTTGTTTGTTTAGTCATCTATTTTCTGCTCAGATGCAACTGAAAGGAGCCTTTATCCTCTGGAGATTTGAGTTCTTGGACACTGCCCTGCTCATGGACATGTGCAGTTTGGCATAGTCCATTCAAAAGTGTATGTTTAGTGCGTAGTACCAAACCGTGCAATTAAGAGGTCTTCAACACTGTCCTATGCTTTGCGTGGACGAGTCTGTCCCCAACTCTCTGTCCTAAAAATCAAATTTTGACGCATTCAAATTATAGTGGGACACCATTCAGCATGTAAAAAATATATAAAGAAAAATAAATGAATTGTGTACCGGTAAAACTGACACCTTAAAATTTTAGTAATGTGTCAAAATTTGATTTGAAGACAACCAAGGAGACAACGAGACAAGGATGATAGATCAAGACTCTGTGGACACGTCCAGTGTGACAGCCCATTTAAAATTCCGTATTGCACGACTCAAAACACTGTAATAGTTCAAGTTTGGTGTGGAATACTACATAATGAAATTAAAATGATTTTAGTTTCTTTTTCTTAATATTTGTTTGTGTAGTCTATCCTCCAAATATGCTATAAATAATATATGAGTTTTGATTGTGTATGGATCAATATTGTAAGAGCGGGATCACTTCAATAGAAGAAATCAAGAACTGATCTGATTATAGATAGAAATAAAAAATTTGGAATCTATTTTGATAGTTTAAGAGCCAGCTAGTTCAGCTTTAAAATTGGCATGCTTGCAACTAAAATAGGATGATTCACTCTAAAATTTGTTTCATTTATGTACTTTGGTTTTTTTTTTTTTTACCTTGAAAGAATTTCAAATAAGGAGTACAAATTTCAACGACTTAGCAACCCAATGAAATTATAAATGAGTAAAACAGCCAGATTTGGCCAAGAAAAAATAATTTTTCATTGAAAATGTAACTAGAATGTCATGTGTAGACACAAAAAAGAAAAGGTAAGCTTTGAGCTCGAGTGTTCAAATTCAATAGTCAAATGATGCTATATGATCAAATCTCCTACCTGCAGTCTTGGAAATGAGAATCTTGACAATGTCTGGTTCAGTTTTTTTTTTTTTAATGAAATAATGTTTTAAAACAAGTGATTAAAATCCTTTTTAAGACTTATAGCCGTACCATTTGGTTTCAAATCTCCATGCAATTGGCATTTATTTTATATTTTTTGGCTCCAGCTCCATCTTTAATTTATCCTTGTTATTTTTTCTTATTCTAGTTCGGATCCCAAATTCCAGATGGATGTCTTAGTCACGCCTTTAATAAATATACTAGAGAATTTTGTGTCTAAGAATTCAGGAAAAAGTCGCTTGTGTCTTGATTGTTAGTGAAGTCATTATTTGAGGTTAGAGCAAGACTAAGAGGACCTTGCGTGCAATTGCCAATCCAAGCAAGGACGAAACTTAGGGCATTGAACAATTTGAGTTTGATATAACTATATTCTTGAAAACAATGTGATTCATGTAATTTTTTCTAGTTCAACAGAGTGAAGAATTGAAAGAAAAAATCCACATGCATTACAAATTGGGTTACCAGCCTTTGAATATTGGTTTACCTTTCAGATTGCTATTTACGACAATGTACAACCATTCTTATGACAATTTTCTAACTGCTTCTTGAGCTATATGGTTGCTTATGTTATACTTTTGCTAGTTGTAATAGCAAACATAAACTCCTACCGAATGTAATCTTAGGATATAGTTCTCAACATAAATATTTCTTGTATTTAAACCGTAAAACGTTGAAAATAAACTTTTAGCTACTTAATTAGCATGTTTATGATAGAAAACTTATAAGTGATTATCGATCCAAAACATCAATAATCAAACATTACCGAATTAACCATCCATGTTGAAATCAATGAGAACATCAAAATAAAAGCGTAAACATACCTTAGATCCATAAATTCTGATTCTTTGCATGATGGGGTTAGATCTTCCAATTGATTCATGGTCTCCTCTACAACCTTTTGATCTCCATTGATGGGGAATATAGAGAATCTTGAAGAACCACTAACAATTGGGGACCATAACCTATATATTCATAAGATAATGACTATTCATTATCTTTCATTTGTTTTAAATCGGCCCCTCAACAATATAAAACAAACATCCGGTTTCTACACTTTAATTCCATGAAACTTTAATACCCATTAGTCAAAAATTTGTCTTTTGTGGATCACTTTAATGACTATACTTTAAATAATAGCACCACACATTTTAATTTATTATGTGTGGCCCCAAATATTGTTAGAATATTCCAACAATCTCCCACTGGGCCATACATGTAACCTTTCAAATGTGCATAACCTTATGAGCTCGAAATTTTGCTATCGTTATTATGGGTATTTTCAAACAACATCGTCCATCAGTCATATTGATATAGGATCAAAGCGATTTTCGTCACATTTAGCGTGACTAAACTCATCAATGGTCACGTATACCCATACAACCAAATGACATAGATCAATCATGGAGTGTAGCATGGAAATTATATGTTATGTGATCCAAACATGTGTATTTCCAACTGGTCCACCTTATTTCTTAAGTGAGATCAACCATAAACTTCAATCAGAGTGAAACTGAACTGAATACTTTATTTCTGAAATAAACCGAATATCCATGGACAAAAAAAAAATATGTGTCTAAAATAAACAATATCCAAATACAAACTCCCACTAAACTGACATATCATCAAAAGATACAACACCCGTGTGAGAATTATGCTCATGAAAGACCTTGGGTGGTAGCCATTTAGTAAATGGATCCATGATTATGGAGTTTGTCTTTATATGCTTTATTGAAATCTAACCACTCTGATTTCTTTCCTTAACAATTAGGAATTTAATGTCTTTAGACTTTGACATCGTCATATTCCCGTTGGAATACAAGACTGTTATTGTCACATAATAACTTAACTTAAATGGTCTTTCAATTCCATTCAAAATATGCAGCCCAGTGACAATATTTTGCAGTTATATTCCATGATCAGAATCAGAATATCCAATGATCTCCAATTGGTCTGTTTTTTCTGAATGTGATCATGTAATCTTTAGTTCTCTAAAGATACTGAATAACCTTATGGCTGCTTTCCAAATTTCCATCCCGAAATTTGTTTAAATATCTGTCTAGCATTTCAACAATGAATGCTTTATCCGGATCTGTATAAATATGAGTATACATTAAATTCTCAATTGTTGAAACATAGAGAATTTTACGTATTTCATTTTCTTTAAATTTATCCTTGAGGCATTAATTGAGACCAAACTTGTCTCCCTTAACAATAGGGGTATCACCTGAATTATAACACCAAGAGTAATTCTTGTGCATCTATATCTTTAATACAAAAGATGTATCACCAAGATTTTTCAATTCAAAATTCCATGACTGAAGTCTCTTGGTTTCACGCAATAAGATTTTATCATTGCAGACAAGCAATATGTCATCGACATACAATACCAAAAAAAGTTCTTACTCCCACTGAACTTGTGAACACACAATCATCAACATAGATGTATCTTTCACCATCATTTGGCTTTCGGTAGCTCAGGCATCCCTGCATAGAAATACTTATATGAGTAGTAGCACCAGAATAACCACCAAGTATTTCTAGGTACTGAAGCTAAATTAACCTCAGAACAGACCAAAGTAAGATTTGTACCTTTCTTTGCACGCCACGCGAGATATTTAGTACAATTCTTCTTCACATGTCCAGTATTTTTGCAAAAGAAACATGCTTCTTTGTTGTCCTCTTGCTGTTTCTTTTGTGCTGGACCCTTAGGAGCAGCTTGAAATTCCTTCTTTTTTTTCTTGCCATTATCTTTAGAAGTGCTTGCCAAGTGAACATTTTCAGTTCTATCTTGCTTTAACCTTTCTTCCTCTTTCACACAATATGAAATGAGCTCATTTAGAGACCATTTCTCCTTTTGGCAGTTATAACTGACCTTAAATTGACTGAACTGTGCAGGAAGCGATATCAATATCAAATGGATGAGCAAGTCATCAGATAGCTCGAGCTTTAGTGCCTTTAGTTTTGAAGCAATGTGAGACATCTCCATGATGTACTCCCTTATGTTTCCTTTACCTTTATACTTTATTGAAATCAAGCTTTGCAACAGCGTGCTTGTTTCAACCTTATCGCTTTTCGCAAAACGTTTCTCAATTTCGATAAGGAAATCCTTAGCATTAGTCACTTCTTCAGATACTGCGCCTCGAAAGGCTTCCGGAATGCCGCGCTTAATGATCATCAGACTCATGCGATTAGAGCGTTCCCACTTCTCAAAGTTCCTTTTTTCATCAGGTGAACTTTCATCCGTCAGAGGAGTGGGTTGCTCAATCCGAAACGCAAGGTCTAGATCCATGCAGCCGAGAACAATTAATACGCTCTCTTTCCAATCCTTGAAATTTGTCCCATTGAGCTTGGGAATAGAGTTGATATTAGCAGATATGGTAGTAGCAGATGAATTAGCTGTAGAGAGAAAATGGAAGAATTATGCTCACATCAATATTAAGATTCAATAATCAATTAATCAAATCATGGTAAATCCCATCTCAAGATACCTAGCACATCATTAATATCAAGTCTTTGGACAGTAATATTAACTGTAAGTGGTACTCTTGGTGTAGTGATCAAACATTGACAATAACTCCTGTCAAATAATAAACCCATCTTTGGATTGATTTATTATTCACATGGAAACCTTATAATTGTCACACATTTACCACCATAAGTGTGCATACAATTCGGCCAAATATTAACATTCCTTTGGGCCGGCTAATATCCGCATGAACAAGCGTACACACGAATTCCTTCTAATATTCTAAGTTAATTAATTTCCACAAGAGAGGTTGCTTTGGCAACATATTGCTTCAATCAATTCACTTTTGAATATTATAAAACCAATTGAGTCCTTTATACCATAATTTGAAAAGTAGAATGCTTAATTTTATTCATTATGAAACTTTAAGGGCCTAAAGGTTAATAATTCAATACTTTAGTGGTCGAAATTAATTAATTCAAAACTTTATGGGTCAAAAATTAATTATTGAAAACTTTAGAGACCCAAAAAATAATTATTTAAAACTTTAGGGGCTAAATGTTAATAATTTGAAAGTTTAGGATCCAAAACTCAATTATGCGGAACTTTAGGGGCCAAACTAAACCAATTATGAACATTCAGGGACTTAATAATTAAATTCAGAACTTAAATGGCCCAAATTAATTAATTTCAGAACTTCAGGGGCTGAATTATAAAAATCTGTAACCTTAAGGCCCAATTAGGATTAACTTTAAACCTTAGGGACTGATATATAAATATTAACCCTAATTTTAAATTGCAAGTAGGGGCTTAAGAAACTCTAATTTGCAACTCATGCCCCCGCCCCCAAATCTTCCATAACTCAAAAACCTTCATATTTTTTCTCAAATTAATGCCCCTTTCAACTCCCATAACCGAAAACTTTAATAGAGAATTAATTTCACCTTCACCGGCGCCTCGAAGGGGCGCTACTGAGCTACGCCGGCTGCCGCGCAGACCATGATAAGTCTGCAACGATCGTTGCCAGAAGAGCTGGTCAGCCAATAAGACCAAAGAAATTTGCTTTACAAAGAATGTGGCCGCCCATCAAACCGAAAAAAAAAATTTTTTTTTTATTCTTTTTTTTTTTTTTAAACTGAAATTCATAAAATCCCAATTTCAAAATTCGAATTTTCAAGAAAATCATAGATCCTTATTATTTCATGCTATATCCATAGAATAAATTCAATAAATCATATTATAACATGCTCAAATTCTAAATCCAAAGCATAATATGAAAGAATTTGATAATATAACATGAAAATCAAATAACAATATTATAACATGCTCAAATTCTACATGTATAACATAAAATGTCAGAATTCCATAATACAACATGCTATAATTCTTGATAACATAATGATCCAATAATTCATAGAATTTAGAATCTTAAAATTACATTTCTCATGATTTCAATTATGGATGGCTCTGATATCACTTGATAGAAAACTTATAAGTGATTATCGATCCAAAACATCAATAATCAAACATTACCGAATTAACCATCCATGTTGAAATCAATGAGAACGTCAAAATAAAAGCGTAAACATACCTTAGATCCATAAATTCTGATTCTTTGCATGATTGGGTTAGATCTTCCAATTGATTCATGGTCTCCTCTACAACCTTTTGATCTCCATTGATGGGGAATATAGAGAATCTTGAAGAACCACTAACAATTGGGGACCATAACCTATATATTCATAAGATAATGACTATTCATTATCTTTCATTTGTTTTAAATCGGCCCCTCAACAATATAAAACAAACATCCGGTTTCTACACTTTAATTCCATGAAACTTTAATACCCATTAGTCAAAAATTTGTCTTTTGTGGATCACTTTAATGACTATACTTTAAATAATAGCACCACACATTTTAATTTGTTATGTGTTGCCCCAAATATTGTTAGAATATTCCAACAGTTTAATCTTTAAAGCTCAACAGAACTTAGCCCCTATTTAATGGTCATTATTTGGCAAAAATAAAGTTTTGACTAGTGAATTTTTGGAGAATGTGTGGTTAAAAAGTAAAGAAAAGTTTTAGGTTTATCTTGACAATAAAAAAGAGATCAAATGATTTATTGATAAACAATTACAATTAAATATTAATGTAAGCACGATCAACAAATCCTCTTACCTAACTATGTTTTTCACCTCCTAAATTCGCTATCTAGATGTTTAAAGTAGAACAAGATGAGCAATAACAATTTGAGAAAGAGATATTCAAATTGCATGCCATTTTTCAAATAGAGGGGGGTATTTATAGATTTTCCTCCAAGCGTTGGGATACTTTGGTAATTTTTACTCTGTGCCAGGTACTGCTCTTTATTGGTAATCTAATAACTAATTTTGGTTAAAGATCATGTTATATTTATTTACCCATGTGCTCCTTAATGACAGCATAAAGCCAGTGTGGATATGGGGTTGGTTCGAGATCGAATATGCGAACCTTTTGCTTCTTTATTTCCTTCACTTTATCTTAAGCTTTGTCCATGATACGCTTTCATCTATGGATCGTGCTAAAACATCAACAATAGTCTCTAAATCCGATTTCACTATTTATATTGAATCTAGAACTTCATCTACTGTGTTTTGGTTGGCGCCGCTATTGAGAGCTTCATTTTCCACTCAGCCTTTTATTGGTCAAGGAGAATGAGGGATACATGTCACCCATCATTTCTGCTTCATGTGAGTGAATGGGCCTTATTCGCCTTTTTCTCTGTAAATGGCATGTGATCTTTTTGGGCGTGCGTGGACTGTATGCTACTTATCTCGGGATCCAAATGTCTGCCTATTCATTTTCAACGATTATGATTACCATTTTAACGGTTAATATCCTTAGTCAGAATCTATAAATATGTCATTACTTCGGTTGGTTTCCCTCTTTTTGTTTTTTTACTTCTTTTGAATAGCAAAGATTTCTCATTTTTGAGCTTACAGTTTCTGCCTCTTTTTCTGCCATGTCTTCTCTCGCTGATTCTCATAATGCATCTGGTGATTCAGATTCAAGTAATCCAACTTCATAGGTGATTCTTCCGGCAATTCTTCTTCTCCGATAGAAATTTTATATTTTCATGTGCTCCCTTGTAGGGAAGTGACATATTTTGGTGTATGCATTAATCCCACACTTTTAAGTCAAGTCGAAAATTTTCGATCTAGGGCTATGATTCCAATGGAGCAAGTAAATCTTCTAGAGCACAAGTCAATCTTATGACATTAGGACCCGTTTCAACATTCCTAGTAACATAGAGCTTTTGTACCTGGGCTATTTCAAATGGCAGATCTCCCTCCCCCGAGTTTCATCGCTATCCACAAGCATTCGTTAGATATGGGACTTCAAATTCCCTTTCATCCCTTTTTGGGAATACCTTTTCTTCTTTGGACATAGTCCCTTCCCAACTTTCTTCAATTGGATGGGTCCGATTTCCTGGTTCTTTTTTGTTATGGAGGACAGTGCGCCTATCAGGGGAGCTTTCTTCTGATATGTTTTACTTGCTTTATCGTTCTAGGCTGTTGGCAAATCCTATGAATCCCCATAAAGGGTATTATTCTTTTTAACTCGCTTTTCCATAGCCTAGCATTGGTAACTTTTATCGTTCAAACACCTTCTTGGAAAGAGATTTTTTTTTTTTTTTTTTTTCCATGGTAATTGGTTCACACCAGTGACCATTTTCCATCTTTCAATATACCTCAAACTTGTTGTAAGTGATCGTTAATCCGCTGTTTACTTTTCTATTTAAATTCAACACACTCTAATTTTGATGATTTGCCATAGGCGAACCTCATTTTGTGGTTCGGAGTCACTCTCTTAACAAACTTGTCGTCTTATTAGCTCCAATTTTTCATTTACCCTCTAAAATTCGCGAAGTTGAGAGATCTTTCCATCATTTTAACTCCAATTTTCATAATCTTGGCATTCAAACTACCATTGGCGAGTTGATTTTGTTGGTTGCTACGCTTTTGACTTCAGGAATTTTAACTGGTTTCCTTCATCATTTTGTTCTAATACTTATTTTCCTTACGTTCTCAGTACGGGCGGTCTAGATGTGACTTTCTAAGCATCAAAGAACCTCTTCACCCATAAATAAGCTGGCATTCTCGCTTCCGCTTCATCCACAATTGCTCGCGCGGTGGCTTCCTTCTAAGGCGGAACACTCCTCTACTTATTTATTTTTACATCCCACAGATTTAGTAGATTCTTTAGCCCCGTTCATAGCCCTGGTGTTGCCGAAGGATTTGTCTGTTAGTCCAAGAATAACTAACCAAGAGGGGGGTGAATTGGTTTTTGAAACTTTTTCAAAGAATTAATCTAAATTCAACCAAGTAAAGACTAAATAGATTAATTCAAATAATAAGCACAAATATAAAAGCGATAAGTAAAAGGGATAGAAAGTACAAACGATATGTTATGAAGGTTCGATCCAATGCAATGATCTACGTTCCCCGTTACCAAGCTCTCCGTCACGAGTAAGGCCAATTTTACTATAATGGTAACTTACAACAAGGAGTACCAATCCTTTATAATGTTGAGCTTTCCGGGATCTCAACACGACCCACACTATTGAGCTTTACGGGACCTCAATATGACCCACACGGTGACTTATAACAAGGCGCACCAATCCTTATACAATGTTGATCTTTAAGGGATTTCAACACGTCCCACAATTCAAAATGAATTTTACAATTGAAATCTTCTCTTCTTAATGAATAATAAATTTAAAGTTGAGAACAAGAAGAGAAGAAGGCAAACACTTCAATAGATAGCAAATGATAAAGCTCGAGTGTTATGTTGGAAAACTTTGATGAATGAATGATAATGAAATAGTTTAGCTCAATATATCAAAGTTTTCAACCAATTAATCTCTCTTAACAAATAATAATAAGTTAAGTATAAAGAGAGATTTACACTTCAATAAGTGTTGGCAAAGAAAACCTTTATCAAGATGGAAAATAGATGAGTTCTAAAGTTTTCTTGCAAAGTTGATTTCTTGATGAAATAGATAAATCAAGTTTTGGATCAATCAAGAAATTCTTGTAATAGATGAAGTGAAAGATAAATCAATGTAAGTTCAATAGATTTTCAACCAAAAACTCTCTCAAAAACTCTCTAATAAGTGTTGAAATTGAATGGAAGAGAGTTGGGTATTTATAGATGAAAATCTGTCAAAACTCTGCCGTATCGGACGACCCGTACCGGACGTCCAGTAAAATATGGAACGGTCAGATAGCCGTTATTTTTTGTCAGGAAATTGGACCGTTTAAAATATGACCGTTGGCCAAAAATCTGCCTTACCGGACGTCCGGTATAGCGTACCGGACGTCTGGTACGACAGTCTTATACCGAACAGTTTTCAGTATTTTGATCATATCTTTCTCTCCCAATATCCGATTAAGGTGATTCAAAATGGGTTGGAAAGCTAACTCAAAGGGCTACAACTTTTCTTCAGAAATCATCTTCAAATTAGATCATCTTCCATGTCAAAAATCTGTCCCAATATGAGATTGAAAATCGGAGTATAACTTTTTGATTGAAAGTTGAAGTGTGATCTTTTAAGGGACGTTTGAAAATGATTTTTCAAGGTTTTTGATATATTACAAATGTTCATTTTTCAAAATCATTTTCATGTCAAAACAATTTATGCAAGTGATGAATTTATGAGAAATATTTGAGCTTTATGTACTTGCTAAATATTGACGAGTTATACCTTTACATATAAAAATGAGGTTCGATAAATAACTCTATCTTCAATATTCTTGATCTCTTCGAGCCTCTCTTTGACTTGTATCTTGATTTGCAATTATGTTAAGTTCCAATTTGATTGTCGTATGAAAATCACTATTGTCTCGAATGATTTGTTTTGAATGCTCGTTTAACCTTCACTTGTACTTCATTTGAGTGTGAATAATAATCTTTATAATTTTGAAGGCTTAAACACTCAATTCAATTTGTTAGTAAACAAGATGGACTTGTTTGTTATAATCAAAACATTAAGTTCATGATCAACCATAGGTCAACATTGTCACCATCCCCACTGAGGATTTGTTGCTAAGGGTCATATTTTACATAACGGTAAATAACTTTGTGTCGTAAATGCAAACCATAATGTTGTATCATGTAAACAACACATTTTGAACAACTGAATCGCAATTTTTTATTCATACGTACTTTCTTGTGTAGCTAGACAATTTTGTCCTCACAATTTTATATGGAAGATAGCCACATGCTCATCCCTTACAACTTTTTGGAATTATGGGAGAATGGATTTCGATCCTGTTTCTCTTAGTTGAATGTTGTCCGTCTTCATATCTTTATGTTGAAGAAATTGACCTGGCCTTAATTTCCTTTGGCAAAAATGATCTCAACTTTAGATCTTTCTATTGAAAAATTGACCTCACTTTAAAATAAAATACTCTTGGCATGATTAACCTTACGGCAGTTGAACTATCATAATATGCAGAAAGGAATTCGCCCTTCACATTTCTTGTTGCAGAATTAACATAACCATGTTTCAGGTTAGGCTTTGTTACAATACTTCCTTCAGTACTCACAAGATGGTCTTTACTGGCGGATAGGTTTTCCAACCCATCTTTCACAGTTTTGGACGCTTGCTTTCCTGCAAAAGGATTTTCAAGCATGTTTCTTTAAACAACTATGTTGGTGTTGATTAGTAGAGCCCTTGGGGCGACTTTTCTCAGAGCACTAAGGTAGTATTCTCTCTCGATGGCTTGATCTTCCTTTACCACAATTACTCATTTTGGAGTTTCGAATTTGAGGCATAGGTGATAAATAGAGGTTACAACTTTGAACAGTTTTAAAGCGGGCATTCCCAAGAATCCTATTATACACAAACTTGCTATCCATGATTAAAAAATCCATGTATCCTTAGAATACACTGGGTTCTTCACTTATCTCCACGACTATTGTGATCCGTCCTCTAGGGATCATAGTATCTCCCATGAAACCATAAAGTGGTTCAAATGTTAGCACCAAGGGATGGTCAATCTGCATTTAGTTAAAGGTACTTCCCAATAATATATTGACAGAACTGCTGTTATCTACCAGAATGTGGCCGAGGCCGTTGCGAGCTATTATAGCCCACACAACCAATGCATCACAGTGGAGATATAAAACATCTTGTTCATCATCGTTATTGAAAATTATTGGAAGGGATGCAGGTTGGAAGTCACCTCGGATCCAGAAGTTTTCTAGCGTGGCCTTTTCGGAGCTTGTATATAGTGCTTCTCTGCGTTCGTTGTCTCTCTGCCAATATAAGGTCCACCAATGATCGTATGAATCTCTCTTATTGGGTCGGGAGTGCTTACCTATTGATCCTCACGAAGAGTCCATTAGCTTTGTTCTGCCTCTGCGACCTCGTCATCTAGTGTTTGAGTATGTAGACAATGAATTTTACAGAATTTTACCTTATGGTTATCAAAGGATGGAAGTGCTTCGCTTGTGACATGAGAATGAGTTGGGGAAACCACATGCACTTTGCTCTTGTGATCTCTAAGATGTGGAAAATGATGCTTGGCAACCTGGGTGCATATGTTGAAGCTTTTCCTTCCCGCCCAGCCAAGCAATTCCCCGCCCCATTACCCGTTTAGGGCGGGGCGAGGCGGGGCGGGGCCCTTGCCCCGTTTACCACCTCGTTTAATTTTTTTTTTTTTAAGTTTTTGATAATTTTTTTTATTGCCCCCACTCATTAGACTTTGACAAATAATTTTATTTTCCTTTTTCTATTAGAACTAATTAAATTTCATGAAGGGTTAATAGCACAAAACATCCCTACCTTTCAATGTCATTGTGCAATACGTCCATACCTTTCATTTTTTGGCATTTTCAACCATTTTTCCAATAAAAGACAATTTTACCCTCCTATTCAAATAAAACAAAAAAGAAAAAGATGAATAATCAACTACAACTACTGTCCTTAATTTTTTTAAAAAATTAAAAAGAAATTATAAATTCTCCACCACTACCACTTTCACAACCTACCAAGCTGCCACCTTTAGATCAACATAACACTACATTTCGGCCACCACACCTACCGAGCTTCACCACCACCAACCTCGCTTCACTCCCCCATACGAATTTGAAGATTGGAGCACTTAAGACCCACCAATTTTGGTCAGACATCTCTCTTTGTGTATCACACCCGTGGAGAGTTTTGGACCAAAATTGAAACGGTTGCGGGATAATTGGTTCAATTAGATTCATACACATTGTTGTTTGGGTTTGTTGATTGTTCGATTGATGTCAATTTGGGGATTTAGTGTTGTGGGATGCATGAATTGAAGGAAAAGAGTTTGGCAAAACGAACGTCGCCACTGTCAAATGTCTAGATTACAGTAGAATGATTTGAAGCGGGTTTGATTAATGTGAGGCCATGTATAGGTTCGTCGAGGTGAAGGGTAACTGTCGGTGATGGTGCACAGCCGTAGGTGGCGCCGAAAGTAGGGTTGCCGTGAAGTTTGTATATGACAGTTTGGTATTTTAGGCTGCAAATGTAGCTATTTTCGACAAATTTTGTGACCAATACTGTGGGAGAGGATGTTAGAGAGAGTGAAGCGAGGCTAGTAGTGGTGGAGTCCAGCGGCGTGGTGACCAGAAGGCGTTGCTATGTGGATCTATATGTGGCGGCTTAGTGGGGTTGTGAAAGTGGTGGTGATGGAGAATTTAGGACTAGTATGTAATATTTTAAAAAATTTAGGATTATGATTGCAATTAGCTGTTTATTTTTTCTTTTCTTTTCTTTTTGTTACACTTGAATAGAAGGGTAAAATCGTCATTTTATTTGGAAAATGGTTGAAAAGGACCTTTTACACAAGAAAGGTAGAATGTGGGGTGAAAATGTCAAAAAATGAAAGGTATGGACGTTTTGCATAATTACATTGAAAGGTAGGGACGTTTTGTACTATTTACTATTTCTTGAAATTTTCCATTTAAAGTATTGAATTCTAAAAAAAAAAAAAAAATTAAACGGAGCGGGGCACCAGTTACCCGTCTCCGCCCCGCTCAGGAATGCTACGGATATCAAGTTTGTCGAATTTTTTTGTCATCCCTATCATTAACCAAATTCAACCCTCGTGAATAAAATTAAATCATTTCTATCCTACATGTATTGGTATTCTATGTCTATTTAATTTTTTTTCTACTATATAGACAAAAATTTTATCTTCTAATTTTTATAAATGTTGAATTTTATCTATATTACTTTTTTAGTATTAAAAATAACTATGTTATATATATTATTTTAGATAAATATTTAATAATATTACACGTTATAAAAATATGATTAAATTTACAGTGTTGTCAAAGATGATGATGATGATGATGATACATCAATTTCATCATTAGCAATTGTGTACATGCACAACATTAAACACTCATATCGACCAAAGGTTCAAATGTCTTACAGTCTGATCCTGTAACTAAAATAGGGGGACAAATCTTGTTATCTTTTAATTATTTTCTTGCACTTTAAGTTGTTAGAGGGCGTTTGATCTTTAATTATGTATTAAGACTTCATTTTTATAATTATCTTTTAATTTTTGTCATTATCAAGAGTTTAGATATTATCTAGATTTTAATTAATGTTTTAAATAAAGGTCGTAAACCTTAATAATACTTAGTGAGTTTTGAATAATTTTTTTGAGATATTTTTCAATCTATTAAATTCTCATATTCAATATTTAAAAAATCAATGAGTCCAAAAAATTATTTGCATTCGTATCTGTTTCGCGTGGTTACTCGCTAACAATTAAAAGAGGATCAGACGATTGTGTAAGGGACAAACCTCTTGAAACAAAGTCCCAAAAAGGGGTGTTTATCGAATATGAAGATTACAGTTTGGATACGAACAAGATGCCTCCAAGGGGCGCAAGCACACAAGTGCAAGAAGATTGAAGTAATTAAAGTTAATCTAAGAAAAAGTAAATTACATATTCTCTGTTTGAGAGTGAATTTTGTCGGGTCTTCTTCATTGCTTTCCTCTTCCTTTTATACTCCTTGGGCGGTTCTCAACCGTTTGGACTCTACTCGTAACTACCCATTTCTTTCATAGTGGCTGACTGGCCAATAACTACCATTTGTAACTCCTACCACCACGTTTTCTTCATAACCGCTTGTCACTAATTTTCTCAAATCGTGGGATGTAATCGTGATGTGCTTAAACCTCCTCAAACCGTGACTTTTAGATAACCGCAGGGTTTAGTCATCGTTAGGATTCTGGGCGATCCAGTAATTTGGGCGACGATTCCTTCGCTCTGGGCGTCCATAGAGCATTTTACTCGCTTAACATCTCGGCGACTATAAGGTATTTTATTCACTCAACATTTGGGCATTCTGCAAGCTTGGGCGACAACGTTCCTTTGTTTGTGAGCTTCTTACCCTTTGTTTGGGCTTTCATCTTGGATTCTCAACTGGGCTTCACTCTTTGGGCCATTTAATTTGGGCTGCACTTTTAGTGTGTCAACAGTATGCAAATCACATGATTTTTCTGCAAGATTAGGCGACAACGTTCCTTTGTTTGTGGGCTTCTTACCCTTTGTTTGGGCTTTCATCTTGGATTCTCAACTGGGCTTCACTCTTTGGGCCATTTAATTTGGGCTGCACTTTTAGTGTGTCAACAGTATGCAAATCACATGATTTTTAATGCTTAATTTTCTGGTATTTTTTCGAGACGACAGAAACTAGAAGGTGATCGCGTAGCAATATTCATTTGGAATCGACGAATCTTCAATGGCATGTTCTTTTCATTTTATTTATCGCTCGGTCCCTACATCAAAATGCTACTTTTCGATCATACAAAAAGTGTGAAATTTTTTTTATCCGATATTTAACTAAATTCTCCCATAATTATTGTAGACTTTATTAAAAATGATGTGACAAAACGATTCGTGATTTCTTTAAATAAACAACATTACATTCTAAGATCGTAAGAACAATTTCAACTATCAAAGCACATTGAAATTCACGTTCAACTATCAAAGCATCTTCATAATTTCCCTACTAATCTTATTAAGCTCTAATTTGACAACTATTATTTCAAAACTCTTTATTCTACATACTAATTGTCAACCACACATTAAATAATAAAATATTCTATACGTAAACTATTGACCTTGTAGCGCAATCAAAAGACAAAGTGTATCACGGACAAAGCATAGGATAAAGCGAAGGAAATAGAGAAGCAAAGGGTTCGCATATCCGATCGCAAACCAATCTCATATCCAGGCTGGCTTCAGGCTATTTTTAAGAAGCACACGGGTAAATAAATAAAACATGATTCTTAACCAAAATCAGTTATCAAATTACCAATAAGAAGCAAGCACCTGACACAAAGTAAAAGTTATCAAACTACCCTAACGCTTGGAGGGAAATTTATACCCTCCATTTGAAGAATGTCATGCAATTCGAATATCTCCTTATCAAATAGTTATTTCTCCTCTTGTTTTAGGTTAAGTATCTAGACTAGCGAATATAAGAGATGAAACTCATAGTAAGGTGAGAGATTTATTGATCGTTCTTACTTTGATCTTTGATGGTAATTGCTTATCAATAAAATAATTTGATATAATTTTTACTGATAACAAATTAGCTCCGTCTGTGGGAAATTGAGCAAAGTGGGCCACGAAATTTGATCAAAAAAGCCAATATTCCTTGGGAATTCGAAATCGTGAATCCAATTGAAGAGAAACTAGAAGAAGTAAAGGTATCAAAATTGGAAGTTGAAGAATGTAGAGACTGTCCACCAAATAGTGATGTAAATCCTGAGCGACAAATAGAAAAAATGATGGTGAATGTGCAAGTTGACATTTCTTCCGCACAACGCTACCGCTTGCGGTAGAAAATGTCCATGGCGAAAATTATTCAAGAAATGGCGAAAGCTTGAAAGTGCTAACAGCATAAAATGATTCTCTACTAGCGAAACTGGAGAATACCACAAAAATAGGTATGCCGAAAATGCTAGAGAAAAACGAAAACAATCATATCAGGAGTGTCTTTTGAGGAAACTCCGGTGTACAGACATCAAGAACCGTAGTAGTACACTAGGGAGGCCACTTAGGTGGTGCCGCGGGAGTAAGCTTGCCAGAAAGAGGTTTCCGGAAGAGGTTACCTCTGAGGATAAGAGAAATAGCTATCGTGATGGCCAACAACGAAAGCCTTTTCAACATTTCTTACAACACTCCTCAAGATGAGGAATATGAAGAAGGACCAACTAGGTCATATGAATTGGACACTGATGATGAAAATCTCCAGATGATGAAGAACATATCCCCATCTCTAAAGAGATCAAGGAAGAGCTAATTCCGCACAAGTTTGCCCATCCAGTCATGGACAAGTACAGTAGCAAAGGAGGCCCGATATATCATTTATGTGAATACATGACATAAATGTGTCTGAAGAAGGCTAGCCCAACCCTTAAGTAGCAAGATTATCATCTAACCTTAAACGGATTGACCAAGCGGTCATATAACAAATTGCCATTGGGGGTCAATCTGAAGCTGGCCACAGCTAAAGCAAGCTTCTTAGGGACCTTCGAGGAAAGATGAATGGGGCAGGCTCCGATGAGAATCACTAAAGAGTTATTTCACACGCTTCAGCGCATAGCTGATGAGAAGGCAAGAGATGCCTTATGGAATAGACTAACGAGTTTGGAGAAAAATAAATTTTGAAAACTAATGGTCAAACTTGAACTTAATTTTACAAGTGTTTTAGAAAATCTAATAAAATTCCAAAATTCACTGGCATTTCTCACCCAAAGAATTCTCATCTACCTCAAAATACTATATACAATCTCAATTGGTTAAACTTATCTTTCATTAAAATAAATGTATGTTTGATTGTGCTTAAAAGATAAAATTTTTTTATTAAGTAATAATATCAAGTTTATTAAAAGTTAGTTTTGGTAGTATTTTGAAAAATAAATAAGAGTTAATTTCATCAGTAGTCAGCGTAATTTGTATAATTTCCAATTGGTAATTAAAATAGTTTTCATATATTATTGATCATTGAAGTAATTAACCATTTTACAATTAGTCAACAATTTACTAAAAATAACATATATTCTGAATTGACATTCATTAAGTAACTTAAGTGTTAAGGTTAACTAAACAATGCCGATCCCTCTATCAATTATAATTAGTTTCACTAAAATATCATAAATTCATCTGTCGTTTAATTTAATCGTAACTTGGAGTAAAAGTAGCCTCTAGATTCTTAGCAAAGTTCTTGCCTTTCGGA
Organism: Fraxinus americana; assembly: GCA_035079005.1. Classification (NCBI taxonomy): domain Eukaryota; kingdom Viridiplantae; phylum Streptophyta; class Magnoliopsida; order Lamiales; family Oleaceae; genus Fraxinus; species Fraxinus americana. The sequence continues at coordinate 28,993,211 of CM068706.1, read as the reverse complement.
AGGAATTTCCGATTAATCTAAGAAATCCAAATGGCATCTTCGAGGGCTTATTGGATGTCTCCACAAATTATATATTAATTTTATAATCAAGTGGTCAATTGAGAAACCATTAATAACTTTAGTGACCTATATGATAAGAAAAATAGTTTAATGGCCAATTAATGAAATTAACTGAAATAAATCAAGTAATTTTGAAGTAAGTCTGAGAAATTTTATGAGCTGCCAAACATGGTATAATATACGAATTAGAACTAGGAATACAGTATTCCTCTGTTCCCGTCCCCAAATGGCCGAATCAATTAATCCAATCGTAAACACCACAGTTATATGATATATTTGGTGTTTAGTTATATTAAGAATTGATATTCGGTATGATTTCAGTCAGCAATCCTTTTGATTAGGCCCTTTTGATCTCTGGTAATTTACGTCTCTTTCTCTAAGCACTTCATATTTTTTTAAAATTTTTTGCTGCTTTTTTATGGACGGATCACGTTATGGAGACTGGATAGTTTTGTAAGTGGCCTCGGATTTTAATGCTGCTATTGGAGGAGATAACGAGGCGTTTATATAAATTTCGCAATTTGATTGTGGGAGTGGGTTTTCTAGGAAATGTATTTTGGGTAAATTAGGGAATGAAAAGCTCTATATTTCTCTGGGTTTTGAGAATTTTTGACATTTTTAAGGGTGATCTTGATTCTAATTTATTTTGATTTTTTTTTTTTTCAAGTTTGAGTACAGTCTAGTGGTGTGGAAGTTGTCCCTCCTTGGTCATGAAAATGCCTTTGGAATTTTAATTTTGGACCAAGGGGAATTTTGTTTTTGGCTATTGCAAAAGTTTTGGCGTAATATGCAGGAGGGATTATAGGCATGTTCAAGGAGAAAAATGGATGCAAAATTCCCACTTTTATCTCCTTATAGCGAAGGGTTAAAATGTCAGAAGTATACAGCTAATGCTCTTTTTCATTAATTGTTTCTGGAAACATATACGAGTCTTTTATCTAAATTACCACCAGTCATACCATTTCTGCATAATTTCATGGGTTTCTTGTACAAAAGATTAATGGTAGGAGTTGGATAAGTACCTTTTATTTTATTTATTTATTTATTTTTTTGTAATGCATATTGCTAAATAAGCTGCGTGTTGGAAATAAACATATCCTGGTCATTCTACATAATATATCTTGCTCAAATATACTGGTAGTTAATCATTTCTTTTGTCTATCATAGATCTTAATGAAGTACTGAGGATATTAGGACAGTATCACCCACATTGTGAAGTTAGTAGAAGTATATTTCTTGTATACAGTATACTGATTCTCTATTTTAATAACTTATTTTCTACAGGATATTTACTTTTTCTGGAAGAACCAGCTATAATTTTAGGAAATGTAAATCAGAAAATGGCAAGAAGTGGGTTCTTAATTATATTATCTGTCATCATAAATTATTAACTGTTGGACATTAATTATAGAGCAACAATGACATAATTGTCTTGGTAGGAAGTTACAAGAGGATTGTCAGCAGTTTATTGGTAACAATTGCACGACACTGTTACCCTTTGGAACTGATGAATATGCAGATTTGCTATTTCAGCTGGTGAAAATGGGTAGATAAGGGGAAATACATGAAATTGGCCCAAATAAAAGGATGGCCTTTCCATTTTGGCCTTTGACTATTTTAATATTAGGAACTACCTAAAATATCCTCTTACATAGAATTTGCAACCAAAGCCACTATAAAAATATAGAGAATTTTAATCAAGTCCCCAAGAATTTATGAACCGAGAATTTTTGATAGATTTAACTCCAAATACTGTCCAAGATTTTATTGATCTAAGAATTACAACATATAGTGTATTAAATTAACAAAGAGAAGATCTAAAAGGATTCTTTATAGAATATTTAGATCCAAAATTAAAATATAAAGACGCTTACATAGATAATCAAGCAATTAAAATTGAAGAAGATATACAAAACAAGATTTTCCATCTAGAAAGAAGAATTGACGAACTAGATATAATCATTATTGAAAAAACTTTAACAAAAGATAGTCAATTTTATACATTTTATTGTGATCTTTTAAATGCCTACTAAGATACTAAATGAATCGAAATTCCGATGTGCCCTCTCGATGCAAATGGTATCAGAGCCAATTTACGAACATAAGATAATGATGAATATAATTGACGAAGAAAACATAATTGAAGAATTTTTGAAAAAGGTTGAAAAACATAAGAAACCTAGTTATCCTTATTTACCTAAAAATAGTACAAATGAAAATTTTGAAAATATACATAAAAGATTGGAAAATCTAGAATATAATATACAAATAGGAAATACTCTTTTAGAAAAAAAAATCTTAAGGGAAAAGATAGGATTATAATTAATCCACCTCAAGATTTTAGGATAATACAGAAAGATAAAGATCATGAAATAAAACAATATATGATTACAAAGGTTGAAGAATTAGAATAAAAATTCTTAGAATCCACTGGTGAAGAGTATAATGAATATAAAAAACAGTTGGAAGAGTTAACAGAAAAATGGAAAATATAAAGATGAACACTAATCCATCAACTAGTCATAATATAAAAACAGAATTTAGTAGTGATAAAGAATATGAATATACTTATAGTACACCAATACCTAATAAAGATGGTATTAATCAATATAGAAAAATACAGAAAAGATATACTGGAAATATAAGAAAACGATTCATAAAAGAAATAAATCTAATGAAATCTTACAATGAACCAATCCACACAACAGGGATATGGTTAGATCTTAACTGTGTAGATAGAGACAAAGCTATTGAAATATGGATGAAAAGTACAGACTTAGCTATACAATTTAACAAATAGAAAACATATACAGCCTTCGAATTTATAGAACATACATTCAGAGGAATTGTATCTGAATGATGGAAAAAGCTACCGAAAAATATAAAAAGAATAAAATATGGAGAAAATACAACTGAAGTATTAGATAACATGAATATTTTGAATGAGCAAAATATACAAGAGATAGTAAGAAGGTTTGAAAGAGCCCTGATAATAGAATTCTTAGGACACGGATTCACAGTTGATAAAGAAACTAGAAAACAAGAAGAATATAATGAAGTAATGATAGCAATGAAAAATTTGAAGACATGTAATGTGTAAGCTAGAAAGATACACATGTAAATTTGAAGAGATATACTATATATTAAACCAATGAGATTATCAAGAAAATAAATCTATACTAAGGTCTTATTTTATGAAGTTACCATTCCCATGGGGAATAAAATTACTAAAAGAATATGAGAAACTATTACCTCTTGGAGAAGAAGATGGTGTGAATATAGATAGTCTTGGAGTTAGGATTGAATTCACAAAAAGAATGATAAGCACCTGGTGTAGAGAAGCCTTAGAAAGTAAGAAAACATACAAGATGAGAAGAAACTCTTTGTGTTTCTACAGAGATATAGGACAAATTGAACAATTTGGATGTCACAAAAGGAAATATAAGTCATATAAGAAACATAAGGCCCTGTTTGGTACACATTATTTTTTTCATTCTCATTCTTCTACTCATTTTCAACCACACATTCTTTAATAAAATAATATTTTTCATCACATCAATAACTTTTCCTTCATTTTTAACCACACATTCTCCATCAATCTACTATTCAATAATACATTCTTTCAAAAGAATGTGTCCCAAACACACTCTAAAAGAAGATTCAAAAACTATAGGAAGTTTGAGAAAAGAGGTTTTAAACCACATAAAAGATATTTCAAGAAAATAAATTGGACTGAAAAGCCCAAATCAAAATATATCAAGAAATGTAGATATTTTATTTGTAATGAAGAATGACACATTGCTTATCAATGTCTTGAAAAGAAAGATAAGTAGAATATAAAAACTCTTAAAATTTATGAAGAATTTCAAGATGATAGTGATATAGAGCTAACTAAATATTTTGAAGATTTAAATAGTGAATGCAGTAGCATATATGAATTAGAAACATCCTCATCAGAAGGAGATTCTGACGAGATAGTATATATGAATCAAGAGATACAACAAATTAATCAGGAAATAGAAGTAAAAACAATTGTGGAAGTAGAAGACTCGGTAGAAGGTATAAACCAAGAAATCAGCTTTGATATCAGAAAATACAAATGAATAACCAATGAGATATTAAATTTACAAGAAAAATACGTATTTTATCAAGGATTCTTAGAAATATTGCCTAGAGTAAATAAAACAATTATAAGTATGAACTACATAGAAAATGCAAGAATCTCCATAATCACAAAAGAATGGGTAAGACAAAAGTTATCCAAAATTCCAGATAATGTAAGAAGTAAGCTAAAGTGTATTGAGATAAGAGAAATCCAAATCATAGCAAAATGATTCTTTAGAGAATGTATGAGTATACCAATAGTAATAGAGATATATTGCATGGACAAAAGAATCTTACAAGATCCTATAGATGCTGTATTAGGAACTGTTGTAGGAAATTTAGTGTATCAGAAGATAATATTTACAGTAAAACCAAACTATGCTGTGTCATTAATTATGAAAATATTGACCAGAGTGTCAATTTATATTATAGAATTGAAAACTTAAAAATGTTGAGAAAAAGTAAAGTTATTAGTATTAGCATAAAATCAATTTTTGCTTTTATTACCGGCCATCACAACAATCTAAGGAAGATAACTGATAATATTATTATACATAAAGATTTTGAAGAATTAGCTCAATATATACCTCCCAGAAAATATCAAGAACATGAAGTTACAATACCAGAACAGATAATGCTTGATTTTCACAAACAAGCAAGAGAAATCAATTCTGAAGGGAAATTGATAAGAAGAAATAGTGTATCAGAGAAGCAAGCTAAAGTATATTGAGATAAGAGGAATTCAAATCATGGTAAAATGATTCTTTAGAGAAGGTATGAATATATCAATAGAGATATATTACATGGACAACAGAATCTTACAAGATCCTATAGATGCTCTATTAGGAACTGTTGTAGGAAATTTAGTCTACTAGAATATAATATTTACTGTAAAACCAAACTATGTTGTATCATTAAGTGATGAAAATATTGACCAGAGTTTCAATTTATATTATAGAATTGGAAACTTGAATATGTTGAGAAAAAGTAAAGCATCGAGAGGGCACATCGGAATTTCAATTCATTTAGTATCTTAGTAGGCATTTAAAATATCACAATAAAATGCATAAAATTGACTATCTTTTGTTAAAGTTTTTTCAATAATGATTATATCTAGTTCGTCAATTCTTCTTTCTGGATGGAAAATCTTTTTTTGTATATCTTTTTCAATTTTAATTGCTTGATTATCTATGTAAGCGTCTTTATATTTTAATTTTGGATCTAAATATTCTATAAAGAATCCTTTTAGATCTTCTCTTTGGTAATTTAATACACTATATGTTGTAGTTCTTAGATCAATAAAATCTTGGACAATATCTGGAGTTAAATCAATCAAAAATTCTGGGTTCATAAATTCTTGGGGGACTTGATTAAAATTCTCTATATTTTTATAGTGGCTTTGTTTGTAAATTTTATGTAAGAGGATATTTTAGGTAGTTCCTAATATTAAAATAGTCAAAGGCCATTTTCATGTATTTCTAAATGGCCTAGTCAACAATAGTATTGGGCTTTATTGTTAAAATACTATTTTGCCCTTACCTATATTTACAAAATATGATTTGTATATTTTAATTGTTAAATTGTTCAGGGTTATCTTACAATTTTTCTGTTTGGATCATAAATTCTTAGAATTAATCTTTGGAACCTTAGTTCTGTATTTTCTTATAACCAAATCAAGTATTGTTGTTGCTCGAATTGGTGATATCTTATAGTTTTTAGGATCTTATTCCACTTTTCTGTATTATTTTCTCTTCTAAGTTCTTCAAGGAGTATCTTAATTTCTCTAGATCTTAGTTCACTGGTATTATTTTGGATTTTTCTAAGGGAGTGTTTGACACCCGTTTTAATGGATTGAAAAATTTTGAAATAGTTATTGATGGGAGAATGTATGGTGGAAAAGTGATGAAAAATTTTAGATTTGTGTGTAATATTTGGAGATTGTGTAGTTGAAATGAAAAAAGAGAATGAGAATGAAAAAGAGAATGGGGTGCCAAACATGGGCTAAATCTTTCAATATCTTCTCTTTCCTAGGGGTTCATTAATTAAATTAATCAGGATTACTATTTATATGATATTCCTTCAACATTTCAATTTGTTCTAAATATTCTCTATATTTTGTTAATTTTTTTTAAAAGCTCTAGGTTGATTTTCTTTAGTTATATATCCAAAAACAATTCCTGCTTCTTCTTCTTCTTCTTCTTCTTCTTCTTCTTCTTCTTCTTCTTCTAGATCTTCGTATTCAGTTATGATATCTTTGATCTTTTTTATTTCTTTATAAGTTTCTACCGGATCAAATCCTAAACTATGGTTACAAGCATTATCTAGATCAAGATATATCTCTTCAAGTTTTTCTTGACCAACAAGACATATATCTTTAAATTTTTCAACTATACTTAGTAAAAACGAAATATCATTTTCATTTAAATATAATTTAAGACAACAATTATTGGATGTGGATGCTTGTGAAGGGTTCATAAAGATCAATTAAAACATAAGCATATAAAAGCATGTAAATAACTTACAGTAATCAATGGAAATATCTAGGCTTTACCTCCGGTATGTTTTTATAGTTGTTTTGCATGTACTTAATCAATCTTCTGAATCAAATGAATATTTAAAATATTTTGAAATCATTTGGGTCCACAACTGCTTCCGCAAAAGGCTTTTCAATTAAGTTTGCATTTCTCACTCTAGAGAACTAGCCGTGTTGCCACATAAGCTATCTCACAGTATTCAGAGTCTCTGTTTTTCACCTTTATTCAAGCTCTTTTCAGAATCAAGTTCTTACTTAAAACGAAATTTTAAAGATAATACTCACACACAAGGTGTTACAATTTTGTTAGAAAATTGCCATCTTCCCCTAGAACATTTATCCAAAACGGGTATTTTGCATGGCTAACATCCATTTAAAAACAATGTTTTGAAAATCTTTTAAAATATCTATCTGTACTGCCAAGGAATCATGAGAATCTTAACGAAATCCTTTTAAAAAAGTTGTGTTGAACATAGCAAACTTTATCTTAATATTCATAAACTGAAATAGTACATGCTTGCATATTATATTTACATACATTTGATATTCACCTTATGAAGTTTAAAACTCTATAAGTGATTACCTTATTACAAGTTTTGCTATCTTCAGACTATCTAATAATTTTTCCGAATACGAGTGATGTATACACAGATTACAAGAGATTCACTTATGAGTAGTTCTTCCGAGATGCCCCTCAATACTCAAATCTCTTCCCTTTTATAGAAGCTATTCCTTTAGCGATAAGGAATCTTATCTTCACGGGTGTTCGTCATTATCTTCTGTCTGCCACTATCTTTTGTTGGATAGTGTTAGCTGGCCTATCTTTTGAGTTGGACCATGACATATAACCACTAGAGAGAAGGGTTATAATCATATTATTTTGTCTTCTGATGACCACAGTTTTTCTTTAATAAAGTGATTTATTAAAGTAATGATAAATGGTCACTATCTTGGCTTCATTACTTTTTCATTCATGAATTAAAGAACTCCGCAGGGAATTCTTCACTGTTAAGAGATGCTTGGCTCATATCCTCTACTACGCAGTGTTCACAATGGTGATCACTGTAATCCCAAAGGATTTTGCACAATTCGTGAAATTATAGTGGATAATAAATGGTCAATGAGACATATCTTCTTCCTTTGTAGTAATCCTAGCATTCGAATAAATTATTTGATCTTCAGACGGATAAATCCATATATTTTCTTCCTCAATAATCAACTGAGTTATATGTTCAAATATTTCTTTATATCCTTTTGCTCTCCTGTAAGACATCGTATTTATGATATTTTGATAACCATTTTTAACAACCTTTTGGTTAGTTGGTAAATAATGTTGATTTGTAAATCCCATTTTAATAACATGGAACGATAACTGTATACATTCAAGAACAGGATCCCATCCCATAGTTGCTGTGTGGAACCTGATATATATATTGGTACTTTTGATAACTTCAGTATATCTTTTTGCCGCATTTCTGACATCAATTAGAAGTTGGGTTCTCTCTGAGATCTTTACAGGGATATATAAAAAGTATATTTTCTAATTCAAAGCAATATCGTATCCAGTTGGTTGGTGCTCCTAGATAAAAATTTATCTTGTTGTATGTTTCATAGTGGAGAGTTTTCATCAACTTTCATATCTAAAAGTACCAATCGGATTGATATTAAAAATAACAATAAAGAATATTACTTCTTCATAATTATCTTTTTTGGGCATCTTTACTGCATGTCATATCTTGACAATGTCCTTTGGATCTATATTTTCAATAGTTAGCTTAGGTAAAGTTTGACTCGGTGAAGAGTCGTCTTCGTTGTCTTTGGTATCTTGAATATTTTCATATCTTTTTTATCAATAATAAGTTTAAGTATCCCTTGTGAAGAGATTTCTATTACCTCTTTTTCTTTTTTTCCTTTATCCTCGGAAAGAGCTCTAGTATTCACCGGTCCCTCTGAAGGGATACTAGACTTGATACGAGTAACATCTGCCTCAAAGGCTATATTTATTTTGCCTCGAAAACTATCGTGTATACTTTGAATTTGTGTTTCCAAATAGGGAACTTTTATATCAAGTATCTAGACTTTCGTTCTCAATTGTTCCAGCTTATTTCCTGCTAAGATAATCAGGAAGAAAGTTAACTTTACCTTTTATATATTTAATATCAAATTTGAAATAAGAAAACTAAATTTGAATATATCTATTGGCAATAGATGGATCAACGTTATTTTTAAAAAATGTTTTAACTTGAGTGTTATCAATAGTAATAAATAATCTTCATATGTTTTGTACTCTTCGCTTTATGAACGATCATAAAATTATAAAATTAAGCCATTTTGTAACTCATTCATTCTTCTTTAACTTCATTTTTTTTTGTACTTTTCGGTTTGATTAACTCATTCATTCTTCTTTAACTCATTGTTGTAAAGCGAAGAGTACAAAAATATGAAGATTATTTATTACTATTGATAACACTCAAGTTAAAGCATTTTTGAAAAATAACGTTGATCCATCTATTGCCAATAGATATTCAAATTTGGTTTTCTTATTTCAAATTTGATATTGAATATATAAAATGTAAAGTTAACTTTCTTTCTGATTATCTTAGCAGGAAATGAGCTGGAACAATTGAGAATGAAAGTCCAGATATTTGATATAAAAATTTCCTATTTGGAAACACAAATTCAAAATATACAAGATAGCCTTTGAGGCAAAATAAATATAGCCCTTGAGGCAGATGTTGCTTGTATCAAGTCTAATATCCCTTCACAGGGACCGGTGAATACTAGCGCTCTTTCCGAGGTAATAGAAATCTCTTCACAAGGGATACTTAAAACCTATTACTATGAAGAAGTAATATTCTTTATTATTATTTTTAATATATTGTGCGATTTGTACTTTGAGATAGGAAAGTGGATGAAAACTCTCCACTATGAAACAACAAGATAAATTTTTATCCAGAAACACCAGCCAACTGGGTACGACATTGTTTTGAATTAGGAAATATATTTTTTATATATCCTAGTAAAGATCTCAGAGAGATAGCCCAGCTTTCAATTGATGTCAGAAATGCGGTAAAAAGATATATTGAAATTATCAAAAGTACCAATATATATATATATATATATATATACCAACATTATTTACTAACTAATCAAAAGGTTGTTAAAAATGGTTACCAAGATATCATAAATATGATGTCTTACAGGAGAGCAAAATGATATAAAGAAATATTTGAACAAATAACCCAATTGATTACTGAGAGAAAATATATGGATTTATCCGTCTGAAGATCATATAATTTATTCAAATGCTAGGATTACTACAAAAGAAGAAGATATTTGTCTCCTTGACCATTTATTATCCACTATAATCTCAAACCAAGTAAGTAGATCAGAAGATATGACAAAAGAATTTTGCATTGTGCAAAATTCTTTAGGATTACAGTGATCATTATTGTGAGCACTACGTAGTAGAAAATATGAGTCAAGCATCTCTTAATAGTGAAGAATTGCCCGTGGAGTTCTTTGATTCGTGAATGGAAAGTAATGGAGATAAGATAGTGACCATTTATCATTACTTTAATAAATCACTTTATTAAAGAAAAACTGTGGTCACCAGAAGACAGAAAATAGTATGATTATAACCATTCCCACTAGTGGTTATATGTCATGGTCCAGCTCAAAAGATAAGGTCAGCCAACACTACCCAACAAAAGATAGTGGGAGACAGAAGATAGTGACGAACACCTGTGAAGATAAGATTCATTATCACTAAATGAATAACTTCTATAAAAGGGAAGAGGTTTGAGTATTGAGGGGCATTTAGGAAGAACTACTCATAAGTGAATCTCTTGTAATCTGTATACTTGTATTCGAAAAAGTTATTAGATACTCTGAAGATAGCAAAATTTGTAACAAGGTAATCACTTATAGAGTTTTAAACTCCATAAGGTGAGTACCAAAAGTATGTAAATATAGTATGCAAGCATGTACTATATCAGTTTATGAATATTAAGATAAAGTTTGTTATCTTCAACAAAGCCTTAATAAAAGGATTTCGTTAAGATTCTCATGATTCATTGGCAGTATAGATAGAGATTTTCAAAACATTGTTTTTGAATGGATATTAGTCATGCCAAAATACCCATCTTTGATAAATGTTCTAGGGGGAAAAGGGCAATTTTCTAACAAAATTGTAGCACCTTGTGTGTGATTATTATCTTTTAAAATTTCGTTCTAAGAACTTGATTCTGAAAAGAATTTGAATAGAGGTGAAAACAGAGACTCTGAATACTATGAGATAGCGTCTGTGGCAACATGGTTAGTTCTCTAGAGTGAGAAATGCAACTTTAATTGAAAAGCCTTTTCCGGAAGCAGTTGTGGACTCAAATGATTTCAAAATATTTTAAATATTCATCTGATTCAGAAGATTGATTAAGTACATGCAAAGCAATTATAAGAACATACTGGAGGGAGAGCCTAGTTATTTCCATTGATTACTGTAAGTTATTTACATTCTTTTATATGTTTATGTTTTAATTGATCTTTATGAATACTTCACAAGCATCCACATCCAATAATTGTTGTCTTAAATTATATTTAAATGAAAATGATATTTCGTTTTTACCAAGTATAGTTGAAAAATCTAAAGATATACGTCTTGTTGGTTAAGAAAAACTTGAAGAGTTATATCTTGATATAGATAATGCTTGTAAACATAGTATATGATTTGCTCTGGTAGAAACTTATAAAGAAATAAAAAAAGATCAAAGATATCATAACTGAATATGAAGATATTGAAGAATAAGTTTCAGAAGGAATTGTTTTTGGATATATAACTAAAGAAAATCAACCTAGAGCTTTTAACAAAATATAGAGAATATTTAGAACAAATTGAAAGGTTAAAGGAATATCGTATAAATAGTAATCCTGATTAATTTAATTAATGAACCACAAGGAAAGAGAAGATATTGAAAGATTTCAAAAAATCCAAGATAATACCAGCGAACTAAGATTTAGAGAAATTAGGATACTCCTTGAAGACCTTAGAAGAGAAAATAATACAGAAAAATGGGATAAGATCCTAAAAATTATAAGATAATCACAAATTCGAGTAACAACAATAATTGATTTGGTTACAAGAAAATACTGAACTTAGGTTCCCAGGATTAGTTATAAGAACTTACGATCCAAACAGAAGAATTGTAAGATATAACTTTGAACAATTTAGCAATTAAAACATACAGATCATATTTTGCAAATATAGAAAGTAAGGGCAAAATAGTATTTTAACAATAAAGCCCAATACTATTGTTGACTAGGCCATTTAGAAAAATCTCCCGTGGATAAGCAAGTACATATATTTAGTTACTTTAGCTGATTAAGCCACAAGTGAAAGAAAGCAAGTTGAATTAGATAGTTAAGTTAACTAAGCTGTTAAACTATTGAAATCATGGAGGTGGAGTGCAGGAAATGAGTTTTTTGTTTCTGGTTAGCTGAATGGGCTGTAAATGTGTACTTGTGTATGCATAGTTGTTTTCTTCAGTTTCTGAAAAATAATTGTTTTTCTTGAAACTTGATCTTATTTATTCGTACTGATATTGAGTTTTTGTGAAACTATTATACCATAAACTCTGACATTTGTTTAAATATGCGTGAGTATTTGTTGAAAATGGACAAGCTTATCAAATTTTAAAAGTTTCTCCTCTCTCTCTCTCTCTCTCTCTCTCTCTCTCTCTCTCTCTCTCTTACATACCAACATTCTTTAATGATACATGATCTGGTACTACTTTTCCAATGTTTTATTAGTAGTTCTGTAGATACTCTATGGTTAACTAATTTTCTGTAGATGACAAAATTTCATTCCCATTATCAGCATTCAACTGTGAGAACTGTGCCCCTATCCCCACCCAGGAAAAAAATAAAATCCAAATGTGGTCAAGCTAGCTATTGCTTACTTTTCTGTGTGCTTTGTGCAATATCCTTTCGTTCAATTTCTCTCTTTATTGGAAATTATGTGCTATTTATCTTCCCTGTATTATTGTTGATTGTTTGTCTTATTCATTTCAAGGAACCTGTTCCCCATGTAGTGGCCCGTCCATTACTAAATGACATCCTCGAGTGGCGTAAGTTCCGCAAGTTATGTTCTTCATATGTGGATGTTTGTTCCATGAGCCTTTTCTGGTGCACATTAAGAAGGTTCTCCTTTCATTTTTTTATTTTTGTGATCTATCAAAAGAAGTGGATTTTCGAAATAAATATTTGGACATATTTCATATTTGATATGTCGTGCTCATCAATATGTTATATACCAACTTCATTCATGTGTGGGACAATTAGGTTTTCCGGTTGTCATTTGTTTGCACGTGCCTTTGCTGCCCTTTGTCACTCCTCAATTCATAAATTCTTGATGTGCTAAATGACGAAAGTCCTTCGTACGGTTATCAGGTTTATCAAATTGGAAAAGGAAATAATATCTTGGATAGTCCTTCTTTATTGAAATACGAAGATATTAAATTAATGCGATTTTGGAGGTTATATTGTGAAATATTTTTCCATAATCTTGCATTTATGGCTGATTTTGTAGAGTTATTGGTTCATTGAAATGATGGTTATTATTCATTTCTTTCCCTGTTCTTTTATTTATTTTCATCATTTCTCAATTGTATCCTTTTATCTAATGCTGTGGTCAGATTATGTGTTGGAAGGGAAGCAAAGGAACACCATACACAGGTTTCTGGTTTTGTATTTATTAACCATTGTGAATACGTTGATTGTATCCAGAGTGAGAGTGAAAGTTCATGAGGGTGTGAACAAAAGTTGTTTCTTTGTTTTGCTTGCTTATTTTGTTTTGCTTTTACATTATTGATCACTCCAGGTGGATATTACTATGGAAAGATAATATTTCCTACAGAATATCCTTTCAAACCTCCAGGAATCAGGTAATTTAGTTCCCATCAAAATTTGCATCTAAAATTTATTTAACCCTTGAAGATTGTTGGCTTCACAATTTTGAGCATTCATATGTAGCCGTTTATGATGTAAAATTCTATTTACCTCATCTGTAGTATGATTACTCCCAGTGGGCGCTTTGATCCACAAAAGAAGCTTTGCCTTTCTACGAGTGATTGTAAGTTATCATGAAGTTACATTGACGTATTAAATATTTGTTATAACAAGTCTTTTTTTTTTTTTTCCCTCCTCTCACTTAATAATGTCATGTCTATTCCAGACCATCCTGAGAGTTGGAACCCCACGTGGTCTGTCTCCACGTAAGGAGTTGTCACTGAGGCAAATATGGTCTTTCTTTTCTCTAGCAGTGTCAAGTTTCTTGTGCTGATTTTTCCCTTTATTTTCATGCAGCATTTTAACGGGTCTCCTTTCCTTCATGGTTAGTTCATCAAATAGTTTTTTAATTGAATTAATCATATTTATTTTTCTGACTGGAACTGCCATGCTCTTTTCTATTCATTAGAAAACAGTTTCAATAATCAGAAATTCAGCCAAATGAGATATGTTTCTATAAAATTGAAGGGTCCTTCTGGTCTGTTGTGTTTCAGATGGACAGAAATCCTACCTCAGGCAGTGTGATGACTACTGTAGAAGAGAAAAAGAGGCTCGCAAAGGCTTCTCTGGCTTTTAATTGTAAAAAGTGAGTTTTTTAACGAATCAGATGCCTCCTTTTTTGGTCTGCAAATGACTATTGCTTTTGTTTATGGGAATGATGAATTTAGTTATTATGTTGTGTAAGCATTTGTTTATACAAATAATTTTTTGAATATTGGATGGCTCATTAATCTCTGAAATGTCTTGTGGTCTCTTTTAACTGTTGCACTTTCTGGATGGGTGCCTAATAAATTTGATTTGTTCACAACAGACCAACCTTTAAGAAGCTTTTTCCTTGAATATGTCAAGAAATATGAAGAGCAGTTAGCAGCTGAGCAACCGATAGAGCAGGCAGCCCAAGCCTCTACTCCAGATGAAACATCAGGACCCTTGTTGAAGAAAACTGAAGCAAAGAAGGCGCTGAAAACAGTAGAATGCCCAGAAGAATTGAAAGACCAGAGGCAACAATCTTTCCCAATGTGGTTGTTAGTGCTGTTACTTTTCTTTTTCGGTGGTGTTATGGCCTTTGCTTGCTTAGAGCGGGTTGGGGGTTAAGTGTGCTATATGGGGTATATATGATTTCTTGATTCCCTCGTACACGTGTTTATATAGGGATCGTGCTAATGAAGAGGGATCAATTAGCTCGTTCTTATGCAATTCTCTTAATTTCTGTGATTTGATTTCTTAATATTAAGATGATTCCATAAGCTTCTAATGTCCTTGTTGGTTCAAATTTGAGAGAGGAGTTTTTTAGGAAATGCTTCCTACTTAGTTTAAAGTTACATTGGAAAGATTTGATCTATGCGATTCATTTGCACGGTGATGTTGAATTCAGTACTTTGACTGCTTGAAGCATCTCTAATCGTGGTATAAAATTGGGTGTGAATTAACATCTTCAAAACCACATTTGTATTCTCATTTACTTTCCGATGAATCTAAATTCAAATTTTGCTCGAATGAAATGATTTAAATGCATTTTTTGTCCCTTGTGGGTGTAAAAAAAAATGTTGATTTATATCTTTTTTACATTTTCTGTCATAAAAGGCAATTTGCATTTCCTTTGCATCTCTTGGAGAGATTTCCGGCCACTTTAGAGATTTAAATCACAATTTAGATTTATTTTACATCACGATTGAAGATGTTCTTATGTGGGTAATAAATCTTTGGTTCGCTGCACTTCAATAGTGAACACAAAGTCATGAGTTGTTAAATCCGGTTGCCATGGCCGGGGACATATTGTTACTTCTACCAGTTCTTTTGGTAGACAGAAGTTCTACAGGTGAGCTAACATTCTATGAGAGTGGTAGTTGGCATTAAGATATGACTGATGTAGCAATTGTTTGGGTCTAATTTCAAATTTTTAGAGAAGAATATTGTAAAAATACTCACTACAGGTAAAGTCGTTTGAAAGAGTTATTTAAACTATTTGGCTTTATTATATTTTCGTTTGCTTTTATAAAATTTTATCACTTTTCAACAACAATAATGTTATGTAGTCCGAACGGAGATTCAATCCCAATTTAGGTGGTTCTGGATCATATATTAAATGAATGGTGAAATTAAATAAGTCATTTAATTACACTTATCATTTAGAGAAATGCTATTCATCCCCACTGGGGATGCATCCCCCAGTCTATGTGGCGTTAATGTGGCATTAAATGATAGGTGAAATTAAATGACTCACCTATCATTTAACCAATCATTTACATCCACATAGACTGGGGATGCATTCCCACTGAGGATGAATAGCATTTTTTTTATCATTTAATGTCACATTGACGCTACGTAGATTGTGGTTGCAACCTCAGTAGATCTAAATAATATTGCTCTTTCAACCAGCATACTTAGCAAGTAATAATTATAATAATTGAAATGGGTAATTGGCGCAAAATGTTCCTATCTATGACAGTCCTTGTGGAAAACGTCCAAACGTTTGATTTTGTGGTGCAGAATGTCCCCGCCTTTGCATTTTCTTTTGCAAAATGTCATTTTCATCAAATTTTAACATAAAATGACAATTATACCCTCCTATATAAATAAAACAAAAAAGAAAAGAAAAATAAAGAATAAATTGCAATCTTATTCCTAAATATTTTAAAAAATGTAAATGAGTCCAAAATTTATAAAAATATTAAAAATTACAAAAACACCCACTCCTCTTCTCCTCCACCTCTCTCCAAAGCCCGCCCGCAGTTCAATCCCAACACATCTGATAATCATTTATCAAAATCTTCTTTTTTTAATAATTCTGATTCCCCTTTGAAATTAGATCCCTGGAGAATACATTTTTACACAACCTTTTTTAAATTTGCTGAATTATTCTGTTCTTCTTCTTCTGCAGGATCCTTCATAATTAATGGCATCCAAGCCTCCAACTCAAAGAACGCGAGCCCAATCTTCCTCCAAAAAGGGGCCGAGTTAAAGCTCAAATTTTTGGGAGCTTTGCCGAGACTGTATCCTCTATGGTCTCAAAAGCAGGGAAGTATTGGCTAAAATCGAAGGAAGCAACAGCGCCACCGGCAGCGACAACTCCACCTCCTTCACCGCTAGTCCAGCATCGAGTGGGTACTCTTCTGATGCGTATTCTGATCGAGTTTGTTGACTTCCAGTCCCAGTGAATCAGGCTTATTTTATTGCCTTTTCGTTGTGTAAAATACCAGTAGTAGATGAAGAAAGGTGAAGTCGCTGACGATGATGGCGTGCGGTGTAGAGATTCTAGCAAGGCTTCCGGCGAAGATAAGAAAGTCGACAAGTGTGAAATTGACGTTTGGGCACTTTGAGGAGGATATTGTGGAGTCAAAACGCCTACTTGCCACTGTGAGGGAAAGGGGAGGTGCTAAACTCACCGAATCGGACGAACAAGGCTGATGATTTTTAATTACAGTTACAGGAGTGGTGGGATTATAGGTGTGGTGTATTAATTCTTCAAATCTAGGGACGAATTGGGTTGCTGTGATTTAGGGTTCTTGGTGAGGGTTGGGTGATTTGGGATTTTCTTATTACTTTTAAGAATTTTCCCTTGTTTACCAAAGTATGAATGAAGGAATGTGGGAAGGAGGACCATGGGAGTTATGGTTTTGGCAACGAAGGAGGAGAAGAGGGGGGAGAATTTTTTTGTAATTTTTAATATTTTTATAAATTTTGGACTCATTTACATTTTTTAAAACGTTTAGGAGTAAGATTGCAATTTATTCTTTATTTTTCCTTTCTTTTCTTTTTTGTTTTATTTATATAGGAGGGTATAATTGTCATTTTATGTTAAAATTTGGTGAAAAGGACGTTTTGCAAAAGAAAATGCAAAGGTGGGAACGTTCTGCACCAAAAAATCAAACGTATGGACGTTTTCCACAAGGACTGTCATAGATAGGGACGTTTTGTGCCAATTACCCTAATGGAAATATGTGCCTGTTTGAGCTTCATTATAATTTAGTTTTTTGAAAAAAAAATGTATTTTGTAATAGTAATTTTTTGAAGCGTATGGTGGAAAAAGAAGGAAATTTTTTGTGTTTATATGCAATATTATTTTATTGAATAATGTGATTGAAAAGAAGAGAGATATACATTCTTAAATTAATGGAGCCAGGGGCTAACTCTCCCCAATTACTAGATTGGGTGATGTTCGTAATGGGTCAAGCCAGGATTGGTTTATCGATCAAGGGTCTAGGCTCTAGTCTACTTGAGCTAGGTTGTGATGGGAAGTGAGCCCTTCGATTTTTGCTTCTTAAAAATTAATAGAATTAAATACAAAAAAAAAATTATTCAAAAATAACTAAAATTAAAATATTTTATAGTCTTTAAATACAACGCATGTTTGGTTCTCATTTTTTAAAAAAATTCATTTTTAACCACGCATTCTCTTATAAAATAATATTACACGTAAATTAAAAAAAAATTCTCATTTTTTAATGACACAATCTCCAACAAAATACTACTCAAAAATACATTTGTTGCCCAAAAATGGGACTTAACAAGGGCACAGCTTGAGCTCGATTCATGGGACCCCAAGCTACCCTTGGAATGTACTCTCATGGGTCGCTAAGCTACACATGGACGGGACTCTCACGCCGACTAGCGGCCGGAGCTCATTACCACTCACGTTGGTGTGATGATTTGTTTTGTTTTTAAATTTGAGAACAATAAGATAAATTTGTTTATTTTTATAGTCAAAACAATATAATTTTCATTAAAAAGGGCAAGACCTATATTTAATTTTCAATTAATAAACTTCATCTTAGGGGTCCAAGTAATAAGGATGTGTTTGGGAAGAATTTATAAACTGTTTAATTCATAAATAGATAAGAAAAAAAAATAAGATTGAAGAATACGATAATACTTTTGGATCTATTAAATTATGTGACTGAAAATGAAGTTTGATCAATTTTAAATTTGCCCAATGAAAGCTAAAGTTAAAGAACTGTATTAGGATTTGAATTGTGCTATTGGCAACTAAACCAATTTACAATTTCTTTTTCAATTAATATCATAAAATTTGTTATATAAAAACAAGTTAGAAGAGGCCTAAATTGGTAGGCAAAAAAATTGTTACATGGGATCCTTTGATCAATTTAACATTGGAACAAATACATCAATCAATAATAACTTTACATAGTCGGTCTCAAATCCATTGAAAATAAGAAAATTGCACAAATTCCTCATGTTCTTACCTTCTTTGTTATGTGTTGGAATCTCAACTTGCTATTCCGTCGGCGGTATCTCACCATATATTTTTAACACATTAATACATAATATTTTTTTGGAAAATGATTCAAGTACAGGAAATTTTTACCAGAATTGGACCAGATTTTTGAATTCCAACTTACATGTAGTGCACCCCATGTATATTTTGGGGAAAAAAAAAAAAAATTCCCCCCAAATGTTGTGTGTAGTCTGTACCTATAGCAAAGTCCTATTTTTTTTAGCTAATGAGAAGTCGCCATCAAATTATATATTACACGTAAGCGTCTTCTCATTTACTAATAAAGAATAATTTATTGGGTTTTCAAAAATGTATAGATGAACAAGAAGTTCAAGACTGCAAATCTGAACTCCTTTTAGCGAACTTTTATGACACATCAAAAAGCTAATTTCCCAACCAAGTGTGAAAGAAACACATTGGACCCCCGAAACATGCGGCATGAAAATTTTCATCTTTTTCATTGAACGACAAATTGATGATGACAGATATTAGTTGGTTAACTTAAAATTTACTTTACTTAAACATGCACATTCAAGAACTAACTAAACACTATTTATTAGTTAGGCCTATCTAATTATATAATTATAGGGGTGTTAATTCATGCTTAAGCATCTCCTTTTCATTCGATTCAGAATAATGCTACTTGTACATAAGCAGTTACATAATGATTTAATTTATTTAGTTGAAAAAATTCAGATCCAATCATATACATACATGTAACAGAATCGTTTAATTCACCCCTACCCTATTGTAACAATTTAGTTGAATTGATAACTAATAACTCCATGATTTCATGTCTCCCAATTGAAAGCAAAGAGGGTTTTATCGGAGATAGACATACGAGAGTCACGTGATAATGTTATTTCTTATTCATGCAATTGTTCGTGTAGGACGGCGTCATTAACTGATGTCCATGCCACTGAATTCTATCATTCTAAATTACAATATTTATATGTAGTTACGTGATTATATAAAATTCAATGTATAATGACTTGATCGACGTTAAATTGCAAGTACAATTACTGCAAATGGAATTTACCCACAATTATTATGTTGAAATAACTCGTTGAGAACTTAGACTCATGAAGTGTGGGAATTTTTTATTTGTATCTGTATTTAATGCTCAGTCACGCGTACGCCGTGTTTATTATTCATTAAAAGCTTGACATGTATAATTTTTGAAAATTTATAGTTGTGATATTCGAACACCAAACCACTATGAGATAAAATACCGTCATATTATCTAAAAACTTAAATCAAAAGAAATTAAACCATTTAATTATTTATATTTTGTCTTCGACGAATCGCATATAGGAGTAATAATCATCATCAACAGACTTGATTTGATATTTAATTTCCATTAATCAAATTTACCCTTTCTTAAAGTATTGTTGATTTCCATTAGTATCTTTTTAGACATTTTAAAGACATGCATTAATTCATATGGCACTGACCTTCACCAATAAGCAATCTTCCCTTCATATATAAATGCTTTGAGTAGCTTTCACTATCTATCCAACTGCCAAAAGTTACTATAAATTGTAAGACAATTTCATTTGATGAACATATACTTAGCTGGCCATTACATTTTGGGAACAAAATCATAAGTGAAGAAACCTATTGAATCAATGATATCATTGTAATATCTTTTTTATAATCTTATTGATCAGTTTCATATCTATTATTTAGTGCATTTTACTCTCCTTCATAGGCTTCGTCGTCCGGGAGTTGTCGTTAACGACATTTTTTGCAGATCGAGCACAGATTCCAACCATAATCGGCGTTGACGGGAAATTGCTAGATAACTTTCGAAGTCGATATATTTTTGGGATTTTGGTTGTCAAGAATGAAGTCTCCAACATACAAGAAATATGACAGTGCGGATTATTTTGACTATGAGTTTGATTGCCAAGCAGATTTTAAGCAGGTAAGTTCTATAATCTTTAGTTGTATGATTTGTGTCTTCCTCTTTGTTTTGATACTTCTATCAATTTCAGTTTCTTGACGAAGCAAAAGCATGCCAAGGAAATTTCAAGACTGAGCCTCTTGAAAAAGTGGGAATTAAGGGACAATTACAAGGGGAGAAAAAGAACAGAAAATCATGGAAAAATTCCCTGTTTTCCTGGTTGAAAACCGATAAGAAGAACAAGTCCGTCGTGCAGCAATCTCCAAGAAATGGCACCGTCGGTTCTGAACCGAGGCATGGTCCATTCTCGGGTCCAGTCCGTGGAAGTGGTGGTGGTAGCATTACTAGCAGACCCCAGAATCCAACATCCGGACCCATCGCCAGTCTTTTCCTTTCGAGCAAGAGAGTCGAGGACGAGGTGCCCTATGTGTCTCTTGGCCAGCTTAACATTTCTCATGCTGTTCAATCTTATGGACCTGTGTACTTGGTGACTTAGTATAGATCAGTAAAGAATATCATGTACTGTGATCGTGTTTATATCTTTTAGAACATCCAAATTTTCAAGAATCTGTCTTGATTCATGACTGTCGGTTGGTTCTAGTTCTCTAATTTTTGTGAGTAAAAGCAGAGGGGCACATACACCCCATAATATGGTGTTGAATGTACAAGACAACCAGGTTTTAGCCCCCTGATTAAGAATTGATGTATTCATTTTACCATTCAAATATTTTGCTGAAATATATGGCTATAGATTTTGACAATAAGAATAGAGAAATTTTCACTTTGTTGCACTAATTGGATGCATACTCGAGTGCTCCATCGATGGACGGGGGACTTACATGAATGATGAGAACAATGTAGATTCGTATTACTTGCAAACAGATTACGCTCCATAGCATGCTTGATTCATGCCCCCTTCAATGATTCAAAAACCTTTCATTTCTTGGAACACTGAGTTCATGCCCTCGCATGACCCATGACTGGACGGGGTCTTGCATGAACGATAAGAGCAAGGTGGATTCGTTCGTACCTCCAAAAAAATTACACTTCGTAGCATGCTTCATTCATGCCCCCTTCAATGACTCAAAAACGTGTCACATTCTCGAACACCTAGTGCATGTATGGCACGCAGTAATGGACATGACTCAACTGTATAATACACAACATTTTAATTTCTTTCTTAATACTATTGAGCGTGGACAAATCTTTCCTACCAAACATGACACTAGTAAATTGTTTTCGAGTCTGCTAAACATAATCTGTGCACTTTCCTCCTACACTGGTCTATTTCATCCAACAATCAATAGAGGATAGTAACCAATCAAAAGCAAGAAAAGAAACTAAACACGTCAAATGCATAAGAACAAAACTTGGAAAGATTTCTGCAATTGAAATAAATTTCATATGATTGAAACATCCCAGCAGTACATACATAATAGCCAGCAAAGAATTGACCTGAGATTTTACCTAATACTCTTCTGTAAGATAAGATGGACACATTTCCATTCTCAAACAGAGAAGCCAAACTATGTATGAAATGCAACATATTCACTTCCTATGTTATATAAATAGGCTCCCAGAAACAAGGAAATGCTTCATTTAGAGTGCGGATATCAAGGGGCAGCCTCTCATCTGCATCAAGAATTAAAAGAACGTCGAACAAATCAACTTTTTCATCGGAGATTATCAATCTCCGAAACAATCCACCAATGAGTCAAGGTTTCATTCCGTATAGTGCCAAACTACCATGGTGGAAGTACCCCAAATGACGATTCTTGACTTGCCAAAAAGATTTAACCATCTACTAGAATGCCACCGACTTTGGGCTAACAAACGTGCATTGTAACTACCAACCAACGTATTAACATATTACAATGAATAAATCAACTTTGAAGCCTCTACTTCCTTTTCTACAGATCAACATTTCTTGGACTGCAAGGATTGATCCTTCTGTTACCGCTCAAGAGCCTTTTCAATGACCTCAATCGTGTAGGCACCGGAGATTTTTGTTCTTCCTCGTCATTAAACGGCCTTGGTATATCAATCACCATCATGCCGTCCGGCCTATTACTAGTCGACTGGGATGATGAAGAACTAGGTGTCTGTGAGGAAGTGGCACTGGTACTAATTCCACTGCCATCCTCCAAACAAGGACCCAATATGCTAATCTGAGTTTCATTACCCCAAAACAACACGTTGGTAGGGAAACTTGGAACATCTGTACCATTAACGCCTGAATTTTCCCCAATTGGGGTTTGTAATATAGTATCAAGTGTTGATTCAGTAGTTACAGAATTCGAAGAGGGTTGACTCGAATTTGAAACCGGGTTTCGACAAAGAGGGCAAGTTGAATGTGATTGGAACCACATATCAATGCATTCAACATGAAATCCGTGCTTGCATTTTGGTAAAAGCCTGGCTTTTTCACCATCAGAAATCTCACACAAACACACTGCACATTCTAATCCTTCTTTAAACTCTTTGGGATCAAATACGACTACAGGTATAGTTTTGAGCGTCGCCGGGTCTAGGCCGGGGCGAGCAGTGATAACAGTTACTTCTAGGTGCCCAGCAGCGAAATCAAAGTTGCGGCGGCGGCGGTGGGATGTGGTGGTGGCGTTTTCTTGGCGGCGGTGCAAGAACCATTTGGCATAGAGGTGAAGACAAAACACAAAAACTGCCACAATGGAAAGGATTATTATAGCCACCACCATGATTTTTCCTGTGAGCTCAAGCAAATCTGTATCACCAGAATTCCCATACATACCAGCCGAGTCTCCCATTTTCTATGACAAAAATGAAGAAATATTTTCGGGATCCTCCCGAATTTTGAGTTTCTATGACAATCGGGATTGTTGGACAGCTTAATTATATTCTTGGAATCCCAAGGAAAAATTGAGATTTAAACAAAACGCAGTGATTTCTCACTTCTTGAGTAAATCCCACTTTTGGAACTTGTGGTGGGGGATTCTTTGAAATTCCAAGAAAATCTTGAAACTTTGAGCAAAACCAGAAAAGGATGTTCCTAGTACACAATAGAACAGCCAACAAGAACTCATATAATGGAGAAAATTTCAGGTTGAGAAAGAGAAAATGAAGTTAAATTTGAATTTTCCAAACAAATTCAGACTAATTTGAAGATTGCTTCCGGTATTTAAACGGAAAGAAGAAGATGAGATTTGGGTCAAAAAATTGGAAATGAAAATGACGTTGACAGTAGCAGTCAGCGGAGAAAGGAATAATGGGGAAGATGAATCTACGCGGAGGAGTTTTGGATTGGCTGACAAGAATTCAACTACAAAATCAAACTACCTTACGAGACTTTTATTGTGGCTTTTTGAAGGGCAACTAATTTTGACTTTTCTTTTGGCTTTAGATTGACCATAAAAATGTGTATTAATTAATTCAAATTACCTTGTACACTATGAAATGGAAAATATTAATAATCCGGAAATTGTTACAATAGAAAATTTGGGTTTAACTTTTGGTTAGAGCCCCTTGCTTAAATTTTTTTGGTTAAAATTCTGAATTTTTTCATACAAATTTTCCTAAAAGTTTCCATAAATTTTCACAGAGTTCCCGAATTATATTAAAAAATGATAACTTTTTTTGAGTTTCCGAATCATTTTTGAAGAGTTTTCAAAACGGAACGCTGACGTTTCCGTGCATCATTGGTGATGACAATTGAAGAATCATCTCCTCGTGCTCTAAAGAGGGCTCTTCTTCTGTCTGTTGCTTCATTATCGCACATCCGGCATGAGGCATCCAATGTGTTGTTGTCATTACATCTTTCTTATTCTAAATAGCTTCATTTTTGGAGCAGTCTAGTTTGATTCTAATGAAATTTAGTCAGAAAAATCATTGAATCCGTTCACACGACTTATCTAGCAATATAAAACATTTTTGTATAATAAGATTATTGAAAATAATACGTTTTCCACGTCTCATCATTATTTCTGTTAATCAAGTCAAGATTTCTATAAGCATGAGATTTGCATGGAAATAAAATAAACTATAAACAATTTAATTGTTTAGAACTTATTTGTATGAAAATTATTAATTAAATATGTTGAAATGACTTATTTTTTCATCATATTTTTAATAAATAAATAAAAGTGCGAAAAAAATATTTTCCGCTCATTTCAAAACATGAAAATAAAATATTTTGATACAAATCATTATTGAGGACTAGAAGTACTAATTAATAGAAGGATAAAAAACGAATTCGATGGAAAAACGTTAAGAAAATAATTACTACAATGAAAAAAATTGAGAAATTTAATTGCAAATAAAATATGATGTATCAAATAAAAATTATAATGGCAATATAATAACCCTAAAGAAAGTGACCTATATTTTGGGAAAAACAAAAATGAAAAGTCAGTTTATTTTCATGGGACTATGTGAGTATTCAATATGAAACCCTATATTTTGAGATGATAATGATTTTATGTCTAGATCTTGGTTAAATTAGATAGATTGTGAAATTTTTGTCATTTAATTTGTATTATGGAGTTTTTTTTAAAGTTGAATATTGAATTTATGAAATTAAATTAAATGTAACGTTTTTGCAGCGTTTTGTGTTCTATTTTTATTTTTTAGAAATAACATTTTCTCATGTCATGTCATGTTTCATTTCCCTGCAACATAGGTCATGACTGGAGAGGAAAGTGTAACATTTTTTCAAGTATGCCCAAGATGTAACCATAAACAACTCCATTTCCTCTTCGGAAAGATGATCATAAGAAGAAGAACATATCACTAGTTACATCGAATTTATTAATCATCTAACTCGATAAAGGGGGAAAAAATCCAAAACTGTCTAGCAACTGTGCAAGAAAATGAAGCAAGGAAAATAGTTTATTCCTCATCCTCGCATCGAGCACATACAACCCCCACAACGTCTTCTTCAAAGAATACGATAGAATATTAAAGAAATCACGCTTACATTTGAGTGTTTCGCTATGCATTTAATCCAATGTTCAAAGAAAATTACTATTATTATATCTAGAAAAAATTGTAGTAGATGTTTCAAACCCTATAAAAATTTCACATCGCGATTTCAAACTTTTTAAATTTTAACAGCCACGTCTCAAATCTTTCAATAAATTTGCGACATAAGGACCTTGTCTTTTATTTCTTTTCTCTTTCATTTTTAATTATTTTAATTGTATTAAATGAGAAAAATGCAGAATTGATATTTTATCCTTTTTTAAAATGGTCAAACGCTTCACTTTTGATCCCTTTTTGGACAAAGTCCATTCAAAGTTCCTTATATTACCATTTACTAAAAGGTTTGAGATGTAGCGGTTAGATCATCTTCAATAGTAGTGTAAAATTAGAATGTAAATTAATATCTTCAAAATTACTTCTACGTACATTTTCATTTAGATCAAGATAAATTCAAATTCAAATTATACTCTAATGAAAACATTTAAATTTACTTTTTGTCTCTTGTGGATTTAAAAAGAGATGTAAATCTACACTTTTTTTAAATATTTTCTGCCCAAAAATGCAATTTATATCTCATTTGCATCTCTCCGTTGAAAAAGTTTACGGAGATCTAAATATTTATTTTACCATTGGAGAGCATCTCCAAAAGACTCTTTAAACATGATATGCTATCCATTTTAAAGAGTCAACATTTAAAATCATACTCCAAAAAACTTTTTAAATTAATATTTTAATTTAGAGAGTGAGTTTTACTTTTTATAATTAAATACATTCAAAGTGTTTCAATTTTCAATGTCGAAAAACAATGAAATAATCTAAAGAAAAGTTAGTTAACATAAAAGATAAAAAAAATAATAAATATTTTTTTTTAGTAGTAAAATTAAGTGTTAAATATAAAGAACTTGTTAAAATACTTTAAAATTTTAACTCTCTAAATTTATAAAGAATAATGCTACTTTGCCCCAAAAATGTGACATAATGGTTGACAAAATAAGTATTGGCAAGATGTGATTGATTGAAAAAGTTGACTGAGTTTTAAACAGTCCAATAATATGTTGCAACGTGACATTATGTCAATGATTAGGTCAACCATTATATTCATGTAGTATGATTCATTTATAAATATTCTCTAAATGATAGAATATGTTCTTTAAAAATAAAGAGTCTATTTGAGATGTTCTTAGTATTTAAAGGTTTGGAACTGCGCTGAACATCCTTGAAGAATTTGAGACCTCTGATACAAATTTTCCTTATATTTATTTCAGCAAAATATTTTTTTTTTTCCTTACGGAATATTTTTTTTGAAGAGGAATAATTTTTAAAAAATTATGATTCCTTTTAAGGCTTAATTAATAAGGATATAACTGAGACTTTGAATTGATTTGGTCATAAAAAGTATCACACCGTCGACTTAAGTTTATTTAAAATAAACTTAATTTATTGTTGTTGAATACTTTT
The DNA here is from genome assembly GCA_035079005.1 of Fraxinus americana. NCBI lineage: Eukaryota > Viridiplantae > Streptophyta > Magnoliopsida > Lamiales > Oleaceae > Fraxinus > Fraxinus americana. Next base: position 28,965,899 of record CM068706.1, on the reverse strand, counting down.
GAATATATTATTTTCCTTTATTTTTTATATTAAAAATTTTCAAATTTTATGAAATAAAAGGCTAAAAACGTAAATACAAAATAAAAATAAAAAATAGTGAATTAAAAATTAAAAACATTCGAAGTTAAAATAATAAAATGAGGGTGTTTGCAAAAATTGAGCTATTATTTATTTATTAATCTGGTGCCCTCCTAACTGTGCATGTCAAAAAATAAATTTGAAAAAAAATTAGTTTATTAAAAAATGAGAGTCAAACGAGGTACAATTATTGATTATTGCAAACCCTACACTACACCATAAATTTTTTATTTTTTTATACATAGTTATATTTAAAACTTTGGCTGTTAAATTATTATTTATTCCTTAACTAATGAAGTAATTTGTTTAATAATAAAAATATATACAAAAATGGTCACATTTCCCGTCCAAATATTGAAGGTCGATACCAAAATAAATAGAAAGTTGAATTGTTCATTTAAATCTAGAACAAGGACCATATCAAATAAATTTTCCTTACAATTAGTTGAGGGATATAAAATAAGAATAAAATTGTTTTTACAGATGAATTGTACTACAATTGCTGAGATGACATTACCTTATTAACCGTTTTAAATTTGATTTCTGTCCAAACTTTAATGAAATGTTGTCGGCACTTTGTAACTCCATCTGGGATATATTTTTTTTGCACGTGGCAATGAATACATTTTTGTTTCTAACCTAGAGGTTGTTTGGCAGAGATTTTTGGGGGAATAATTGATTTTTGAATAGTGATATGATGGGAAATGTGTGGTTGAAAAAGAAGAAAAAAATTATTAATGTGATGAAAAATATTATTTTATTGAAGAATGTGTGGTTGAAAATGAGAATTGATTTACTGTAAAATCAAAAAATAAAAAACAAACACCCCCCTAAAAAAGGTGGTATTGTAATACAATATTAAATTATAAATTATTTTGAATTTATTAAATCTCGCATCTACATCATTCAATACGTGTCGTGCATGCTAAGTAGAAAACAAATTATTTTATTTATAAATAATTAAAATTAGAAAAAAGCTGCAGGTACAAGAAAAAAAAGAATTTGAATTTCACTCACATGGGAGGCGGGCCCCATGTGAATTAAATATTGCCAAAAAATCGGGGACCACCTGTCTGTATGTATTTTGTCCGATTTATGTGGGTACTTTAATTTTTCAATACCCATAGCATTGCTCTTGAAATTAACTCAGTTAAATATGGCTTTAATAGTTATTTAACCTAATTATGTATTTTTTTACCCCCTTTTTTACCTTGACAATTTAAAGCGGCAAAATGGCCAAAGTTAGGGGTGTCCAAAAGTCCCGAACCGAACCGGACCGAACCGAACCCGAACCGAACCGAACCGAACCGAGCGGTTCTTCATAAATTAAATACCCGAACGGGTATCCGAATCGAGAACCGATGGGTTTGGGCCAGGTCTAGACCAAGAACCGAATAAAAATCGAAACTAAACAATTTTTTTTGTTTTTTATATTGAATTAATTAAATTATTTTATTTTTTTTATACAAATTAGCAATTTAATTAAATAAATCAGATTATTTCATAATTTTAATTTTAAAGTCCAAATCATTTTTAAAACCCATTAACCCATTTTAATTTGAAGCAAATGAATATACTTTATATAGTTTTGCTGTAATATTAATATCCACTTTTTGGTATTTGTATACACTGAATTAATCTTATTGGACGGCTAGTTATTTATATGTTTTTGAATTGAGCTACGTTAATTTGTAAAAGTTACGAATGAAATGTCATTAGTTGTATTTATATAGTGTTGCTGTAAATATTAAAAAATTTGATCATAGTACGGAACCGAACGGAACCGAACCGACCCGAACCGAACCGAACGGAACCGAACCCGAACGGTTCCAAAATTATATTTGGACCCGACGGGTCCATTTATTAAATACCCGAAAGTTTTGGGTCGGTTCGGGTATCTTCAGAACCGAACCGAACCGACCCACGGACAGCCCTAGCCAAAGTGTCTATTTGATGTGGGCACCGAAAGAAATATTCTCCCCACATTATGGATCAGATCTGAAATTTTGGGTAAAAAAAGTGAAAAGAATTCTGAAAATTTAGTTTATAATTTAATTTGGACGAAATGATTAGTTTGAAATGATTCTACCTCCTAATTTTATGACCCTATATCATATAGCTATGATAATGACACCAACATAATAATTAAATAAAATTCGTGAAGTGGCAACATTTTCCCAAATATTAATAACAATGTATATAAAATAGAAGAAAGAATATTCAAATTCAAATTAATTTGAAATTTTTAAATTTTAAATAGATTTTGCCATTTTTTGATGGAAATTATTTGAGAAAAACAATGTTTTGAATAGTGAATTTTTGAAAAATATGTAATTAAAAAGTATTGAAAAATTATAAATTTATGTGCGGAATGAATATATAATATAAAGAGCTTTGAAATTATTGTTACCAAACAGGGCATTGTGTGCCCTACGACAAATTAATATCTGAGTTTGTAATCGACCAATGGTTTAATAAATCAATTATTTATTTATTTTTCTTATTTTTTAACACATGTTCTCCATCAATCTATTATTTCAAATGTATTCTCAAAAGAAAATGTGGCTCAAACAAACTCGATGTGTTCATATCCGACTTTTAGAAAAACTATGTCTCGTCGTGTCTGTGTAACTTAGTTTGACACCCATTTTCTTCTCATTATCTTTCTCATTTTTTTTTCTTTTTTCATTTCAACCATACATTCTATCAATAAAATAATACTACATATAAACTCAAAAATTCTCATTACTTTTTAACCACACATTCTTCCATCAATCACTATTTCAAAATTTATTTTTTCTCCAAAATGGATGTCAAACAGGGAAATTATAATAGATAAGGGTGTATTGCTATTACATTGTGTTTGATGTGATGCCATATAAGAAAAATGTATAAATATTTCAAAAACATTAATAACAATTAATATTTATAGCTAAGCATAAAAGTTGAGTTGCTTTTAAGCAACTTTTTGTCTACAAACGTTTATATAACCTACTTTTATGTTAGTTTTTATGAAGAACTCTTAAAATTTATTTATTTACTTTTAAGTAACTTCTTTATTTAGAGCATGTTTGGAAGGGTTTAAAATCCAATTAAAATTGAAAATATACTCGTTATTGGGTTCCACTCGTCTAATAAAAGTCAACAATAACGGCTAATTTTTTAATTTTAATTTGATTTTAATCTCTATCTAACACGCCCTTAAAAATAAACTTAGTGTGTTTGAGCAACATTATTTTGAAAGAATGTATTATGAAATAGTAGATTGATGGAGAATGTGTGGTTGAAAAATAAGGAAAAGTTATTGATGTGATAAAAATATTATTTTATTGAAGAATGTATAGTTAAAAATGAGTAGAATAATGAGAATGAAAAAAATAATGTATACCAAACAGGGGCTTAAATATTTCAATCAAAATTCACTGTTTCCATATTATTCATCACATCAGCTGCATTGAATGAATAATTAGGTTTGCAATCATCTCATTTTATTTTAAGTTGGTGTAACTAAGGGATGGTGAATATTATGATTCATTTATTGAGTATTATTTCAAGCAAACAACAAATTAAATTAAATTAATCTTTATTCAGTTTTATTGTATAGCAAGCATACTCGAAGATTTTTATAAAATAATATTTCCATAACCTAGTGGACATTTTCCATTTTCCATAAAATTATATTGTCACACAATAGTGCCGACATAGACATAAGTTAAATTTAAAATATTGCAATTTTATTGATTTAAATACTCATTGTCAAATACGACTTAAAATAGCATATGGTGAACTCATTCCGAGAAAATATTAGCACCGACCCTGTAAATCGATTTAGACAAAGAACTTTTTGCGTTCCGTGTCAAACTCGAGTTATATTAGTTACTAAATTTAAGAAAGAAGACATAGTCGATGTTGTCAACATTTTTACATCTATCTAGTGAATGAACATTAGTCCAAAAATTTGGGCAGCATACAGCCGGTTTGCTACTCAGTTGATGTCATGTGGTCAATGTTTCCTACAAAATCAAGCGGCACCTTCTTCCTTAAATTTGCCCACTCTTGACACTATTAACCTTGCTTAATTACTTTAATGTCAATCTGACTCGATTCAACTTGTCATTTTTTTTCTTTTAGCGCCTGTTTGCCCCAACTTTTCAGCCAAATTTTGACCGTTATTTTCCTATACGTGGGCCCCGCCTGTGATATGAATGGTCCATAATTGCGGCTCAACGGTCAATTAATGGATTAAAATTCAACTCAAAAGTTGGGGCAGACAGGCTGTTAGTATCAAAGGTGAAACAATCTCGAAAAAAAATTACTCAACAAAAGCTATTGGATATTGTCAAATATTTAATTCTGAAATTGTGGAAAGAGTAGGGATGGCAATTGGTCCAACCCCACAAAATCATGGGCTGGCCACCAGGCTCCATTTTGCTCAAGCTCATCGATCTAGGGGTCAGGATCAACTTGACCTCGAGCTCGTGGGGGAACGAGCTTTAGTCAAGGGAAGACTGGAGCGTAGACTAGAGTAGAAGTACAATCTTAAATCATTAAATTTAGTTGCATAATAATATATTAATTAACGGATGTTATTAATTTTTAGAACTACTTAAAAAATTATTTTATGTATATTAATTAATGCAACTACCTTAAGGTAGTTAAAAAGTCTCCATCTAGCTACTTTAGATGCCATTACAACTTTTAATTCATCACACCGTATCTGTATATATATATATATATATATATATACTAGGTGCAAGCAACGTGCAATGCACGTTTGCCTAGTTTATATTTAATAGTTTTGTTTAAAAATTAATTTGTTATTAATAAAGATATAATTTTTTTGGTTAATTAAATAATCAATGATGTAATGTTTATGTAATTGATAAATAATTAGATGTGTGATTTTGATGTTGTGATATAAGTTGGTGAGATCGAAGAAAATAAGTAAAAAATGACAAATTTGGAGAAATGGCTAAATTGTAAGGGATCCAAAGTTTGGGGACTAAAATGTAAATACTTAAAAATTGTGCTGAACCTCACGATGAAGATTTGAGAGTGCTTGGAGTCAATTGGATACAGGAAGACGTCAATGAAATCAAATTTAGTCAAAAAATGATCACAAATCAATTTCCAACCGAAAAGTTATGCTCCGATGTTTTAGTCTCATATTGAGACCTATGTTTGGCATAGAAAGTTATCGAATTGGAGAATGATGTCTGAATCAAAGTTGTAGCCAGATGAGTTAGCTTTCCAACACATTTTGAATCGCCTCAATCGGATATCGGAATACAAAGTTATGATAAAAATACTGAAAGAAGGTGCAACTGCCTGTTTAAAACAAGAAATTCCGTTACATAATCCATTAAAACGATAAATTCCGTTAATTTTTCCGTTAAAAATAAGAGATTCCGTTACATAGCCACTTTTAATATATAGAAGATATATAGTAGACATATGGAGTCATCGTCCATATCTTCTTCGACTTCCTCTCCAATCTTCATGACGATCTTGTGACAATGCAATATATATATATATTTATGAGATAACATAAATATTAAATTATGTCTATAGAACGAGGTCAATTTTATTATATGTCAGACGCTATTAATTATTGGGGTATTAATTTAGAGATGTCATACTGTAGATGATGAAAACGAGAAATCACTTAAAAAAATATTCAGCGTCGTCTATTTGGTTCAATTTCTTTTAAAATCAATTTTAATTAAACTCAAATACAACAACATATTTTTTTAATAAAATAATTTTATACGTCAACTCATAGCCCTTTTTTTACTTTTTAACCTTTCTTTAAAAAAAATTATGTTGACTTCAAAGAATTAGTAGTGCTACATGGGCCCTAGTAAAGCATAATAAGGAAGACTTCATTAATCAGGTATTAACTATCATTAAATTAATTTTCAGACCTTAAGTTTGAAAAGTGCAAAAATCAAGTATTTGTTAATTAATTAAATATATTAAAATCACAATTATACAATTTATGGCCAGAGATACATCCTTATGACTCACAAATTATTTAATTGTCACACTTTATCAAATTAATTGGTCACAAATTATTTCGAGGTCACACACTAAAAATTGTATACGTCACAGTTTATTTCATTGGTCACAGATCAAAAATTTGTCGGTCACATATTTTCAAGTTGAACCAAATAGTTGGTCACATACACTGAAACACCCCATCCCGATCCGATCCACCACCCCGTACTTGGTCACAGTGACCAAATAATTAGTCACATGCACGTAATAGTGGTCACATGTCACCATCACCAACACTATCGCCACTGCCACTACGGCAACTTGTGACCACCCTCCCGGCCACCACCACACCACCATCGTCGCCACTAGAAACGACATTTTGTAACCCACAAACAACCACACCACTAAACAACCACTACCACCTCAACATAGCACCAAAACTCTAGAAACTACCCCAAAACATGGAAACCACCAACGCCACCGCCGGACCCATCCCTAAATCCCAACACCACCAAAACATAAAAATAATCACCACCACCACCACTCCAACAACCAAAAAAACCCAACTAAAAACACCAATGCCACCATCGCTAACTGCACACACACCCACACCCACACTCACTCCACTCTGCCACTCCACCACTGCACACACACACCCCCACCCACCAGGTAGCCGTTCACAGCAGCATCGCGACACTGTTGCCATTCACAGCAACGTCGGGACGTTGCCGCCGTTCACATCAGCATGTACGTTGTCGCCGTCCTCAAAACCACCTCCATATCGTCGTCGCTACAGTAATGACTACAGCGTGCAGAGCAGTACGCACAGTGCTGTCGCAGCGGTGGCTACTGCAGCTCAGAGTCGCGCGCATTGCCTCATTGATAAGAGTGAGAGAGGAGATTCCAACTTCGTTGAGAGAGAGAGAGAGAGAATGGATTAAATTGATTTAGGGTTTGAATTTAGGCGGGGTGAGTGTTTTGATGGGTGTTGAATTTGTAATATAATTATTAATATTAAAATATTAAATTATCACATAATTTTTGAAGTGTGATCTTTAAACACCTTGTTTTTTGTAATTTTCCCAGCATAATAACCCTCAAATAATCTCTCTTAATCCAACATTCAATGGGCTTCTAAATTTTAGCTATAATGCCATTTAGAATTTTACAAATCAAAATCTTGATTATGGTTCAACCTTTTCGTCGGTCTAGGGTCAACTCCACGGACAAGGCTTTGATTTCCTTCCTTTTAAGTTGGGGTAGGTCTATTGTTGGAATCATTTACTTTGGAATTTGACCAATTGATCGGGGTCAACTTTCAAAATCCTTTTTTTCCATTTGGATTCAATTGAGCCCATAAATTGGAATTGACTAACTTGAATACTCAGCATCTACTTGACCCACCCCTAAGTGGAACATTAAAAAATTGGTATTCGAGTAAGTTTGTTCATTGAGGCTATTACCCAGTACAATTTAACACTCGGCCTAGTTTGAGTCATATTCTCATTTTCATTTCCATACTTCTACTCATTTTCAACCACACGTTTTTCAATAAAATAATTTTTTTCATCACATCAATAACTGTTCCTTCTTTTTCAACCACATATTCACCATCACATCACAAAAAAATGCATTATGTATTAAACACACTCTCACTTGAGTAGTGATAATGTTAGTCGAGGAAGCTTGTTCGCTTGGCAATTACGTGGAAAATTACAACTCATTCTACCAATTATGTATTAGTAATAAAGATTGATAAACTTGTTCACTTTGATAATATGTTGAGAGAGCTACTTCATTATTGCAACTCAATTTGTTCTTAGCATTTAAAGCCTTTTTCATGTGGATTAATTATCTCCAACCAAGATGTCTGATGAAAATCACAAGGACATAATATTGTAACAAGTAATCTCTTCATTTGATCGTCCTATTTTGTCGTCTAATTTCAATGGGTCACGTGGGAAGAGTTTTTGACATTGTTTCGAAATACTTAATGCATACTTCAATCTTCATAACACTTCAATCAAAATTGAGTCACGGACTTGGCGAACTCCATCTAATTATGTGGCCTGAGAAGATTGATATGAGCTTTCCGTGGCCCATACTATTGAACGATAACATTATCAATAAGTACTGTCCCTGTGTCCTAACCAAAGTACAGTCTATTGGCTTATGTCAAGCTTATTGGCCATGTGAACTCGGGGCAACTGCAATCAACGAGGAAACTCCTGAGGCATCGCATGAATGGTCCACGTGTTCTTGCAACCTAGGTTTGACATGTATCCTGACTCCTAGGTCACATATATGACTTTAACGCATCATTTCAAAGTGTAATATACTTCGCGACATCTTTTTCAAAATTTGAAACAATTTAATGATGGAGTAGAAAGATTAATTTTAAAATGGTCATCCAAAATGAATATATTAAAGCCATTTCATTACCGTTACCATTGACTTCAAAAAATTTTGGATTTACGTATAGAGAATTATATTGCGGAAATGTGTGATTGAAAATAAGTATGAAAAATAAATTAAAGTAAAGAGAATCAAACAGGAGCTTAATAAAACATCATATTTCCTCCATTCCATTTATATATATTGGTTTTGTTTTTCAAACAAATTAAGAAATCATATTTCATGTTATTGAAAAATATTTTTTGTCAAAAACTTTCCTAGTTTACCCTTGTTTAATTATCAACTGTTGGATAATTTCAACATATATGGGGGCCACACGTTGTATATGGAAATGTGCGGTGCTATTGTTTAAAGGATATTAGTCAATTAAAATGACCCGATAAAGATGTATTGTGACTAATGGGTATTAGAATTTATGGAATTATAGTGTAGAGATCGGAGTGTTGTTTTAAATTGATGAGGGGCCAATTTGAAGCAACTGAAAGATAATGACTATTGAGTTACTACTATTATTTTATATAGTTATGGTCCCCATTTGTTAGCGTTCTTCAAGTTTCTCTACATCCCCATCAATAAAGAGCAAAGCTAAGGGAAGATCACCAATCATTTGGAAGATCCTAACTTATCCAAGAAAAGAATCAGATTATCATGGATCAATGTATGTTTTTATGTTTTATTATTTTTTCGGATTTCAACATGGAGTAAGATCTATGGTTATTATTGAGAATTAATGATTTAATTATTGTGTTGATTGACAATCCTATTATGGCTTTCTATCAAGTGGTATCAGAGCCAATCCATAATTGAAATTCGTGAGAAATTGAAGTTTTTTAATTCTGATTTTTTATGGATTATTTGAATTTTCATGCTAAGTTATGAAATTATAGCATATTATGTTGGACAAAATAATAGTAAAGTACGGAAAAATTTATCAACAGATCAAGTCTCGTGACATCACGATGTTCTAAAGCGAAATTGTCCGTCGATAACTACTGCGACCTCTGTGGACAATCACCTCCAGGATACAACGATCAAATAAACCAATTGTGGAGCAATCACAAAAAGTCTTCAGAATTCTCAAGTGTACTCCAGAAATGTGCAAAATTAAAAACAATATTTTTACTGTACTGTATAGAGATGTATAATTTCGTTTTTCTTGTAATTTTCTAATACCCAAAAGTGTGTTTATATAGGCAGAAAGATATGTAACTTCTTCCACCATGATCTACTATTAAGTTGCAGATGTAATGGCCAATGGTAATGGGTATTAATACTGTGCTGTTAAAACAGTCATATTCTACTAGTTAGTTGACCCATTAAATAATTTCGAAAATGATTTTAAAAAAATAATAATTATTTTATTAGAATCAATAAAGCTCGAGAGCCCAAAGAGGCCCAATCAAAGACTTTTTAATATAGTGCGTGAGGCGTGGCTCGAACACTTGACCTCCCACACAAATTCCACACTTTTCACCAGTTGAGCACTTCATCTTAATTAGTTATTTCTTTCACATACTATATTTATTGTATAAATATATAACATATTATGTTATGGATCTAGAGTTTTTGTATTTTATTTCATGACATTACCATGTTATTCTTATGGATTTTAGCATGATTTTATGATACTTTTAAAGTTTTCTTCCTAATTCGGATTTTTTGGGATTAAAGGTATTTTCATTTTTGATTAAAAAAAATTAATTATTTTGGTGCGACCACAGTCTTTATAGAATGACCGGATGGATCGCTAACAATAGACGGACGTCGTCTGTCCGTTGTCGTAATAATAGCCGACCCGCATCTCGCATTCTTTGCAAGGCGAGCGATTTCCCGTCCATGTGATAGCCCTGGCCATGGGTCTGGCGGTGCCACCGTCGAGGGGAGGGGAGGGGGGAGATGGTGGGGTTTTTCCTCCCATTAAAGTTTCCAATTATGGCCATTAAAGATTTTCAATTTTTTTTTTTTTTGGAATTTTTGGGGACGGGGGCATGGGTTGAAAATTTGAAATTTTGGAGCCCTTGCTTGCAATTAAAAATTAGGGTTAGGATTTGGTTATTTATTATTCAACTCCTAAAATTTAAAGTTAATCCTAATTGGGCTTTAAGGTAATGTGTTTTAATAATTCAGCCCCTAAAGTTCTGAAATTAATTAATTTGGGCTATTTAAATTCTGAATTTAATAATTTAGCCCCTGAATGTTAATAATTGGTTTAGTTTGGTCCCTAAAGTTCCGCATAATTAATTTTTGACTACTAAACTTTTCAATTATTAACAGTTAACCCCTAAAAGTTTGGAATTAATTAATTTTGACCCCTAAAATTTTGAATTATTAACCCTTAGGCACTTAAAGTTTCAAGATAAGTCAAATCAAGTATTCTGCTTTTCAAATTTTGATATTAAGGACTAGTTTGAGTATATATAATATTCAAAAGTGAATTGATTGAAGCAATATGTTGACAAAGCAACCTCTCTTGTGGAAATTAATTAACTTAGAATATTAGAAGGATTTCATGTGTATACTAGTTCATGCGGATATTAACTGGCCAAAATGAAGGTTAATATTTGGCCAAATTGCATGCACACTTGTGGTGGTAAATGTGTGACAATTATAAGGTTTCTATGTGAATAATAAATCAATCCAAAGATGAGTTTATTATTTAACAGGAGTTATTGTTAATATTTGATCACTACATCAAAAGTACCACTTACAATTAATATTACTGTCCAAATACTTGATATTAATGATGTGCTAGGTACCTTGAGATGGGACTTACCATTATTTGAATTTATTGATTATTGAATCTTAATATTAATATGAGCATAATTCATCATTTTCTCTCTACAGCTAATTCATCTGCTACTACCATATCTACAAATGTGAATTCTATTCCCATGCTCAATGGGACAAACTTCAATGATTGGAAAGAGAACGTTTTGATTGATCTTGGCTGCATGGATCTAGATCTTGTGCTTCGGATTGAGCAACACACTCCTCTTACGGACGAAAGTTCATCTGATGAAAAGAGGAACTATGAGAAATGGGAGAGTTCAAATCGCATAAGTCTAATGATCATTAAGCTCGGCATTCCGAAAGCCTTTAGAGGCGTTATATCTAAAGAAGTGACTAATGCCAAGGATTTCCTTGCCGAAATTGTGAAACGTTTTGTGAAAAACGATAAGGCTGAAACAAGCATGCTTCTGCAACGCTTGATTTCAATAAGGTATAAAGGCAAAGGAAATATAAGGAAGTACATCATGGAGATATCTCACATTGTTTCCAAACTTAAGGCACTAAAGCTCAAGCTGTTTGATGATTTGTTTGTACATTTGGTATTGATCTCGCTTCCTGCACAATTTAGTCAATTTAAGGTCAGTTATAACTGCCGAAGGAGAAATAGTCTCTAAATGAGCTCATTTCATATTGTATGCAAGAGGAAGAAAGGTTGAAGTACGACAGAACTGAAAATGTTCATTTGGCAAGCACTTCTAAAGATAAGGGCAAGAAAGAATATGAAGCTGCTCCTAAGGGTCCAGTACAACAGAAAAGGCAAGAGGAAAAATGGATTTGTTTCTTTTGCAACAAAACTGGACATTTGAAAAAGAACTGTACCAAATACCACGCATGGCGCGCTAATAAAGGTACAAATCTTACTTTGGTTTGTTTTGAGGTTAATTTGGTTTCAGTACTTAGAAATACTTGGTGGTTATATTCTGGTGCTGCTACTCACATAAGTATTTCTATGCAGGGCTGTCTGAGCTACCGAAAGCCAAATGATGGTGAAAGACACATCTATGTGGGTGATAGCAAGTCGGTGGAAGTTGATGTAATAGGCATTTTTCGGTTATTGTTGAAAATTGGTCATTATTTGGATTTGAAAGACACTTTTGTTGTGCTGTCTTTTAGACGGAATTTGGTTTCTATTTCTTTGTTGGACAAATTTGGTTATTATTGTTCATTTGGAAACAATCAGTTTAGTCTTTATTTGAATTTCAATATTATTGGTACTGGTTTATTATCTGCATATGATAACCTATATTTGTTTGATACTATTGCATCATATCATGAAAACCTACATTTGGAATCACGTGGTACTAAACGCAAATTAAATAATGAAAATTCAGCAAAATTATGGCACAAGCGCTTAGGTCACATCTCTAAAGCTATAGTTGAACGACTTGTGTCAGATGGTATTTTGGATTCTCTTGACTTCACAGATTTTGATGTATGTATTGAATGTATCAAGGGAAAACAGACCAAAACTAAGAAATTAGGTGCTAACAGAACTTCGGATGTCTTAGAATTGATACATACAGATATTTGTGGACCATTTCCTACGGTTTCTTGGAATAATCAACAATATTTTATATTATTCATAGACGATTACTCATGTTATGGGTACCTATATCTTATTTATGAAAAGTCTGAGTCACGGGACATGTTCAAAGTGTTTAAAACTGAGGTTGAGAATCAACTCAACAAAAGGATAAAAAGCGTTAGGTCGACCGTGGTAGTGAGTATTACGGCAGAAATGACGGTTCAGGTGAACAATGTCCAGGACCATTTGCTAAATACCTAGAGGAATGTGGAATCGTCCTACAATACCCCATACCAGGATCCCCTAGCATGAATGGTGTAGCTGAGAGACGAAATATGACTCTTAAGGATATGATCAGGAGTATGATTTGTCATTCCATCTTACCAAAATCACTCTGGGGAGAAACATTAAAGACTGCAGCTTATATTATGAACAGAGTACCAACTAAAGTTGCTGCCAAAAGACCTTATGAGCTTTGGACAGGTAGAAAACCTAGTCTAAAGCATTTTCACATTTGGGGATGTCCAACTGAGGCAAGGCCTTATAGACCACATGAAAAGAAATTGGACTCCAAAACAGTGAACATCTACTTTATTGGTTATTCTAAGCGATCAAAGGGCTATAAATTCTATGATCTCACACTTAAGTCAATTTTTGAAACGGGAACTGCAACATTTTTTGAGGATGTTGAGTTTGGGGGAGAAATAAAGTTAGAGACATTGACTTTGAGGAAGAAGTTGAGGAATGATCGATTTCGATTCCTATTGCTTTTGACAATGTACAGGTTTCTATACCTGTTATTGATCAAGAAGTATATCCAGAACCTCAACAAGACAATGTTGAACCTCCCATCCAAAATGAGGTAATTATTCCTGATGTATAAACTCAACAATCTCAAGAACCAATACCTTTAAGGAGATCCATGAGAGAAAGAAAAGTACTATTTCGGATGATTTTATAGTATTTCTCCAAGAACATGAGAAAAATAATAGATTGATGGAAGATGATCCAATCAACTTCCGTCAGGCCATGCAGGGTTCTAACTCTCAAAAGTGGATTGATGCTATGAATGAAGAGTATAAGTCTATGCAAGACAATAAAGTTTGGGATCTTGTCACTTTACCAAAAGGTGCGAAGCCCATTGGTTGCAAATAGATTTTTAAAACCAAGAGGGATTCAAAAGGTAATGTAGAAAGATATAAGACTCATATTGTAGTTAAAGGCTTTACCCAAAAGGAAGGTATTGACTTCAAAGAGACTTTCTCTCCAATTTCAACGAAAGACTCTCAGGATAATTATGGCACTTGTTGCGCACTTTGACCTGGAGTTACATCAGATAGATGTTAAGATAGCGTTTCTCAATGGCGACATTGATAAGACGATTTATATAGTGCAACCAAAAAACTTTGTGTCAGGAGACTCGAAGAATATGGTTTGCAAATTAAAGAAATCTATCTATGGGCTCAAGCAAGCTTCCCGTCAATGGTACTACAAATTTCATCAAGTAATTATCTCGTTTGGTTTTGAGACAAATGTTGTTGATGATTGTGTGTATCACAAGTTCAGTGGGAGTAAGCATATTTTCCTGGTTTTGTATGTTGATGACATATTACTTGCCACTAATGATATAGGCATGTTGCACGAAACCAAGAGATTTTTATCAAGGAATTTTGAGATGAAAGATCTTGGTGGCGCCTCTTTTGTATTAGGATTCATGTATATCGAGATCGCTCTCGAAGTATTCTTGGATTGTTACAAAAGAGCTATATCGATAAAGTACTCAAGAGGTTTAGCATGCAAGACTGTAAATCAGGTGATACCCATGTCGCTAAGGGAGACAAATTTAGTCTCGAACAATGCCCGCAAAATAACCTTGAAGTTAATGAAATGCAGAAGATTCCCTATGCATTAGCTGTTGGGGGTCTTATGTATGCTCAAGTTTGTACACGTCCAAACATCAGATATTTGAGCAACCCTGGAATGGATTATTGGAAAGTAGCAAAAAGGGTTATGGGGTATTTGAAGAGAACAAAGGATTATATGTTCACATATGTTAGATCGCATCAGTTAGAGATCATAGGTATTTCGATTCTGATTTTACTGGATGCCAAGATAATAGGAGATCCACATCAGGCTATATTTATCTGTAAGCTGGAGGAGCTATTTCTTTGAAGAGTACCAAGCAGACACTCATAGCTTCTTCTACCATAGCAGCAAAATTTGTAGCATGCTACGAGACATCTAATCATGGAATATGGTTACGAATTTTTGTCACTGGGCTGCGCATTCTGAATGGTGTGAAAGACCACTAAAGTTATATTGTGACAATAACTCAGTAGTTCTATATTCCAATAACAACAGAAGCTCATCTAAGTCAAAACACATTGATATCAAGTTCCTAGTTGTGAAGGAAAGAGTACAGAGTGGACATATTTTCATAGAGCATATTGGGACAAACTCCATGATTGTGGATCCGCTTACTAAGGGATTGACACCCAAAATCTTTCATGAGCACACTGCTCATATGGGTGTTGTATATCATGGGATATCAAGTTTTTAGTGGGAGTTTGTATTTTCCTTGCTTTATGTTTTGAACACATTTGTGTATTTGGATATTATTGTGTACAGAAATAAAGTATTCAATTCATTTCACTCTATTATTATGTTCAGTATTGATCTCACTTAAGAAATGAGGTGGATCAGTTGGAAATAGACATGTTTGGATCACATAACATGTAATTTCCATGCTACACTCCCATGATTGATCTATGTCATTTGGTTGTATGGGTGTATGTGACCATTGATGGATTTAGTCACGTTAAATGTGACGAAAATTGCTTTGATCCTATATCAATATGATTAATGGACGAGATTGTTTGGTAATACCTATAATAATAATAGCAAAATTTTGAGCTCATAGGGTTGTGCACATTTGTAAGGTTACACGAATGGCCCAGTGGGAGATTGTTGGATAATTTCAACATATATGGGGCTACACGTTGTATATTGAAATGTGCGGTGCTATTGTTTAAATGATATTAGTAATTAAAGTGATCCGATAAAGATGTATTGTGACTAATGTGTATTAGAATTCATGAAATTATAGTGTAGAGACCGGAGTGTTGTTTTAAATTGATGAGTGGCCAATTTGAAGCAACTAAAAGATAGTGACTATTGAGTTACTACTATTATTTTATATGGTTATAGTCCCCATTTGTTGATATTCTTCAAGTTTCTCTACATCCCCATCAATAGAGAGCAAAAGCCAAGGGAATATCACCAATCATTTGGAAGATCCTAACCTATCCAAGAAAATAATCAAATTATCATGGATCAAGATATGTTTTTTTATATTTTGTTATTTTTTCTGATTTCAACATGGAGTAAGATCTGTGGTTATTATTGAGAATTAAGGATTTGATTATTGTATTGATCAATAATCTTATTATGTTTTTCTATCATCAACAACTAATAATAATTTTTTGGAAGTAATAAAGAAATAAGAGTATATTAGTTAATGAACCAAACAAAACAATCTCAATAAAGAAATAAGGCTATATAATTGAGACAATAAAACTAAAAAAAGTCAGTCTATATAAATGAGATGAAAATGGTATAAAATATATCAAACCACGCAAGTTTAACTTGAAATATTTTATAAAAATAACATGAATTTTCGTGGCGTTTACAAGTTGTCGTGTGTCTTGGCACTTGGGTATCTTAGATCAATGGGATATTTTTTTCCCACTATAGCTCATGACCCGACCCAAATGCAGTCACAAACACAAACTAGACGACTGGAAGCATTAATTTGCAGCCCACATTCTAAAAGGGTTAAATCTACCAATCATGTTACACTTACATTCTCATTCACATTAATTTTTACATTCTTCCATATGTCAAGATCTGCACTCTTAATTTTAAACACATCCATCACATCAATGCACATATCTCTTCTACATATGGAGAAATGTCGACCATGGTGTCATGCAAAATATACATATATAGCATTATTCCAAATCCACCAATGACTACCTAATTTTACACTTAATGTCATTATGATCATGCAATTTGATTTTGTTTCATCGTGGTCACCTAATTTTATATTTAGCCCCTGTTTGACACCCATTTTAATCTCATTCTCATTTTTTTTTTCTTCTTCTTCATTTTAACCACACATTCTCCAAATAAAATAATATTACACACAAATCTAAAAAATTTCATCATTCTTTCCACCACACAATCTCCCATCAATCAATATTCTAAAAATTCTATTATCATGTTAATGAGATTCAAACACAAGTGTCATCATGGTCACCCAACTTCTTTTCACCTATTTCACTAATTTTAAAAAAGGTAAAATGGTAATGTTGCAATGTATATATATATATATATATATATATATATATATATATATATATATATATATATAAGAAAAGTTATATTTATTTTAAAAATGCTTTTTTTTTAAAATAAGTTTTTATTTTATTATTTTTCAAATAATTTTTTATTTTATTTGTAAACTTTTTTTTTAAAGAAGTGTTTATTTTATTTTATTTTTTAAGGAATGTTTTTTTAAATAATTATTTTATTTTATTTTTCTAAGTAATGTTTTAAAAAAAAGTTTTTATTTTATTCTAAAAACATTTTTTCAAATAAGTTTTTATTTTATTTCTTAGGTATTTTTTAAAATATGTTTTTATTTAATTTTTTTAAGTAACGTTTTTTAAATAAGTTTTTATTTAATCTTATTTTTTTTAAAATATTATATATATATCATATATGTAATACAAAGTTACCGTTTTACCTTTTGAATTTCAACATTTTCTGCAACAATTAAAATGTCCGACAAAGTTCAGTGCACTCGTAAGTTTTTAACAATTATTTTAATTGTTTAGAAATGAGAAAGCTCATTAAAAATTGGAATAACGTGGCTCAAACAAGGGTAAATATTAAGTTAAGTGGTCGTTGGTAGATTTAACATATTCTAAATTTATTTTAAGGTGAACTACCTAATGTCGGGTCTTTTTGATGGTCACTCTCATAAACCCGGTCCGGTAACGGGTCACTTTCGTTCACCGACGAAAATGATGAATGATTATCAGTTGTTTGTTTGGTTCACCATTCCTTTGATTTTACACTACCCCGTGTTAATTTCATTCGCTGTCAATGTACTTTGACCTAATTTTAATTAGGTCACTAAACTTTTATTTTGTGTCAATTAAATAGCTTTACTTTAATTTTATCTCAATTTAAACCAATCAGTTCAATTTCGCCCCGTTTGACAACCACTATTTTCAAATTCATTTTTTTACATAATCATTTTTAACAACACATTCATACAATAAAATATTTTGCACGTAAATTCAAAATTTTTCCTATTTTTGAGCCACATATTCTCTAAAAAATTCACTATTCAAAATCTCATTTTACTCAAACAATAATTGTCAAACATCTTTAAAAAAAAAAAAAAATATAATAATAATAATAATAATTTTCAAACATTGGCTTCATCACATTGTTTGGTGACAAACACTAGTATCACTATTACACACTAAGGCTGTGTCTGTTTTCGATTTCAACCAAAATTCCAACCGTTGCTACAATGTTCTGTCCACAATATTTGACTTTGTTATGTCATAGTGGGTCCACAATTTTGGAGAAAAACGATCCGAAAATCCATTTTCTAGTTGAAATAATTTCTCACAGACAGGCTCTAAGAATCATCCTATGTGGTCTAAAAAAAATTTACCTGAAAAAATACTATAATGAAAAAAAGAACTTGTTTAAAAACATAGGCTTGTAAGCTGAAATAACTCAAAGCATTAATTTTTCAATTACATCACTTGTGTCACACCATTTTTTATGGTTGCTAGGATAGTTGATTGTATTTTAATTGTCACATGACTGATGAAACTTAGACAAAACAATGTCATTAGGATGGCAAGATTCTCCTTCTACGACCCACCCTACATTGCTCACAATAGATAATCAATGAGATGTGGACGGGGATTATGGTCTCCAATCTCGAATTTTTAGAACATGTTTATAATTCTTTTATTATGTATTTTACCTTCTCAATTTAATTGAAATAAAGACAAAGTTATATCAAAAATTAAATAATTAAACATGATGGTAAATGTGAATATTTTAATCACTTATCTGTCATGTCATGTCATGTCCTATGCCGCCTTTCAAACATTTTCGATAGGGCGGGTTGGCTGTTGCAACTTCCAAGCGTGAAGAAGTTGAATGATGTGGTTTAATTGAAATAAAATTAAAGTATGATGACCCTATTGATACAAAATTAAAGTATATTGATTCAATTGATATAAATCAAACTATAGTAACGCAAATGAAATTAACCCCACTTCCCTCCAAACAGATCTCATTATCAATCACAGTTTCTCTAACACATAGTTTGTGTGCCATTGGATGTATTTCTCTAGTTTCAGATCATCACTCACAGCAATTTATTCTATTTTTGTTGTGGAAAATTTGAAGGAAAATTTAAACAATGATGGAAAGGGATTCCTCAGATGATGAGGAGGATCGTGAGAGTCTGATACCACAAAACGACAGGCGAAATGACGCTGTAAAATCCCCGAATCATACACGCGTTGCAAGTTTTCAAATCGATGATTTGAAATCACGAATCTTAGGTACCGTGAGCAGGTTTAATAAGAGGTACCTTTTCGCAGTTTTTTTACCGCTCGTTATTTTGATTCTTTATTTCAGCACTGATTTGAAAAACCTCTTTCAAACCCACATTTCGATTATCAAAAGTCCGGATATTAATGTCTCTGTTAATCGGATGCGCGAATCGGAATTGAGCGCGCTTTATTTACTTAAGGAGCAGGAATTAGAGCTTTACAAGCTGTGGAATTATACTGCATTGATAAATAATAAATCATCTTTGAGTGCATTAAATAATAGTAGTGATAATTCTGTGAATTCGAGTTCCATTAATAGCAATGCTATGTTGAAGGATCTGAAATCCAAGTTGTTTAGTCAAATTTCGATCAATAGGCAAATACAAGGGGTTTTATTGTCATCACATGAAAGTGGGGATTTTGTAGATTTGAATGGCAATTACTCGGATGCAAGTTTCGAGGATTGGAGTAGGTGTAGGAGGGTGGATAAGAGGTTTTCAGATAGGAGGACTATTGAGTGGAAGCCAATATCAAATAAGTATTTGTTTGCAATTTGCATATCAGGGCAAATGTCAAACCATTTGATTTGTTTGGAGAAGCATATGTTCTTTGCTTCCCTTCTTAATCGGGTTTTGGTGATACCGAGTGCAAAGATTGATTACGAGTTCAGTCGTGTTTTGGATATTGAGCATATAAACAAGTGTCTGGGGAGGAAAGCTGTTGTGACATTTGAGGAGTTTGCAGAGACTAAGAAGAATAATTTGCATATTGATAAGTTTCTTTGTTATTTCTCATTGCCTCAGCCTTGTTTTATGGACGATGAGCGTGTCAAGAAGTTGAAGGGGTTGGGACTCTCCCTGAGTAAGATTGAGACCGTCTGGAGCGAGGATACTAAGAACCCAAAGCAAAAAACAGTACAGGATGTTTTGGCGAAGTTTTCTTCGAATGAAGATGTTATTGCTATTGGAGATGTTTTCTTTGCGGATGTGGAGAGGGATTGGGTGATGCAACCTGGTGGTCCCATTGCCCACAACTGCAAGACTTTAATTGAGCCCAGCCGACTTATTATACTCACTGCTCAGCGATTTATTCAGACATTCTTGGGAAAGGATTTTGTAGCTCTTCATTTCCGACGCCATGGTTTCTTAAAGTTCTGGTACATTTTCATTTCTTAAGTCCTGAGTTTATGTTGTACCATGAATTGTTATAGCAACTAACAGAACTTACTGAATGTTTTTTCAGCAATTCCAAGAAACCAAGTTGCTTTTACCCCATTCCTCAAGCTTCAGATTGCATCAATCGAGTTGTTGAAAGGGCCAATACTCCAGTAATTTATCTTTCTACAGATGCTGCAGAAAGTGAAATTAGTTTGTTGCAGTCAGGTATAGTCAGGAATGGTAAGACTGTACCACTTGTTCAGAGGCCTGCTCGTAACTCAGCTGAAAAATGGGATGCTTTATTGTACAGACACGGGCTTGAAGGGGATGCTCAGGTGGACTTATATATCCTTTTCTGTTCACCAATGTTGATTGAATGCCATTTATTGATTTGCAGAACTGTCAGTGTTCCTTATATCGACGTTTTTCTTATTTTACTTCATTTCCAAGGTTAAAGAACATTTTCGCATAATAAATCACTAACCTTAGTTCTTTCGTTTTCTACACAGTAGTTTCCAAAATATTTAAAGACACTGATATATATCTTGCTGGGATGGTATTATTGAGTAATACTATTCAATTGTTTTTGCACATACTTAACCAACGAGTACATCAATCTTTGAATTTTCTACAGTCATTTCCTCAAATATTTAAAGACACTGTTATTATCTTTTTGGGATAGTATTATTTAGTAATACTATTCAATTATCCGTGCACACACTTTATTGGTAAGTACATCAAACTTGAAGCAGAATGGGAGTTGCTATCAGCAGTAACTTTTCTTACTTTTGAAAATTTATATGGCTTCAGTACAGCTAGAACCAGTCTATAAGCCATAAGTAGTTCATCTTGGTGTGAAATAGAACCAGTAGTCAAGCCTGTGTACTGGATTATTTCACTCTTTTTTGTTTGAAAAAATTCATTTTGTCTATGTCGCGCATTGTGCCTTTATATTTTGGTGTAGTATGTCTGGGGCTTAGATCAAGGAGGAGGATTGTTTTAGGTAGTCTAACAACCAACATAAAAGTTTATCAATTTCCTGGAGAACATGGATTTTCAGAATTCATATTTGTCTGAAATTGGTAGATTGTTTTTCCTAAAACTATTCGAATAGTAGAAGGATATCTGTTAAATACTTTGTATTTGCCTCTTAAAATTATAATTTCTTTGTTTTTCTGCAACAAGTAGAATTGTTGTGCTCAGTCTTAGGAGTTGTCAAGTTCTTTTTATTTTTCCTTTTCAGCCCATTACAATTTTTTTTAATTTTGTGTAATATTTTTCCCTTTGCCATTTAGCCGTCTTTAACATTTATCCCCATCATAGGTTGAAGCCATGTTGGATAAGACTATTTGTGCTTTGTCTACTGTGTTTATTGGATCCGGAGGATCCACATTCACGGAGGATATATTGCGGCTGCGGAAGGACTGGGGGTCAGCATCTATGTGTGATGAGTACCTTTGTGAGGGTGAATTGCCAAATTTTATTGCAGAAGATGAGTGAAACGGTTTGTGGGTCACGAACATTCTTGTTAGAACGCCCTGCTGTCCCTCAACTGCTCAAAGATGAGTTGCTCAACGTTCAATTTTGCATAATCAAATGAATAGTTGATTATCGGTTTTGGTTTTCGTGGGATATCCTTTTTAAGAGTCGATCTTTCTGAAGATGGAATCGATGCATGTATAAAGATAGCGCATATCAATTCTTTTGTTGTGTACCTTCTTTCCCCAAGCTTTGTTGAGTTGTCTTGTATCTTGTTCTTGTGAGTTGTGAATCTAGACCTGCATGAGCAATGTACACTGCGGATAAACAGATGCATTTTTGAATTGTGAGTTTTTTTGTATCTAGTACTCTGGTGCAGTTGAAAAATAGACAGAATGGTATTTTATTAATCTCTAATAATACTTTGTTTTGAATATTATTAAGTAGTTTCGTTTCTGCGAAAGTTGCTTATATGTGCCTGAAGTGATATTAAGGTATTTAGGGTTTAACAGTACAATCTTCAGTAAAATTATTTTAAATATTGGAGTATTAATAAATTTAGTTAATGCAATAATTAACTTTAAGAATTTTTTGTTTTAAAAAAGTTAATTGTGTAGACAATAAAATTAAAAAACAAAAGCTTTCAAATTATTAGACAAGCTAATATAATATAATATTTTTTCAATTATTAGTAAACTAGAAAAAAAATCAATAATGATTAGATTTAACTTTTTATTAGTTTTATTTCTAATACTTGTGTAAAAAAATTGTAATCTTTTAACATCTAAATTATTTATAAACCTAATAGAATTTAGTTTCAGCTCAATTATATATAACTTTATATATATATATATATATATATATATATATATATATATATATATATATATACAGAAATGATCTAATGAGCACCGGTGCTCATCTTATCTTAAGCACCGATGAGTTGGCACATTAATTCATTGGTGGATAAAGATTTTGTGAGTTCCAATCCACCAATGAATTAATGTGCAAACTCATCGGTGCTTAGGATAAGATGAGCACCGGTGCTCATTAAATCATATATATATATATATATATATATATATATATATATATATATATATATATATATATATATATAGTGATGTGAAGTACAAGTCTGATTTTGTTTGCTAGCTATTACGTTTCTTTCAGCGAGGCTTTAAAAAGGATCATGTGACAAATAACTAGCAAACAAAATCAGACTTGTACTTCACATCACTATTCTATTTGACCTAGCTGAAACACCATGTAGATGCTCGAGCCCCAGTGTCAATTAATATTTCATTTTTTGTTTATATGAATAAATATAAATTAATTTAATTTAAATCGAGAAACTATACTTTAATTTTATTTAAGGTAGTCCAATTCAATTGAAAATTTATGACTTGACAATTCCAGATATTAGGTTTGATTTTCTATCCCTAGCGAGCAGAATAAAAACTTTTCATCTCCATCAGTGGCAGGAGATCAAATTCATCCCAAATATTTGTTATCACAAGTGACCTTTAGCTGTTAACTTAGAATAAATGCAATTTTAGTGAAATAAATGGCTATCGTTATTTATTGATGGTCACAAAATCGATCTTCATCCATACAAGTGACAACATTGAAGGAATTAGTCGATTGAACAAAATTAAAGTACAATAATCATCAGGGCCGGTCCTGTGATTTTCGAGGGTCGAGGCGAACTCCCAAAATTGCCCCCCCCCCCCCCCCCAAATCAATGTAAATGGAAAATTCAACAGTGTATTATGCAATGTATTCACATCATAGATGACCCAGTACTTTAGCAATTAGTCAAACCACATGAGAAGATCTATGATCTATTTTGATGCCAATCTATGCCAGAGTTAGAAGTTCAAATTTTAGTTAACACGAGTCCAAGCTTTCAACAGTTTTCCTAATGAACTGAATCCTAAATTCCTAATGAACTGAATGAAGTTTCGCCTAATGTTTGGTGTTTTTCATCTTCTCATCAAACCCCAGATTTTGAAATGTCAAATCCTTTACTTTTAGAACAATTTAGTCATCGATATCCCTTCTATAAAACCTAAACATTGCTCGATAATTTTCCACTCCCACAATTTTGTTCTTCATTCAATTATCAAAATGAAAACCCAGTCCAAATTCAAGAAGCTTACACTGCAATTCTTGAAAATGAAGATTTTTGGCTCCGACGGCAGCAGTAACAGACCGCAGACGATGAAGGTAGAAGGCACACAGTTGACAAAATACAATACGTCAAATGTCAACACAGCAGGCAGCAGCTCGTAGTCAACCCTCGACTGATTCACGTTGATGACCTTGGTCCTTGAAGTTGAAGCGAGATTTGCAGTTGCAGACATACTAGGGAACTGGGGAAGAAGAGTGGAGGCAGTGAAAGGAAAGGGAACAAGAGTGGAGTGAAGTCTGGAAATACCGGTTTCCGGTTCGGTGTCGATGTGGGTTGAAGAAGGCTTGGATAACTTGGATTGGATTTTTGAAATTTTGAATTGTTGAGACTTGAGAGGGGAGGAGAGTGGAGACGGCGACGAGGGTAAAAGTTGAACTGGATTAGGTTATTAAAAAAAGAATTGAGCCAAAATTTGAGTAAGGCCCTCTAGTGTTGGGCTGGGTCTCACTAAAAAAAATGGGACGAGGGGGCGGGGGGGGGGGGGGGTGGGAATGTGGTCCCCTCCACTTTTGGGCCTGAGGCGCAGGCCTCATTGGCCTCGCCTCATAACCGACCCTGATAATCATAAATGATTGAAATTAGAGTAGAAAATATAGATATCACAAATGAAATTTATCTTCCTATTGTATTAATATAAATTTCAAGTCCTTGATGTGTGTGTGTGTATATATATATATATATATATATATATATATATATATATATATTTCTTTTTTTTTCTATTTTGTAAAATAAGTTATTGTAAATGAAAAATGCTTATTTACACATCACCATTTACCTAATCTTTTATAGATCGATAATGTTTCAAAAGAAAGTGAGCAAATTTCTTTCTTTTCCTTTTTTATTTAGTTGATGAGATTTTATTCAACCAAATATCGCGCACACCGTTAGTGGTAATTAAGTCTGTAAATAAGCACAACCGTAAATGATGACAAAAATTCCACAATCCAGTCTACGTTGAGTAAGCCTACGTGGATTCCATATCATCGTCACCCTCCTAATACTCTCCCAGTACTCGGACCCCGCCGCCGCCGCCGCTGCCGCTTTATCACCGTTTCTTGCTGCCAAATTTCTCTTCAAATCAATTTCCTAGTGCAAAAATAATCATGAAAATCCATTCAATATTACTATTCAAGCATAAAGGCTTGATTGGTTGTGTTTCCTATCAAAGGGAGGAACTGGTGTTTTAGCAGATCCATTGATTCTGAGACAGTAGCCGCTAAATCTTCCAACACTCCTTCCACATTCAAAGACATCTGGAAAACAATATTTTCTTCGCCATACAAAAGAAATAACGCTTCTAATGACTCGAAAGTTGAACTTCTTGTGGATTTTTCTGCGAACAAGGTCTGAATTTATTTTATTAAATAATGTGTATTGGGTTTTGTTTATATGGCTTGTTATGAATTCATGCGTAATGGACTGTGTTGTGCTATCATTGACTAATGTTTAATGGGTTATGGCTATTCTAGATTAAGGTGCCATGGATTGTGTTGACCTCGAAAAATGGCTCGGACACGTGGCTAACAGGATATGTCTTCAAGTTAAGTCCTCCTGCACACGTAGCACGCCGTCAGTCACTCGTGGCCTCTCCCTGAGGGGGTAGGAGCGGCCGCAAGCACTCCGACGGTCAAGTCAGTTTTATATTCGACCGATAAGGGATTCGCCGGCGGTAGAGCACTCGCCGGGGAGGTGGTCGATATAGTGTCGATAAAATTGACAAAAATGAGGGAGAGGATGATACTTGGTTTTTGCAGTATGTAGGAGAGCAAAATGGGATTTTCCAATCCAATCTTTGGCACAATGAGGGGATATTTATACTAAGGATGGAAAGAGGAGGACCATTGGATGAGAGGACACGTGTTGTCAGATCCTCAAGGCTCGTCCCATCCTAGGTGTCACTCTGTCCCTCCATAGGTCGACTGGTATTGAATGTTTCTGCCATAGGTCGTCGATTTGACTGCTTGAGAACTCGCCGCACGTCCCCATCGCCGTAGATTTGACTTTGGGAAGATCTCAGTACAAAAGATCTTCGTAGAGGCGAGTGTGGCAGTGAAGCGTTAACAGCGTTGTAGAAGCGGAGTGCGGGCCTTTGCATCCACTGCGTACTTGTGGATGAGTCCGGTTCGTTCGCTGACGCGTTTTCAGTTCGTCCTTAGTGCAATCACCTCGGCATGTACAATCAGTTCGGTTTTTGGTTTAATCACCTCGTCCGGCACGTGGCTTGGGCCAGGGTGTGGACACGTGGCGGGGTGAGGTGGCGGGTCTGACACAGGCCCGCAACAATAGTCCCGCAAGTCCGTGTATGAATATTTATATAATACAAGGATTTTCAATTCCGAGCTGGAAGGCACGGGGGTGAGTCGTTGTTGGTGGGAGTAGTCGTAACACTACATCCTGATGTGGCCGAGGCAAAATGGGTTGGCAGCTCCTTGGGGAGCTGTTGCAACACTACATCCTGATGTGGCCGAGGCGAAATGGGTTGGCAGCTCCTTGGGGAGCTGTTGCAACACTACATCCTGATGTGGCCGAGGCGAAATGGGTTGGCAGCTCCTTGGGGAGCTGTTGCAACACTACATCCTGATGTGGCCGAGGCGAAATGGGTTGGCAGCTCCTTGGGGAGCTGTTGCAACACTACATCCTGATGTGGCCGAGGCGAAATGGGTTGGCAGCTCCTTGGGGAGCTGTTGCAACACTACATCCTGGTGTGGCCGAGGCGAAACGGGTTGGCAGCTCCTTGGGGAGCTGTTGCAACACTACATCCTGATGTGGCCGAGGCAAAATGGGTTGGCAGCTCCTTGGGGAGCTGTTGCAACACTACATCCTGGTGTGGCCGAGGCAAAATGGGTTGGCAGCTCCTTGGGGAGCTGTTGCAACACTACATCCTGGTGTGGCCGAGGTGAAACGGGTTGGCAGCTCCTTGGGGAGCTGTTGCAACACTACATCCTGATGTGGCCGAGGCGAAATGGGTTGGTAGCTCCTTGGGGAGCTGTTGCAACACTACATCCTGATGTGGCCGAGGCGAAATGGGTTGACCTCGAACTTTGTGCTAATGATTTGGAAGCCTTCGTACCTTCCCAAGGCAATCATGGGGAGGCATTCGCTTGCTTTCAAGGCACGCCTCCTTTGATATAAGTGATAATAATGACGACGGCTCCCTTTACTCAAGGCAACGTTCTTACACCAAGCGTGTGGCCCACTGTGTCATCAGGACCGTTAATTCAAATGACCATTAGTTTGGACGGAGATCCTTGCATTTGAGTGCTGGATGGTTCATATTGTGCTTAGGTTGATCCAACGGTTGGGGTGAGTTTGGAGTGTCTATAAAAGGCCCATCTTTCTCATTTTACAACCTTCATTTCGCGAAAATTTTGAGGTTTAGAGAGCATTTTGCGATTTTTCTTTCTTTACTCTGCATTTCACGGCGGTCCCTGTCAAATCTCCGACAGCATCAGAGCTATTCCGGCAACCGACTTTGTGAATTCCGGTGGGCAAGTTTTTCCCAACGGTTTTAGGTAACGTTCCAGATTTCAGTTTTCTCCATCCTCTTTTCGTTTTTGCGTTGTCTAGTGAGATGTCGAGTGGGCAAGTTGTTGAGGGGGGTAGTGAGGAGAGGCGAGGCGAAGAGAGCTCATCCATGAGGGAACCTATATTAATCTCGTCCGACGAGCTGAGTAGGGCCATTAGGGCCGGGGAGAACATCTGGAAACGCCCAGATTCCCTCGTAGACACATCTGTGCAATGGGGGGCCTCTAAATACCCGTCTAAAATCACCTCTGAGCAGGTAAAAAAGTGTAGGGAGGTGTTTAGGATCCCTCACAATATTCAGCTTATCCTACCCGAGCCGCATGAGAGAGCCTGCTATCCTAGGCCGGGGTGTGTAGCAGTGAGTGATCATCTTTTCCGGGCTGGGTTGAGGCTTCCATTCCACCTTTTTTTTGCCTAGTCCTTAGGTCGTTTGGGTTGGCCCCCACCCAGTTCAACCCCAATGCGTGGTCCCAAATGGTTGGGAGTGGATGCTGTGGCGGAGGGCCAGCATCGGGGTGGACATGCCGTTTAGTGTATTCCACTCCCTTTTCTTTCCAAAAGCCACGGCGGGGGGCGAGGCTAGCAAAGGCTGGTACTACCTGGCTCCCTGGGCCCCATTCACCGTTCGTGGTTGAGACACCCTCCTCGATAAAAGGCTGGAGGAGTTCGTGGTTCTGGGCGTCAGGACGGTGGGATACAGTGGAGAATGACCCGATGGCGCCTCTGACCGTCCCCACCATCTATTCCACTTGCAGTAAGCAACTTTCCGATTTGGATTTACTTGGCTAACTTTGCTTATGATTTTAATATTTCTGTTCTCTGCAGGCTCCCTCCCGAGGTGTGAAATTGCGAGAGGGAGGGAGCGGGACATAATTGCCCGACCGTATCGTACGCCTCTCGTGGGAGAGAAGCTTCAAGGAGTTGATCGACCGAACTACCATTTCACTCGCACGGGTTGATGACGAACGAGAGGTGAGTGTATTTTGTTTCGGTTACGCATCAATATTCTACCTGGATACCTAGCAATTTTCTTTCTTGCAGGGGATTTTGAAAATAAGAGGCCTCCTAGGCCCGACCTGGCCACAATCCGCCGGAGCGTGGCGGAGGCCAAACTGTTGAAGACCAGCTCGGCTGCATACAAAAAGTCGGAGCGCTTGCAGGCACCTTGAGCAAGGTTGGTCACGCGACTGCGAGGAGTGCGAGGAGGAAGGACCCTCTCTCGCCCCAAGAAAGACGGGCCGGTCCAACCGGGACCTCTACTCCCTCGCTCCGCCGTGGCACCTTCTCCGGGCCGAGGCGGGTGTCACGTCGCGGCTCCACCTCCTTCCGGAGCCATTGTGCCGATCATCGCTACTTCGCCGAGGGGGCGCCCAAGAAGAGGTCAAGAGGCTCTACGACTGCCCAAGAAAAAGGTCACCTATTTCTTGGGGAGCAAGGATGACGATCTCCCGAGGCCGTGTTGGAGATGCTCCCTCCGAGACCGCCTCTCGCCGCAAGAGTCCACGCAAATCTTGGACCGAAGACTGGGCCAACCACGCCGCCTCGTGCGAGATCGAGGATTTCTTGGCTGCGAACAATGCCGCGTGGCAAGGGCCCTAAGTATGGGCGCCGCGGCAGAGGACTTGGTGAGGGGCCTTCGAAAGAAGAATGAGGATCTGGAGAAGAGGATCGAAGCCTCTTCAAACTGGGAGGCCGAAGTGGAGAAGGCCAAGAAGGAGTTGGAGGAGGTGGAGGAGAAGTGGGTAACTGCTGCCTCGAAGTTGGACTCGGCTGGGGTGCATGTTAATCAGCTGAAGAATGAGCTTCATGAGTCTGTTTCCCAGGTGCCAGCCCTGACGAAGAGGGTGGACCAAGCCAATGACCACCAAAGGCTAACGTCTGAAGCCTTGGAGGAGGCCAATAAGGAGAAGGCTGAGCAGATGAGACGCATCGAGGCCCAGGCTGAGGGGATAAATTTGCTGAAGGCAGAGGCGAAGAACGTTGGCGAAGTGGCAGTCCAGAATTACAAGGACAATTTCGAAAATATGCTAGAGTATGACGACTTCGCCAACTATTGGGCCTCCTGGGCGGCGAAGGAGATGATGTCCCGCCTCCGTGAGAGGCACCCCGATCTAGATATCAACTTTTTGGAGGAAGAGTTCGGGGGCCCCACTGGGGGTAGGCCTGCCGAGGATGAAGAGGGTCCTTCAGAGGGAGCCGAAGGCGGAGGACCTGGGGCGGCGATTAATATAGATTAGTTTGTAATTTGTACCCCATGTAATGGCTTCGGCCTCTCCCTTAGTTATGAATGGACAAAATTTTTTCAAGTGTCGTCGCTTCCTCCCCCCTTTTTGTTTGTGCCATTGTTTCGTACGCATCGGATTTACTCAACCACTTAATAAAATGGAAGATGCCAATGAACAAGTAATAACGCATCGGACTTACTCAACCACTTAATAAAATGGAAGATGCCAATGAATGAGATAACACATCGGACTTACTCAACCACTTAATAAAATGGAAGAGGCCAATGAATGAGATAACACATCGGACTTACTCAACCACAATAAAATGGAAGAAGCCAATGAGTGAGATAACACATCGGACTTACTCAACGTGCGCATGTTGCTTCGTCCAGGATGGCACCCGCACCACCTCTGGCTGAAGCAAACTATCTTGGGGGTGTACCCTTGAGATGGGCTTGCACCTCGCCAAGTTTGATGTATGCGCGCTGCTTCGTCCGGGATGGCACCCGCACCACCTCCGGCTTAGGCAGAATATCCTGGGGGTGTACCCTTTAGATGGGCTCGCACCTCGCCCAGTTTGTATAATGTGTGTGGACGCAGGAACAAAGTGAACAGATCATTCATTTATTTGATTGCAACATTTTCAACAGTACACGTTCCCTACTGACAATATTTCCTTAGGTGTTCAATATTCCAGGGATGGGGCACCATTTTCCCGTTCAGCTCTTTGATCTTATAGGTTCCAGGCCTGATTTCTGCCATCACGCGATAAGGCCCTTCCCAGTTTGGCCCCAAAGTTCCTGTGCCAGGATCTCTGGTCGGAGGGAAAACTTTACGAAGCACCAAGTCCCCAATGCGAAACGTTCTCTTTTTCACCTTGGCGTTGTAGTAGCACATCATTTTTCGCTGGTAGGAGGCGAGTCTATCCTGTGATCCGTCCCTCTTCTCCTCGAGAAAGTCTAGCTCAAGCTTTCTCAGCTCATCATTAGTCACTTCATCGAAGTGGATGCGTCGAGGGGATGGAACGCCGACTTCTATAGGGCTCATAGCCTCTGCCCCATAAGTCATGGAAAATGGAGTCTCCCCAGTGGCGGTTTTACAAGTGGTCCTGATGGCCCATAAGACCTGGGGAAGCTCGTCAACCCAGGCGCCCTTGGAGGCATCCAGCTTCCTTTTCAAGGCGAGCTTGATGGTTTTGTTGACTGCCTCGACCTGTCCATTTGCTTGGGGGTGATGGGGTGTGGAAAAATGCTTTCTGATTCCAAGCTCATCGCATAAGTCCCGGACCTTCCTGTTGTCGAATTGCTTGCCGTTGTCAGACACTAGGGAGTGAGGTATGCCGAACCGGGAGATGATGTTTTTCCAAAGGAACATGGAGGTGTTGGCCTCAGTGATCTTGGCCAAAGGTTCTGCTTCCACCCACTTGGTGAAGTAGTCAATGGCGACTATGGCGAAGCGAGCGTTCGCTCTTCCTTTTGGCAAGGGGCCAATGAAATCGACACCCCATTTGGCGAAAGGCCAGGGGCTTGATACCACTGTGAGCTCTTGAGATGGTTGCCTCTGCACATTGGAGAAGCGCTGGCACTTGTCACATTTGCGCACGAATTCAGTGGCGTCCCTTTTCAGGGTTGGCCAGTAATATCCCTGCCTGAGTATTTTGTGGGCCAAAGCTATTCCACCGGAGTGATTCCCACAAACACCTTCATGTACTTCCCTGAGGATGTAGTTTGCTTCTTCCCCTCCCGTACATCTGAGAAGGGGGGAGGAGAAGCCACGCTTGAACAGAATATCGTCCTGTAGGATGAAGTGCGCGGCCCTTCTTCGGAGCTTCCGAGCCTCGGTCTCGTCTTCTGGCAAGTTTTGTTCTTTCAGGTAGGCCAGTATGGGTAGCATCCATGGTGGGATGCTTTCAATCCACATTAGTTTCTCGCCCTCCTTAATAGATGGTTCGGCTAGGTGTTCGATGGGGATCACCTTTAGAAGCTCCGAATCCTTGCTGCTGGCCAGCTTTGATAGGGCATCGGCGTGGCCATTCTCTTGGCGGGGCACTTGGATTAGCTCAAACTTTTCGAAGTTGGGCAGGGAATTCATGACCAGCTGTGTAGGCCGCCTTTTGTTTGTCCCTGGCCACGTAGTTGCCATTGACCTGATTCACCACTAACTGCGAATCACTGTTTATAACCAATTTTTACTTGCAATTCCTTGGCGAGCCGAGTCCGGCCAGAGAGCCTCGTATTCGGCCCATGTTGT
The DNA here is from genome assembly GCA_035079005.1 of Fraxinus americana. Lineage (NCBI taxonomy): Eukaryota > Viridiplantae > Streptophyta > Magnoliopsida > Lamiales > Oleaceae > Fraxinus > Fraxinus americana. The sequence goes on along the minus strand of CM068706.1, from coordinate 28,933,608 downwards.
TGGAGGCCTTAAACCCGAGCCTTCTGCCATGTTAAGCTGTGCTCTTCCGGACTTTCCAACACTATACCAGCCCCGGAGCCTGTTTCTCCGGAGGAACCATCGACGAAGAGATTCCAAGTGGGAGGCTCTGCTGGTTCCATATCCACTTCGATTTCAGGGGCCTTGGCGAATTCATCGACAAAGTCGGCCAGAGCCTGACCCTTGATGGCTGTCCGGGGCGCGTAAATTATGTCGAACTCCAGCTCTACCGCCCACTTCGCAACCTTCCCGAGGCGTCCGGTTTCGCAAGACCTGCCTTAGTGGGAAATTTGTCAAAACATGAACGCTGTGGGCTTGGAAATACGGCCTCAATTTCCGAGAAGCGATGACCAATGAAAGAGCCAACTTCTCCATATCTGGGTATCTCACTTCGGCGGGGAGCAAGGCTTTGCTCACATAGTATATTGGCAGTTGGTGCGCCGCTTCTTCCCGTACAAGAACTGAGCTGATCGAGCTTTCAGCTACGGCTAAGTATAGCAATAAGGGTTCCCCTTCCCTTGGTTTGCTGAGGAGGGGTGCTCGCCCCAAGTAGTTTTTCAACTCTTGGAACGCTTCCTCGCACTCCGAAGTCCATTGGAACTTCCCGCCTCCTTTGAGGGTTTTGAAAAAGGGCAGGCACTTTTCAGTGGCCCTTGAGATGAAGCGATTGAGTGCGGCTAGTCTGCCGGTGAGCCGTTGCACTTCCTTGGGCTTCTGAGGCGACCTCATCTCGATTAAGGCTTTAATCTTTTCTGGGTTGGCTTCTATTCCCCGTTGATTCACGATGTAACCCAAGAATTTTTCGGAAGCCACGCCAAAGGCGCATTTTAAGGGGTTCAGCCTCATGTGATACCTTCTTAGGGTTTTGAAGGCTTCAGCCAGGTGTTCGATATGCTTCTTAGCCACGAGGCTTTTCACAAGCCTGTCATCAACGTAGACCTCCATTGTTTTGCCGAGCTGATCGGCGAACATTTTGTTGACTAACCTCTGGTAGGTTGCCCCAGCGTTCTTCAGGCCAAAGGGCATCACCTTGTAACAGTAAAGCCCCCTATCGGTGATGAAGGAGGTGCTTTCTTCGTCGCCTGGGAACATCGGTATCTGATTGTAGCCCGAATAGGCGTCCATAAAGCTCAACAATTCGTGCCCGGCGATTGAGTCTACAAGTTGGTCGATCCGTGGGAGTGGGAAGTCGTCCTTTGAGCAGGCCGATTGAGGTTTGAGAAGTCGATGCGTGCACCCTCCATTTACCGTTGTGCTTCTTCACAAGCACGAGATTCGAAATCCACTTCGGATAGTTGGCTTAGCGAAACCGCATCGATGAGTCTCTCCACCTCCTCTTTCGGGGCCTCATACCTTTCGGCGTTCAACGCCCTCCTCTTTGTCTATGCGGAGGACGGCTCGGATCGACCCGCAAGCGATGGCAAATCGACCTCGGGATCTATACCAATCATGTCCTCATGCTTCCATGCGAAAACATCAAATTTTGTCGAAGGAAGCTTTTCGGCTCCTCCTTGATTTCCTCATTTAATTCCTTTCCGACTTGCAGGACCTTGGATGTGTCTTGGGGGTCTGCGGGAACGTTTCTAGTTCCTCCATTGGGGCGACTTGCGATTCCGACTCCACCGCCCTAGGGTCCGGCTCCTCCGTAGTCGTTTCGGATACGGCTTTCTGCCCATGATTATATCTTGGGTCGGAGGTTGTTCTTCAGGGGCCTCCGCCATTTCGGTTCATCACTATGTTGACTCGAGGCTCTGCCTTCCTAAGGGAGTTAAGATAGCACTCCCTGGATCCTATCTCGGTCGCTTCGAACGGTTGCGATCCTCGCTCGGTTGGGAACTTCATGCGAGAGGTGATGGATGGATGTGACTCATCCATAGTTCCTTTAGGGCAGCTCTCCCCAGACGCCATGGTAGGCGGATCGGCGGTCAACCACTAAGAACTCCATGAAGTGATGCGCTACACAGGGTGAGGTTCCCATTTCGACGGCAGAAGGGTGATTTTACCTCACGGGAGTAATCCGTCCCGGTGAATCGTAGAGAGGCGAGCTCATAGGTGTTAGCTCGTGATCCACCTTTGCCATTTTGTCAAAAGTTGTGCCAAACAAGATGTTGACCGAGCCGCCATTATCTACCAAAGATGCGTTTCGGCCCGTTGCGAGCCACCACGGCTCGACCACTGTGGCGTCGCAGGTGTGGGAAGTGCACTCCCGCAGATCTTCTTGAGTGAAGGTTATGGGCTCTGCAACCCTTCCACCTCGCGATTGGTTCACCAAGTAACTGACCATAGGTGGGGTTTTCGCCTCCCTGGTATAATTCCTCTGAGCATTTTTTGATTCACCTCCCACATGGGGTCCTCCAATAATGGTGTCTATTTCACGAATTGGTTGGTCGTCGTTCGAGGGGGCCGAATCTCTCTGGGGCGTTGCCCGTTCAGGCCTTTCCTATCATCGTTCCTATGGCTTGGAGAGTGCCGCCGCGTCTCCCCCTCCGGGGGACTGCGCCTTGGGTTTATTGCCTTCATAATTGTGTTCCCTGTTGTTGCGAGGGTTGCTTGCAGTGTTCGCTAAGCTCGCACAATCCCTGGTGTCATGGCCATAGTGGCGATGGATGGTGCAATAAGGTCGCGCTTCTGGGGGCCTATCTCTAGGCCTTCCTCCTCTTCCCCTATTTCTAGAGGTGGAGGGTCGCCCCATATTTCTAGCTGTGTTGCTCGCGCCTGGCCCAGCATCTTCGTAGGCCAAGGTGGGGACTGCATTGATTGTGGCAGTGGCTAACGCTTGTCCCGAAGTGGGGGCCACTGTGTGCCCAGCTTGAGTCCATTGCTGGCTTACTATTTGGGACGTGGGCCCCCTGCTTATCTGTCTCTGAGGCGGTGGGAGCCCTTGGACGGCCCCGTTTCTGTGATCGATCATTTCTTCGTTGACGATCTCTATTTTCATCATTTCCACCAACTCATCATATGTCGAAGGGTTCTTGCTTCGGACATCCCTCCAAAACAGTGTGTTTATGTTCAGTCCTCATTTCAGAGCTGAAAGGGCCTCCTTGTCCGTAACCTGCTCACAGTAGGTTATCTCATCGGTAAAACGAGCAAGGTAGTTTTTTAGGGTTTCCCCTGCTGCTTGCCTCATATCTTGCAAACGTTGAATATGAGCCTCCCCCTCTTTTTTAGAGAGGTATTGGTTCAAGAATGCTTTTTTCAGATCCGGCCAACTCCGTATGCTGAGTGGCGCCAACCTACTGTACCACACTTCGGCAGAACCGCCAAGAGTTAAGTGGAAAGCTCTGCATTTCAAAGCTGGCGAGGTGCCTCTGAGGCTCATCTGTGTTTTGTATTTGTTGAGATGCTTTTCCGGGTCGCCCTTTCCTTCATACTTTGGGATCTTAGGAGGAACAAAGTTGTGAGGCATCGGAAATGTGCGAAGCTCCACTGAAAGGAGTAAATTGTCATCATCGTCGTCAAGTTCATACGACCTACAGGCCCGTCGTAATCATTCCCATCGTCTCGAGGCGGACGCCGAGCCGTTCGGCGACTGTTTCCCAATCCACTTGGCTTCGCCTCTCCCGCCTATTTCTAGGTGGAGGGGCTTGGGCCTCTTGGCTTTGTCCTCGCCTGGCGCGAGTTGTTTGCGGAGGGGGCTGGTTCCTATTTCTAGGTGCCCGTCCGATTCGATCGAAAACACTGGCAGACCTCTGAGGTCGTTCATACTCCGGAGGAAAACTCTCTCCTGCAGGGGCTCCATCGGCTGGGGCAGCGGTGTAATTTGAAGTGTCCATTCCCACATCCCTTTCCACGGGAGCCTCTCCCTGGGGGCTCACATGGGTTCTCCTGCGGGATTCCGCCTCGGCTTGTCTACGTCCCGATTGCTGCGGGTGATGCGGGGCTTGAAAACCGCATTGGTTTTGCACTTGCATGAGTAGTTCTTGCATGGCTGCATTCTGAGCCGTGATGGTCCTCATGTTAGTGGCCATCTGGGCTACTTCGGCCGCCAAACGCGCTGCCGTTCTATTTCTACGGTAGCGATGATGGGGCCGCTATTGCGTAACGTTGGCTCGGATGATCTCTTCTTCAGAGACATCCCTTGCCCTCGCATTATCACCTTCACTGGAACTCATGGTCTGAGGCGGCTGCGAAAGACTCTTTTTCAAGAATCGACCCTTTTTTTTTTCAAGGGGGGAAATGCCAACCGGGCGTTTTAACAATTTTTGTGGGAGAACTCGTGGTTAAGTTAGTTCCCACAGACGGCGCCAATCTGTTGACCTCGAAAAATGGCTCGGACACGTGGCCAACAGGATATGTCTTCAAGTTAAGTCCTCCTGCACACGTAGCACGCCGTCAGTCACTCGTGGCCTCTCCCTGAGGGGGTAGGAGCGGCCGCAAGCACTCCGACGGTCAAGTCAGTTTTATATTCGACCGATAAGGGATTCGCAGGCGGTAAAGCACTCGCCGGGGAGGTAGTCGATATAGTGTCGATAAAATTGACAAAAATGAGGGAGAGGATGATACTTGGTTTTTGCAGTATGTAGGAGAGCAAAATGGGATTTTCCAATCCAATCTTTGGCACAATGAGGGGATATTTATACTAAGGATGGAAAGAGGAGGACCATTAGATGAGAGGACACGTGTTGTCAGATCCTCAAGGCTCGTCCCATCCTAGGTGTCACTCTGTCCCTCCATAGGTCGACTGGTATTGAATGTTTCTGCCATAGGCTGCTGATTTGACCGTTTGAGAACCTGCCGCACGTCCCATCAGTCAGAGATTTGACTTTGGGAAGATCTGTACAAAAGATCTTCGTAGAGGCGAGGTGTGGCAGGTGAAGCGTTGCAGCGTTGTAGAAGCAGAGTGCGGGCCTTTGTATCCACTGCGTACTTGTGGATGAGTCCGGTTCGTTCGCTGACGCGTTTTCAGTTCGTCCTTAGTGCAATCACCTCGGCATGTACAATCAGTTCGATTTTTGGTTTAATCACCTCGTCCGGCACGTGGCTTGGGCCACGGGTGTGGACACGTGGCGGGGTGAGGTGGCGGGTCTGACACAGGCCCGCAACAAATTGTGTTCGTAATTCATACAGACTGTTCACGATTTACGCATAATAAGTTATGTTAATGTATGTGTATGCAACCTGTGTAGATGAATATAGCTTGGACAAATCTGGAGAAAGCGCCTCAAGGGACTTTGAAGAACAAGATTCATCAGTATATTTAAATTCCCGAGACTTTTTAGTCTCTTTTGCTTGTGATTGACTGTGTCTGTGTGAACGGATGGTGGTACTGAAATTTAGATTTGGGGAAAATACAAATAAATAATGTGCTGGAGTTATTTTGCTGAATGTTGATTGGTATGATGGTGAAATTTAGGATAGGATTGAAGCTGTTATCACGAGTGAAACCGACGGAGATTTTCTTCAAATCCATTCCGAAGGAGCTTAAATGTGTAGAGATCACGTATCCATGGAGGTATTTTGTATTTGGATCCCTTTCTGTTGCATTTTCTTGGTTTCATTCTGACAAGTAAAGAAAGTCTTTCTGGCCCATTAAGCAAAGAATTGTAATCTGCAAACTATTAACACAGAGACTTGTTACTCTACTGACAGAAATCCTGGTAGCTAGATGAATTTTAACTTCTGTTCACCATGGCGTGAGTGAGAACGTATTACATGTAGGAACGTTTTATTCATCTTGATTGAAATACACGTTAAGAATGCTAGAGGAACTAATTTGGAGGCCTTGACTTAAAATTCTTCTCTCAGATTTACCAAATGCAAACATTTGAGAATTCTCAACATCTTAACCCTTGCACATCTTACATAGTACCGAATAGAAAAAGTGATACAGGACAACTTTTAGAAAATCTCCCATAAAGCTTCCTATGATTGGTTTCTTGCTAGGGGTGTTCAATGTGGATTGTGGACTATATGGCAATGAGCTTTGTGATGTACTGTTGACCATTTATTAAAGGGGGAGTAATGATTTTTTAGCCATTTTATTATCAACATCAGTGGTGCGGGAGCACATAAATTTAACAACGAACAATTGAAGAAAAAGAAGAGAAGGGGGTCCAAGAAGAAAAGAATGAGGACAAAGAAGAAAAGCAATTTAATCATCTAAATATATACCTATTACAATGAATAAGCCCTCAATATATAGAGCATCTAATCTAATCATCTAAATATTCATAATTCGAATTAAACTCTGTTTTGAAATCCTACCTAAACTAGCCCTATCTTTATTTTTATATATATTTTCTTCTTGGCTGATAGAACTCGATTTCGACGAGTTAGACTGCAACTTCTTAGCAAAGGAGGGAGATCTTTCTTCCTGACCAAATAACACAATCAATCACATGATAGCAATTGAATCTGCAAATCATCCCTAAGAATATGATATAACCAAGGGGGACAATCTTTCATTTTAATCAAGCAGCGACAAGAAACTCCATAAAACAAAAACTTATGCAACTCCTCTTCAAAAACTTCAATTTGTTGTACATAATGAGAAGTACAAGGGATTATCATTGTAAACTGGCCCGCAAAAACAAATGATTGTAACATTGTAAACGTGACATTTCATTCAAATGTAATAGCCAATCAAATATATCTTCGAGCTTATATTGTGTATCAAAAGTAAGCTATAAAATTTCATGAAAATAGTTTGCCTTTTTATCTTGATATGAAATTTAGGAACATTGACAACTAAAGAAGGAGCTAACGCAATATGTCTATAATTAGTAGGCAGCATTTGAATATCGATGGAAGAGTATGTAAGCGGACAATTTCCTTGGAAAAGAATGTGGCCACTTGGAGAGTCATTCATTTGAGGTAATACCATAACAAAGTAAACGTGAAAGTCACACAAAAGAGTAGGTGATATCAATTTTGGCATAAGGTCAAGGACACATGGAATGTTTAACTTAGGTGCCATTGTTATAGGTAATTTATCAACCGTGTCATGGTCTATTATATTGGTGCATTATATCAAAGACTAGTGTGAGAGAGATTCATGACAATTTTTAGAACTCTCATATTTTCTATCAGAATAGTCAATATGTTCAACTATAGAAATCTCATTTTCTTTTTCACGATGAGGACTAATATAGACAAACTTTTTTTTTAATAACCGTGGATGTCCGGGCCAACTTGCGCGCACCTCGACTAATCTCAAGGGGCCCTCAAGTTTACGGTCGGGAACTCACCTCAGTGGCCCTGAGGGGACTCGAACTAGTGACCATTGTGAAGCAAATCCAAGACCTGACCAATTGAGTAACCCCTCAAGGTTACTAATATAAACAAACTTAGGAAGAGATTTATGTGAGTGGAGTGGTATGCCTAGTTTTTTACATAACTGATGAATTTAAAAAGATATGGACCAACAATTAGCCTACCTATAAGCTTCCTCAAAGGATTGGGGTGCGAAAATGTCTTGAAGTAAAATTATTTCAGGATTTGAACCATTGATAAACCTAGACCCCATGATGTGGAGAGCTTCATAAATATGAAAACTGTATAATAGCTCTTCAAAATGGGTTAGATATCTACTACCAGTGGATGCACCTTGCCTACAATGGAAAAGGAATTGATTTAACAATTGCATTCAATAATACGCAGGGTCGTATTTGTTACTTAATCGTTTCATCTCATCCCACAAAGTAATAGTGTGTTGACCTGAAAAATTACGTAAAAATGATTTCCAATAGCTCTTGGAAGAACCGATCAGTTGCATATTAGGATGACAAATTCAACGAGAATCACTCAAGGTGTGAAAGACAGAAAACTTTTCAAGGTTATCGAGCCAATCCAGAATTGACTCTAGACTAGTCTAATCTTCAAAGTCTCACGATTGTATTGGAACTTGCCTGAAAGGATAATGAATGTCATCAACATAGTTCCTAGGTTAAGGATTGTATTGATAAGGGTAGGGGGAAAGCATACTATTGTGGTAACGATTTATAGGTTTGGTGTGTGTAAGAGATTTTATAGGGTTCATACATGATGTGAAGAGAGTGCCAAGACAAATCAAATTTTTGTCATATTTTTACTTTTTTAATTGGAAAAAAGTAACTAGAAATTCGATTTTTTTTTTAAATTAAAATTGACATGCCAAAACACCAAAATAAAAGCATTGTTTTCAACGTAAAAAAAATTAATACTTTACAAAACTCGAAAGAGCCAAATAGTGTCTCAATCATCAACTTCAAGTTGGTACGAATATGGTGGAAAATCAGTAATTGATTCTTCGGAGCGGCTGTTTTAGTCAACAGGAACAAAATAGATCATGGTTCTTGCAAAAGAAAAGAAAAGAAATTCTTTTTTTACTTATTTTTTAATAACCAAACAAAACTGAAAAAAAGGAACTATGGTTATATTGGTGGATTTGGGTTTGGAATTTGTGAGTAGTGGATTAACGGGTGTAGTCAATGAACATGTATAGAATAAGAATTATTCTTGTTGTACAGAACTATTCATCTACCAGATGAATCCAGATACTCACATGGTGGGTTCCACGCTGAATAAAAAATGGCCAAAAATCCCACCCACCCCCCCATGTTGTGAGTCTCTGGCAGCGTGATGCAGCAGACTTCATAGAATAATGGTGTGGAATAATGGGCTGTTGGGTTCGACTAAGAAATTTGTGAGTTATTGTATTGATTAATGGGCAAAGGTATGTAGGCGAATGACCCGGTTTATTGTTGGTCTAATGGGTGGAATTATATGTTGAATTGGACATGGGTTGATATTGGGGTATGGGGTTTGGGTATATTTGATATGGAACAAGAACTTTCACGAACAGCACTTCTGCAATTTTTTGGAATATAACAAGTAATAACAATAACTAAACAACAAATGCACTGTTTTTGTTTTTGTTTTTGGAACTAAGAACAAATACCAAAGAACCGGGGAAAAATTGTTGCAACTGTTTTTTTATTTTTTAAAGAAGGAATGAAACAGAAACATCCGTGCCGTTAAATTTGTTTTTAAGCACTAATGCCCTTGGGTTTATCAGTTGTGGCGGATGATGTGTATGGATTGGATGGAAACGGTTAGTCGGTTAAGGTTTGACAGTTTGAGAATGAAAGGTGTTAGGCCGAAAAAGAACGACTTGCTATTATATCAAATTGACGCAAGAGGGTATTAAGAGCTTGTTTGGTAATACTAAAAATCCAATTAAAATTGAAAATATAGTTGTTATTGGGTCCCATGATGAGTGCGTTTTGTGCACTTATTTAAATCATATTACTTGGGTTTCACGTCGTTAAATCATTTATTTTTACTTAACTTCTGTTACTTTTCTTTTGTTTTTAATTAGGGACTCGTTTGAAGCAATTGCAAAGGAAGAATGCTAAAATTGAAGGAAATCTATAGTTTTGGAATTAAAGTCGACACTAGAGAAATTGAAGGACTAAATTGCACTAATTCGAAAGATGGGATGACTTGGAGAAGATAACATTAATGGGCTGGACTTGCATTAATTCTACACTTCAAATAGCACTTGGAAACTGAATTTTAGTAGAATGGAATCATTGATTGGCGGCTAATGATTATTTGGAATTGGGCCTGTGGACTTGAATTAGGATTAGGACTTCAATTAAGTTGGAATTCTAATTTTATTGGACTAAAATTGGCGGCTACTGTGGAAGGAAATTCTGGTGCACTATTAAATATATATATACACATGCAGACAGGAGGGTTTGAGCGGTGGGGTTCTTGGGGGCTGAAATTAATCTACGTACAGAACCCCGCCGCTGGAGGAGAAAGAAAAAGATCTAGAGCAGGCAAAAGACAAAAAACAACTGGAAGTTTTTGGGCTAAAATTATACATATACGCAGACAACCCGATAGCAGAAAAGGGAGGAAAACGCAGATTGGAACTGAAGAAAAGAAGTGGACGCTGCAAATTAATTTCTTGATGTGGCGGCAGATTAATACGTGGAAAAAATTAATCACGTTTCGTCAATTTTTGGTGATGTCGTTCCACTTTTATTTATTTAATTTCAATATCATGTTAAGCTAGATTTTTATGTGCTAGGATTTACGATGAACCTCGCATTTTGATCTTTTAATTATTTATTTTGCAATTTGACAGTTAAACACGTTTGATGGTTATTGAATGATTTATATACACTTCTTGTCTCCGTAATTATAGTGCACGATAATTGTGTGAGTTTAGGTGGTTTATTTCATGCATTCGAAAGAAGGGAAATAAATTCAACAAGGTATAAATCGTCGTTTTGTTCATAGAGGATAGAAATATACCGATATGCATTACGTGAATCTCTAAGTGTTTACAAAACTACATGCATTCTTATATATTACATTTGTCATAGAAATATAGTCAAATGGTATACTAGGATAGGTTCAATTCTACTCGAAAGAGATTGTTGAATATGTTAGAAACATTGATTCTTCAAACGATTCATCGTGTTGTCAAATTGTGAGATAGGGGTTGAGAGTGAACTTTGCTTGGTGATTCGGGATCCTAGTGCATTTTTTTCACATATTACTTTCTCCAAACTTTTTCATTTAATTTAATTAATTAATTCATTATTGTTTGCATTTAGTTTAGTTACAACTTAGTTATAAAAATCAATCATATTTCATGTTTCGGTTAAGGTCGGAATAGGTAAAATCGAACTAGTAAATCTCTGTGGGAACGATACTTGGACTCTAAAATCCATTTTATTACTTGAACGATCCGTACACTTGCGGTAATCAAAGTCGAACGCAATAACGGCTAGTTTTTGGGTCCCACTCGTCTAATAAAAGTTAACAATAACGGCTAGTTTTTCAATTTTAATCTGATTTTAATCCCCACCAAACACACTCTAATTTGACAACGAACATTTGAAGAACAAGTAGAGAAAGGAGATCCAACAAGAGAAGAATTGAGGGCAAAAAAGAAAATCAATTTATCATATATTCAAGGGTACCTATCACAATGAATAAACCTTCTATGTATAGAGCAACTAATCTAAGATCAAGGAACTTATACTAGATTAAAACTAATCTAATCATCTAAACATTCATAACTTGAGGTAAACTCTTTTTAAAAATCCTATCTAAACCATCTCTATCTTTATCTCTCTCTCTCAGTCAATTGTAGGAATATAAGGTTGATTTGATCACTAATCGGGTTTCATTTAGCATTGAATTTACGGTGAGAAGAATGAATTTATGGTCCTGGCACTGTAGAAAAGAGGAAGAATCATGGAGGAAAAATAATAAGAATGTATAGGAAAAGAATGTAGAATTCATGAACCTACCCAAGGAAGACATATCACACAGTTTCAAACATAATATCATTATTTCACTGTGATAATCTCAATTAAAATTAGGGGATCAGTAAATTACTTTACTATTAATTTATAGACTTCAGAATAAGGATTGAGATATGAAAGTTAAGATATAAAATATTTGACCACCAAAATTCATTCTAGACCAACTAGGATTTTATCTAAGCAAGCAGTATAAGTAAATTAAAATGAGAGTCACGGACCTGAGTATTACCCTTTCCAACAATTATAAAAGACGAAAATACCATTACACAGAATGAATCCTAAATCATAAATTCTAGCAGCATGTTAACACTTGTACACTTTAACTGAGTAAAATTATGTCAATGTGGAAGAAGTTTGCAGGATTAATATCTGCAGATATATATGCTGGTACAACACATATCAGTGTATATCATCTGATTGTTACTGTTTCGTTATTAATTTTGTTTCGATAATTTGCAGTTTGAATCCCCGACTCGTCCGCCGAAGATTAAGGCATATAGCCTTCAGGTAAATTTATAGTTATATTTTTGTTATCATTTTTACCACCTTGATTGTTGGTTCTTGCATCTCATATCATTGTTGGTCCACTATAACTTAACACATCAATGTTGCTGCTAGAATTATACAAAGGTTCAAGTATTGCCTTCCATATTTACACCAACAGTCTAGGGAGAAGTATAATAAAGTGTGGTACAGTGTTTCACTGGTCATTGTTTAAACCCCACAAGTATAGCTTGAAGTACAACTACAGTGAAATGCTTTTGTTGTTTTGAGGCGTTGAATATTATTTCTGTCCACTATTCAGAAAAAAAGGGATACTTTTCCCGTAAACTGATCAACTAGAGTAATCATATTGCTAAATTTAAATTGCAAGTGGCAAAAGCTAGTTTGACTTAAGATTCTCAACTTGCCCTCTCAAGCTTGTCAATAAACTTGTCGTTTTGGCATGCTATGTATTTCTTGAAATTGAGGCTTCGGTAACCTGATGTCATAAGTCAGCAATTACTTTTAGTGGACTAGAACGGCTATCTTTTTTTCGATCAAATGTCAATTGACTTCAACTTGCTTTATTTTGCCATGTTAAGCTATAATTGCGTAATGCTTTGTTTGCAATAAACCTTCACACTGTTCTTCATTTAGCTTCCTTTGAGAGAGAATGACAAATGATTCCTAGTGCAAAAGCAATACTCATTTGGGATAAATATATAAGCTGGACTATTAACCTTTGGTAATGTTTTAGTCACCACTGTGCTTGTTATCAGTGCTCCCGCTTTGTGATTGACAACAGTTGGGGCATCTAGTTGTTGCACCAATGCATTCCAATTTCATTTAATAGATCCAAACTACACTTCTTTGGGACACAGGAAAATTCTTTTTTTTTTTGGGCCACCTCAATATCTTCAACTCAGCTCCGTTATCTTAGATTTTTACTCTCAATCTTTTGGCAAGGGAATCCTTCGGATTATGTATTCCAACTTAGTTATTTATGGTCAGTATGATTTCGTGAACATGTACCATTAGTATGGTTAACTTACCACCCTGTGCACTTTTAAAAAACATGGTTTGGTTTTTCAAACCAAGCTTACGTTTATTGTTTTACTCCATAGAGAGACTTTCTTAGCCTACATATGACCTACCTTCTCCGAAGATTTTGTTCAATATCAAAGACAATGCCATGTACACTCTTCCTATATATCTTAACGATGGAAATCATTCTTGTCTTTCTAACTGGTGTAGTAGAATGAGAATATAATTTGAAGAACCAAAAGTTGAAGTAGAAGAAGTAGGAAGGGAGCGGTGGAGTTCTCAATTATGGCAACCAATAAGATTTTCGTAAACCAATGTTATTTTCTATTACGCTCTTCGTGAAGAGAAGGTATGTGCCTTGTGGAAGTAAGATTGATCTTCAATGAATATGGCGTCCACTTTACAAATACTTTCCTGGACTTTGGACAGAAGCAATTGGGGCCATTTTGAGTTGGTGAACGCCTGCACAAAGATACATAAGAAAATCGGGGTCTAGCTTGCTTTGAGCCCACTTGGCACGTCTTTTGCTTTTGTTTCTTGAGGAAGTTACCTTAGACGAGCTTCCTCTAAAAGATCTTTTTAGTTCAAACATGTTCAAAAACAGCTTCTGGCTTTTCAAAAGCCCAACCAAACGAGCCCTTAATCAATGAGCAAAATACCGGGTCAATAAAGAAGTTGGCCTTTTCAAAATCAGGGACCTTTTTAAGCTATTTAACCCTTCACTTCCCATCCTATACAAATTACCATATGCTTTACACTATAAGATAAAAAAAAATATATATATTATTTTAATCAAGGTGTTGTGTTATTTTTCCAAAAAATCTCAGCATATCCATATGAGTGCATATTTGGGTGTCCTAATTTAAAATGCCACAACATAGTTTCACTTTGGAAGAACTCTCACATTGTGAAACCTGTCAAGCATTCTCGACCTCTTCTTTGACAATAAATAAACCTCGAACTAGAAAGATTTACCTACTTGGCCACTTTTCCTAATCTAAAAACCATGGACTGATTTTCTTTACTTTTCTTTCTTTTATTTATTTATTTATTTTTTGTGTTGTAAATCATAGAAAAATTTACCTACTTGGCCACTTTTCCTGTAAATGGAGAAGTAGAATAGCACTGGCTCATGAATTTTGGAGATATGCAAAGTGTTTCCTCGCTCAAGACCGGAGACTTGAAACTTGCATGTTTTCCCAACACTCTGAACTTTGTGCTGGTCCGCAACCAGAAATCCTCAGTTGTTCTGTTGTTTTGTTTCTTCTTCCCCGGCATTGAGGCTTCCCGTGGAGTTTCCATCTTATGTGGCCTGATCTGTTGCAATGATGACACAATAGTTTGTCCTTTGATCAGGGTTTGACAGAAGAACTTCGTAAGTTGCCAAAAACTGAAGATGCAGATCAAGAAATAGAATTTCAATTATTTGTGGAAAGATATCAATCTGTAGAACCGTTGATAAAAGCAAGAGATGTTGTGTATGAATAACTCACATATTCTTCTATGTACCCGCAGGATTACTTTGGAGCTTTCAAACAAAACCTTTAATCCTTCGTTGTTACAGCCCCTCTCTAATCTCTTTAACAAAGCTGAAAGCTCATTACTAAATAATGAGAGACCGTTCTTCTTACCGAAATTCTGTTGTTCAGGGCCATTTTGGATTTCAGTGTTGAGCCTTCCTTTCTTGAATTTTTCTTTTCGTGACTGTAAAAATCAAGCCTTCCTTTCTTGAATTTTTCTTTTCGTGACTGTAAAATCAACGTGGTTTCTTCTCTTCTTATTGTGAAATAAAATTCTCTCGCACATGGAATAGACGTTTATATAAGTTTAATACCCCAGAACAAACATTTATTATATTTATTAAATTATCATGTCAAGGAAATGTAAAATTTATGCATTTACTTTGTATAAGGGGCTCAGTTGTTCACACGCAATACTTCTATGGATCAGCCATGTTGCTGCCACTGACATCAGTTCTTACGGTATGCATCTGTATATTTGGCAAGAATGTCGAACTTTTTGTAATTCTTTTTAGAAAAAATGGCTTATCTTCTTTGCCTTATGTTGTAGTTGATACACTGTATGAAGTATCTGATTTAATTTGTACGCTCAGTTTTAGTTGTTTGAGTTTTATGCAGTTTCTTCCACTGCCTAACATCCCATTCTTTTGGATCTTGTTCCGTACTTATTCGCACCGGAGAGCTGCAAAGGCAAGTGAAATTTCTTAAACCATTATCTCATTAGAGTTCTAGTAATTGTTGCCTAATCCATTTCTACATATAGCTCTGAAATTGAGAAAGATTTCTTGAAACTTCTACTAACACAATAACCTTATTTACATATATGTTGTGGAATTTCCTGTTTACGTCTAAAGTTTCAATCAAAGAATCTGATCTAATGTACAGGAAAAGCAGTAACTAGGATTTCTAACGAGTTTATTTGCTTAAATTGATCATTTTCAGGGAAGTGAGAAGCTTCTTCATTTAGTCACTGATGATTGCACTTGTCCGAATCAGCATCTTGAGACGAAGATGCGTGAGAGTACAGCATCAAACTCTGATAAAGGAAGTGATGATTCTGTTGGTCCTACATGGGTAGGTATCTTAATATTGTGATTTGTGAAATATTAATTGCAATAATTGATATGCTCATAGTTCTTTCTTTTGCTTTGTCCCTTCCCCTGGATTTTGTTTTCTACCATTCATCTTGGTTGCATAGAGCTACTTCTAATTAAACTTGCTTATTTTCTGGACTCCATTAAATACTGGGACTTGAATGTTGATAATTGTTGCTTTGTGAGTTTGTTATCAAATAGTACTTCAACAACTGAGTACTTGTCCAAATAGGGAAAATTCAATGATACCGTAAATAAACTGGATACACGAGGCTCTGATCTTGCAGTTCAGATTTTGGGTGCGCTTCTCTTTAAGTTGCATGACCCTTTCGCCTCTCTTCACCTCTCGAAATGCTGGTGCTGCTAAATTGTATTGTGT
This sequence comes from Fraxinus americana, assembly GCA_035079005.1. Lineage (NCBI taxonomy): Eukaryota > Viridiplantae > Streptophyta > Magnoliopsida > Lamiales > Oleaceae > Fraxinus > Fraxinus americana. The sequence continues at coordinate 28,917,803 of CM068706.1, read as the reverse complement.
TTTTCAAACTCAACGTTTGCCTCAAATTTTTTTTATTTTTTTTTATGGAAGGAAACTTATGCACTTTTTCTGTCCCCTACTGTTCTTTATTTTTTTTAATAAAAAGTCTAGCACCTAATATTCTCATAATTTTTAATTTGGTTAATTTGGGTACTCACTATCTCCATGATTTCCGTGTCAATACATGAGCTTATCACTATTTTTATTTCCTAATTTTCACATTCTGACGTACTTCATATTTTCAGTCTAGGTTTTTGCTTCGTCCAAGGAACTTGATGATGTTATTCACCGCGATGATGCCAATGGTCTTAGTAAATGTAGTATCAAAAAATCTGCGAGAAATTCAATTTGAATACAATGGATGTTATTAAGTACCAAGATAACATGTAATAGAAATTGCATTTTCTACGAACATCTGTTTGACGGATTCCATTAATTGTTCTAGACATTTTTGCCAGTTGCTGATGGAAATTGAACATAATTGAAAAGTACTTGTGCAGTTAGAACTACATAAAGAAGCTCTTGGCACAGGAGGCTGAGTTCAGATTATGAACATTTAGAGCATGTTTGGAAAAGCTTTTTAAAGCTTAAAATTTCATCACTTAATTACATTCTATAACCCATATTCCCAAAACTATCAATCTGGCACCCTAAAAGCGAAGATAGAAATACGAGGTTTATTGCAATGTCTTTAAATTAAAAGAATAAAGAATGTTTAATTGACTTTATTTTTCATAAAAATGTAATTTTTTTCCACTTAAATTCTTATTTTTGAGATATTTGATTGGCAATTTTTCCATAGAAAAATATTTTTTAACTTTTGGTCATATGATCCTATTTTCCTCAAAAAAAAAAAAAAAAAAAAAATCATTTCTTTAGGGAGGATTGATTTTTATTTTTCAGGTAATTCATTGTCTCTCTCATCTATTCGTTTTCTTTCATCTATACACCAATAAAAAATAGACAAGTATAATATTTTCTAGGTTGAAAATCAAATAAATCAAACACATTTAATTAATAATTTTCATATAAATAAGTTTTGAAAATTGAATTGTCTAGAGTTTATTTTCTTTCCATACAAATTTCATGCTATCAATCAAAAGCAAATGTTTTTCACCTTTCTTCAAACAGAATGAATAGAGATAGCATCAAATCAATTTACGAAATGCCTTGTGGATATTTTTCAATGCTTGGCTATTCACGGAACGCTTCAGCTCATCAACTTTTGGAAGAAATCGAAGAATTTCTTGGGAATTCTACAAGATCCGTTCGTTCTTTTTTCTTCGATAGATAATTAGAACTTCATTTGGGTTTGAATTTTACTAAGAAATCCACTAGAGGTTAGAAATGACTGAAGAAAAAACAAAATCTTTCGTCCCTTGTTTAACATTTATATGATGTGGCTTTGTAGTAAAGTTACATTACATGTAATGACCGTATCAGAGATTTATTGCATTGTGGTATTGTTGACACACCAAAAATACAATCCAAATTGAATAGTCCAAAGAGTGAAGCCCAATTGGAGAAACCAGGATAAAGACCCAAATAAGGTTATTGGTGAATGTAGAGGAAGCCCATGAACACACTAACATCATCACCCAAACCTGCAAGACGCCCAGAGTTTGGACGAATGGAGTGCCTCACTGTCGCTAAGAGCGACAACCTCGTTTTCGATCGAACCTTCGAGTCGCCTAGAATCTTAATACATGAGATATTATGGTCATCCAGAATAGCAGTTACTGAAATAGTTATCGAGCCGATTATCACATTCCACGATTTAAGGAGTCAATTTGAAGGCAGTTGAACAACAAAGAGTAATGTCAGCAGTTAGAGATGGCAGTTCCATGACAAATTAGCTACCATGAAGAAAATGGGTAACAGTTTCTAAGCGGTTTGTCACAAAAAAATTATCATGGGAATATAAAAAGAAAAATAGATATAGAGAAAGGACGCCCGAATTAAACACTCTCAAACAGAGAATACGTAATTTCAATTTCTTAGATTAATTTTAATTATCATTTTTTCAGTACTCGTGTGCTTGCGCCCCTTAGAGGCATTCTGTTTATTTTCAGTTGTAACTCTCATCAATAAAGTACCCATTTTTGGGACTTTGTCTCAAAAGGTTTGCCCCTTACATAATTGTCTGAATTTCTTTTTTAATTGTTAGTGACTACCCACGCGAAACAATTTGACACGCCCAGTGGGACATTGGTGTTTATTGTTGAAGATACAAAAAGTGAAGCACTATACCTCATAAACATTCTGATAAGGAACCAGTAAGTCAAGAAGTAGTCCAGTCTGTAATCGAGTGATATGAGGAGTAGCAAAACTCTCCACGAACATAGGGACAAAGTCAAAGCAGTCACTGTCGTTACAAACCAATGACAAAGTTGAGTTCTCGAACCATGCGTGCATTACTCGGCGAACTCACAAAGGATGTCGTTGAACAGGTAAATTTACGAAATGTTCATAATATGGAAAGATTTACCCAAAGTGGGAATGCACATTATGATAATATGGCCAAACAACTGAATACATTAAATGAGATAATGAACAAGTTAGTAGGCCAAATATGTCAGCCAGTTATGCCTGTTGCAAACCACTTTCAAACCAGGACAATTGTGAGACATAATTCACCACATAATTCTTCTGGTTTGAACTTAAATCAATGACTATAACCATCCTTTGGTCCATCTACTTCAAACCAGGGGGGTAGTGGGATGCTAGACTCGAATGGTGGTAATAGAATTAACAACCTCGGAGGTAATTTAATTATAAGAGATAATGTCCTGAATGATAGACAGAACGCCCCGCGTATTAATGATGGTTTAAACATTCAGTTTAATGGTAATAATGGCCCAAACAATGGCAATTTTGTTTCCAACCAATGACCAAACGTTAGGCCTCAAACGAATCAACCATTAAACTAACTCGTAGGAATTTCATATGATCCCAATGTCATGTTAAGGAATCAAATCATGGAGATAGTGCAGGATCAAATGGCTCTTGGGGTACGTCCTGTCATCAGGCCTACTTATACGAAGCCATATCCTGATTGGGTAGATCAAGCATATCCATGGCCTAGAGGGTACAAAGTGCCAGAATTTTCATTATTAACTGGTTTATGAGAAGTATCTACTCTAGAACACATAGGGCGATTCACATTGCAGAGTGGTGAAGTAATCGACTACCATAAAATGAGGTTGTTCCCTAGTTTATTAACAGGAGTAGCCTTCTCCTGGTTCATTAACTTGCCAGTAAACTCTGTTCAAACATAGCAACAATTGGAACAATTGCTTCATACTCAGTTTTACATGACTGAATCTGAAGTTACTTTGGTCGATTTGGCGAATCTACGTCAAATGCCAAATGAATGGGTAGAAGGTTTCCTTCAAAGGTTCAAAATAGCAAGAAGTAGGTGTTTTGTACCTCTACCCGAAAAGGAATTTGTCAAAATCGCTCAAATCTGTCTAAGTTTCGATCTAAAAAAGAAATTCCAGGATAGAGAACTTCGAGATCTTTTCCAATTGAGCGCAAATGTGATTAGGTATGAATGATTAATAAGAGAAGAAGAACAAATGAAAAATTCTAGCAGGGGACTTGTTATAGAGACCCAAATTTTGATATTCATGCCATTAATGACGAATATTTCGACCAAAACGAAATATGGTTGGCCGAACTAATCAAAGGAGATGCATATACTTGTCCTATAATGGCTATGCCTAGAACATCGAGCAATGATGAGCCTATAAAAGATGAAGGTAGAAAGGTTAGAACGTTCTCAATCGATGTAACCAAAGCTAATCTTATATTCGATAAATTATATAAGGATAAGCAGATAAAGTTGAGCGATAAACATAAGTTGTCAGCCCTGAACAAATTAAGGGTAAAAAATATTATAAGTTGCATAATGTATGGTCACATTTGACTAACAACTGTTTGGTTTTTCGTCATGCGTTACAGGATGCCATCGAATCAGGACGAACTACGTTCGAAGATAAGAAGAAGATGGCAGTGGATGAGAACCCTTTCCCACAACAAGTTGGAGTAAATATGGTGACAATTGGTTTTAAAAACAAGTTGCCAAAATTCAAATTGGTCATAGATGACAGAGAAGAAGACTCTGAGCCACTCCTCAATGTCTTCGAACGCATCAAAGGGAATGAATCCAAGTCGGATGAAGATGTCCTATGTGCAAGATGTAAAGGAGAAGTGAGTGCGAAAATAGGGAACTCAGGAATAGGGCATCGTCACCATCACCCTGATTTTGTTCTAGACGCCCAGCCAGTTAGAGGGCGAGGTACGTCATTCTATAGAGGATCGCCTTTTGAGGGCAGTTCAGGCCAACGAATAATGTGAGGACATTTAGGCCGCAACCTCGCCAACCAAATGTATGGTATTCATTCTAGTATAATGCAGGAAGGGTGACACCCTTCAACGAGATGACTAGAACCCAACAAAGGCATTTTCAACAGAATTATGGACGAATGATGAGGCAACAACAGGGATTGACACGTTCTAAGGTGCCTAAGATACTCGAGGTGGCCAATCAAAATGTCTTCGGAGACGTGAAGAGACTGGTACAAGTGAATTGATGGAAGAACTGTCAGAAAGTTCTTCTGGGAGATCGAAATTTGAGCGAGACAGAAGGGATGAAGAAGATCCAGATCAACCCCTTACTATTCAGTTTGGTACGTTACCTCCCGTCATAGCTAATAATTATTTACTAGCCAACGAATTCAAGAACAAAGAGGATAACGAAGAAGCGTGTGTATTGGAATGTGAAAAAGGTAAACTTTCGGAGGGGCCTACAATGATGTAGAGGATGATGGCATGACAGACATCAAAGAAGAAATTGATCTGGAGGCAGAAAGAAGAAAGAGATGAGTATCGCGTAATACTCTGTTCAAGCAATTACATCGAGAGGGAGTTCGTGAAGTAGACTTGTTAGGGAAACTATCTGGGCGTTCTTTCTATTATTATGTGCTGTACGGGACGCCCAAAAGGAAAACGAGAGTACCTCGCTCTGAAAAGTATGGATCACCTCCAATAATATTACCTCCTCCCACAGGTTGGGTAATTGAAAAGGAAGCCCCAGAAAGTAGTAAAAAGAAAGTCCAAGAAGCAGAAGCTCAGTGTGACATACTGCACGTTGACTTATCACAAAAGGATTGTTCAACAGAAGACACGCAAGAAGTGAAAATAGACGTTGCTGAAAAGGTTATTTTTAAAAGGCCAGCCATGAAGTTGACCAAACACTTGAGGCCACTATACGTTAAGGCTCTAGTTAACGATATACATGTGGCGAAAGTACTCATCGATAATGGAACAGCTATAAACACCATCTCATCTAGTATGATGAGGAAAGTTGCAAAAACAGAAAGTGATATAATTCCAACAGAAGTCATCCTTAAGAGTTTCAATGGAGGAGCAACTTCAGCTAAAGGGGTTATGCCATTAGACATAACTGTTGGGACGACTACTAAGACCATAGTCTTTTTCGTGATAGATGGTCCTACCAGTTACAATGTGTTATTAAGTAGGGATTGGATACATGGAAGTCACTGCATACCTTCATCACTCCATCAATACTTGATTTTCTGGAATGACAAAGGTGAAGCAGAAGTGGTGCACGCAGATCATAGAACTTTTATTGCAGAAGCAAACTCCGTGGAAAGGTTTATGTACGAGAGAAATTATGGACCTGTAAGAGTAGCCTAAGATGGAGAAGAAACTCAGATTATTGCGCAGAGCGAAGAGCCATTTTCAGTAGATGAGCTCACTGATATGTTCAGTCAAATGCGGTCAAATATAGTGGCCCTGGAGGAGCCAGTAATTGACAAAAAAGTAATCAAAGAGTTTTAAATGAGCTGTAAGCAATAAAGGCAAATGACCGATATTTAGGCCTTCAAAGCCAAGTTAGGGGCTTTCAATAAAGAATGTAAAGACAAGACAAAAGAAGAAGTAGCTTTGAAAGTATTGGGAGACAAATTGGCAGTGTTCGAGTTGAAACAAAGTATTGGCCGAGAAGTCAACAAAGTGGACTATTTAGAAGAAGAAGTGCCGTAAGAGACATGGATGATGAAGTAATAGGGATCATCAAGCCTAGATATGCTCAAACACAAGACCCTCTGGTCAAAGTGAATATTGGCAATGAAGGGGAATATCGCCCAACATTCATCAGCCAGATGCTCAATCAAGAGGTTAGTAACAAATTAATCGCTTTATTAAAAGAATATAAAGATTGTTTTGCTTGGGAATATGAATATATGCCTGGTTTAGATAAACATTTGGTAGAACATAGATTACTAACCAAGCCAAGTTTCAAATCTCATAAAAAACCCCCTAGGCGTTTTGCTCATAATGTACTTCCCGAGATAAAGAAAGAAATCGAGCGATTATTAAAAGCAGACTTTATTAGAACGGTTAGATACGTGGAGTGGTTGTCCAATATCGTGCCGGTAATAAAAAAGAATGGGAAGCTTAGGGTGTGCATAGACTTTAGAAACCTAAACCTGGCTACACCCAAAGATGAATATCCAATGCCTACAGTAGATTCAACTGTCAAGCACGTAATATATTCCTTCATGGACGTATTCAAGATATAATCAAATTTATATAGTTGAGGAAGATATATACAAAACTGCCTTTAGATGCCCTGTATCTTTAGGATGTTTTGAATGGGTAGTTATGCCTTTCGGCCTAAAAAATGCAGGAGCGACGTATCAAATGGCAATGAACTTGATTTTTCACGATATGATAGAGAAGTTTGTTGAGGTGTATGTAGATGATATAGTGGTCAAATCTATTAAAGAAGAAGACAATTTTGAATAGTTGAGATGTTCATTTGAGCGAATGAGGCAATATAAACTAAAATTGAATCATTTGAATTATGCATTTGGTGTTAATGCAGGAAATTTCATTAGTTTTTTAGTGCACAAAAGGGAAATTGAACTTGACAAAAATAAAGCGAAGGCCATTTTAGAGGCCAAACCTCCTAACAATAAAAATGAATTATAAAGGTTTTTAGGCCAAGTAAACTTTTTAAGACGCTTTATTTCTAAATGTGTAGGGCAAATTAAAACTTTTTCACTGCTTTTAAAGTTGAAAAGTCAAGACGAATTCGTCTCGAAGGAAGGGCATCAAAAGACTTTTGAAAGCCTAAAAACATATTTATTAAGTCCACCAATGCTGGTGTCACCAACCAAGGACGGCCAATGAAAGTATATATATCGGCTGAACAAGAATCAGTAGCTGGAATGGTCGCACAAGAAGACCAATTTGAAGAAGAAAGGGCTATTTACTACTTGAGTATACAATTAACAAAATGTAAATGTAATTACTTTGTCATTGAAAAATTATGTCTTGCATTGTATTTCGCATGTACAAAATTAAAGGCTTATTTACGGCCTGTGACCATTTATTTGATTTCTAAAGTAAATCTGATTAAATATATGTTTTCTCGTCCTATTCTACATCAAAGGATTGGTCTTTGAACTTTAGCATTATCAGAGTTCGAAATACAATACATACTCTAAAAGACAATAAAAAATCAAGCTTTGGCCAACTTTCTGACCAATCATCTATGCCTTGACATGCCTGAAGAAATTGAATTAGAAATTAACTCATTCGAATTAAAACCTTGAGTTTTATATTTTGATGGGTCAAAAACCTGTAAAGGCACAGGAGTAGGAGTGACATTGATAAATCCTTTGGGGATTTGTTACAAATTCGCATTCATTTTGGATAGAATATGCACCAATAACCAAGCTGAATATGAAGCCTTAATTGTGGGTCTAGAATTAATGATGGATATGGAGATAAGGAATGTGATTGTTAGGGGTGATTCTCAATTGGTAATTCACCAATTGATCGGTGATTTCAAGTGCCAAAGTGATTCCATTATAAATCAATATGAAATTGCCCAAGAATTGTTGGAAGAATTCGACCAAGTAGAGCTTCAATGTGTCAATAGGATATATATAATGACATAGCAAATGAGTTGACTCAGATGGTCTCGGGATATTTAAAAATTTTAAATTGGGAATCTACTTGTGAATATGGAGTAATATTGCCCGAGTCCAAAGAAGGGCGAAAAGAACAGAAATTCATTGCATACAGGATGGAGATGCAATAGATTGAAGGACAAAGATCAAGAGGTTTTTTAAAGAACCTAATAAAGGAGGTGATAAAAAATAACGTTGCGTTTGCTAAATTACACATTCATAGATGAAGAGTTATTTAAAAAACGCTCTGATGGTATTTTACTGAAATGCGTAAGTTTGCAAGAAGTCAGAACGATCATGACTGAGGTGCATGAAGGGGTATGTGGAGCTTATCAAGTCGGCCAAAGGATGAGATGGTTGATTATTAGGAGTGGATATTTTTAGCCCAAGATGGGAGAATCGTGTGTTCAATACGCGAAGAGTTGTCTAGCATGCCAAAAGTATGGTCCAATACAGAGAGCGCCGACAAGAGAGATGACACCAATCATCAAACCTTGGCCGTTCAAAGGCTGCATGATAGACCTGATTGGGAAAATTTATCCCCCATCGTCTAAGCAACAAACCTTTATTATAGTTGCGACCATTTTCTTCACTAAGTGGGTAGAAGCAATATCTTTAAAAGAAATCACCCAAAAGAGTGTCATAGAATTTATCCATGATCATACTATTTATAGATTTAGAATTCCACAAACTTTGATGGTAGATCACGGAATTTCCCTGAATGGAGATCAAGTGAAGGAATTCTTGTGCGAGTTTGAAGTTAAGTTAGTGAACTCCACACCATATTATGCTCAATCTAACGGATAGGCGAATCTTCTAATAAGATTCTAAAAAATATCATAAGAAAAATGATAGATGAAAATGCCAAAAATTGGCATGAGTGTCTAAACAAGGCCTTATGGGCTTATAGAACATCGCCTCGGCCAAGCACCAAGGTTACTTCTTTCCAACTTACTTATGGACGGAGGCCGTTTTGCCTATGGAAATCAACGTGCAATCAATTAGAGTATGTTTGCAACATAAGGTAAATGATGGTGAATACGCTGAGTCACTAATTCAAAACTTGTTGGAGTTAGACGATTTAAAATTGGACGTCCTAGACAGATTGCGAGTCCAGAAACAAAGAATGACTAAGTTTTACAATAAAAAAGTTATAGCTAAATCCTTTAGCTTGGGCGAGTTGGTTTGGAAAACAATACTTCCTTTGGATAGCAAGGACCTGAAATATGGCAAATGGTCGTCCAATTGGGGAGGGCCATATAAAGTAAATAGTGTGTTGCCTAATGGAGCTTATCATTTAGAAAATTTAGATGACACCAAGCACATGAGATTTATTAATGACAAATATTTAAAAATATATGTTCTTTTCTTATGGGAAAGTGAACACATAAAAGTGTAATCAATATTGTGTCAAACGACCGTAGATAAACAACACAGGAATGAAATACGTTCAAATAAAGTCCTTTATTATCAAATATTCATTAGAAAGTATGAGATACAAAATACTGATTGTTCTAATAGTTACAATTGAGAACAGACTAATTCCTCGATCGATCGCCAAGTAAGAGGGTGAACTAGCCTTGATCACCGTCCCGATCGCGCTGCTGCAAGGGCAAGTAGAGAGGCTGAAAAACAGTCTCAACAAGCAAAAAGGAAGAAAAGGACCCTCAAAATCACATTCCTAATTGCATCGCTGCAATAATAGGCAAGGAGACTGAGAAGCATTCTCAGCAAGCGAAGTGGCCTGAAAGTCATCCTCTAAAATCATCTTCCATCATTGAACTCCTTATGGAGAACGTGGAGACGATGGGAAGAACTTTGCTGGCCAAAGAACATTTCCTATAGCTCCCATACCAAAGGAAACTTAAGACTGATGACAAAATGGGTGAATCAAATGATCCATTTTTATTTTAGATGAAAATTTTGGATCAACTGTTGAAGTGCTAAAACGATGGCGGCAAATTAGTTTTTGAAAAAGAGGATAGAAATGAGAATGATAAGTGCGAAATACACGCATATTTATAGAGTCGTGAAAATGAAATGATGGAATATGAACGACCACATTCGTATATAATAACTGAAATCAAATTGTCCAAAGTCTTGGGAAAAGATACAGAAATACCAAGAGAGAACGTACATGAATCTTAGCATAAAGCAATTAAATGCTTGAGGGGTTTGACGATTAAAGACAACGTCAATAAATACACAAGTAAACAAAACAGTTGTTCATTAATTAAAAAAAATTGCTGTTACATAAAAAAAATTAGCAACGACATTTAGCTCGAAATTACAAAAGGAAAGTTAAAAAGGAAAGTTAAGGCACTGGATGTCTTAATTATAATTCACCTCAAGCCGAACGTATTTTTTCCATAAGCCTTCCTCAATCCTTGCTCTGCTGAGAAGAAGCAACGTCCAATTCAGTTATAAAATCGTCATCAACATCCAGTTTTTTGTACTGCTCAACCAAAGCTTTGGCTCGTTCAATTCCCTGAGAAGCATTGCACTTTTTAGCAACCATCCTCGCCCTACAGTCCTTCATCTTCGCTTGAAGCTCCTTTATCTTTGCGGCCAAACTTATCATCAAAGAGTCTTCGACCATAACTTCAGAGGAGATTTCTTTTAATTCATCCTCGACTTTGTTAATCTCCAACAGCAAAGATTCTCTTTCAGATGAAGCACGAAGATATTTAGGACTCTGGCCTTTAAGTCTGCATTTTTGGCCAGCAAGGAAAGGATGTCGAATAGACAACCTTCAATGTCACTTTAAAGTCAGCAGAAACGTTGAGCGAAGGGAGTGTAAGTGTTTGCGTCAATTTCGAACTCAACAGTTCAAACTTCTGTTTGGCAGCGCTGGCTTGGCCAATTTCCATATCCATGAAAGACATATACTCAAATACCGACTGCTTGAGAGATTTCATATTTTCTTCCGAAAAAGCAAAGATGAAGTAGAAGAATGACTGGTTGAGGTAGGGCGAGGTATCTTTACTCTTTCCCAGGAAGTGAACAAATCTTGGATGGAACACACAATCTCATCAGCACCCTGCAAAGAAAGAGGCCAATAATGAAGACCTTCACTATGATGAGCAAAGTGAAAATGAAAGTGAGTTAAAAGGTTACCATATCGTGAATCCTGGGAGATTCAGGCATGTCACCAATTGGTTCCACCACTTGTGGGGACTTCCTCTTATCTGGACGGGAAGATTCTGCCACAACAGGCAGCTCCATGGGAGCCTCTGCATAATTCAACAAAGCAACAAATAAAAAAACCAGAAGCACAAGCAAAGGTAAAACATTATAATATGTGTTACCTTCTGGTTCAACATTTGGGAGGTCGACGACTTGGGAAGTAGGTGGCTTTTCTAGTGGCTGTGGCCTTGCTACTGGTTGCAATGAAGATTCTAGGACTGAGGGTTTATCTTTGAGCATGGTCCTTTCATCAGCTGATTTGAATGAAGCAGCCTTTGCAGAGGGCCATGAAGCATGAGCTGCCAAAACCAAAGCCTTCGAAGGAGTGGCTAAACTTTTCTGAGGAATTCAGGTAAACCATTAGTACATAGAGAAGTATGTTTGTGAATAAACAAATTCTGTTACCTTTCTCCTAAGGATGAGAGGAGCATCATATTCATCATCTTGCAAAATGGAAGATGCTGAAGCTGGCCGTTTGCGGCTTGAGGTGCCTTTGGCTATGGTGGTCTTGCCAGGAGGAAAAGAATATGGAACAATAGAACATTTAGCACGAGCTGGTGAGGAAGGATTCCTAATGGACACATGGATGGCCAAAACAGGAGAGGTAGAGGAAGTGTTTGGCCGATTTAGTAAATGGAAGGCGCGATTAGCATCAGTTGCAAACAATCTGCGTTTCACTGATGGCCAAAGTTTTTCAAAAAGAGGATGTGTAACAGCGGTAGAAGTGAAATGGGCTAAAGAGAAACTTTCGGCCAAAAGGTTATTATAGATGTCAATGGCCTGTGCCTCGGTTTTACTGATAGTGTAGAAACGCTCTGTCAAGCTCTTAGAATAACAAGGAGGAACATGCCCCGTCTGGCCGAAACCAAGTTGACGAGCAAAAAAGGAGCATATATCTCAACCCCTGCTTTAGCATTTGTTCCTGTGACATTGTCATGGAAAAATTCTCTTCCAACCAAAAATGAACCCAAATGGGTAAAAAAATGCTCATTTCGGCTAAGGTAGAAGGAGGCCGTACGTATAGAGGGATTTGATGAGGAGAAAAAGGAAAGAAAGAAGGCGTTGAATTCAAAGTATAAAAGAATGTAAAAACGTCCCTGCTGGACATATTTACATGACTCATTTGATGAATGAATAACCCATAATAGCTAACTGTTCGAGGAGGAGACGGTGGAGCACCAAGTTGTGGAAAATAGGCTCTCAACCACAATTGAGCAAGCCAAAGGGGCTCACTACCAGTAGGAGACGCACCATTCCTTAATTGGAGTTGAAGGGAAGCCATGCCTCTATAAAAGGAATGAGCACAAATTCAAAGGTCTGCCACGTGCTAATTCATGCGACAGGGGCAGATAACTCAAGGAGGGTTTCAGGCTGGGGACACAAAGAACGTATTTACAGAGCCAGACCTGAAGGAAAGCAACACGCTCAGCATGTATAGACTCAGAATTGGAAGTAGTATAAAGGCCTTGCATACTTGAATAATATTCGACAACCTTTTTGCCAAATTGAGGAGCAACACTGAAAATCAAAATACTAGGAAAGATAGTGTCGCCCAAAGGTGGAAGATTCACTAAGGCTCCAACATTCCTTAGAGTAATGGACATTGGGCCAATGAGAAAGATAAAAGTATTATACTCAAAGGACCAGAAACTCAGGGCGACTGGGAAGAGCACTGGGTCATAAATTGGGGAAAAAAGGGTAATTTCTAATACGTCCAAAATCTTAGCATGATCAAAAATTGCTTTGGTGGGACCATGATTCACCATACGTGCTGCCATCTACAAAAATTAGGATTAGGTTTTGGCCAAGTACGAATACCTTTATCGCAGATTGGTTTCAATGGCAAAGAGTTCAGAAATGGAAGATCTTCGGTGCAAGGGAACAATTGGCCCACCGCTACCTGCTCAATGGCTTCGGCATTATTGAATGACAGACCTAAATAGAATTCATTGAGATTAGCATTGGCTGGTGCAAGGAAGTTCGCATTTACATGTGGCCTAGTAAGGATATTCCGAAAATCTTCGAAACTAAAAGCATCATCAGATTGAGTTCGTGAAGTCGCTATTGAGTGCAAAGTGCAGTATTGTTAAGGTTTGCCTAAGAAACGTAGCAGAGAAGCAATAAGATGAACAGTAAAATAGCAGGGAAGAAGCGCGGAATATAGGGTTTATAACGTTGCACCTTTTTAGGCTATAAGAAGAAATGATGATTGAAATTCTCGAGAATTTCAAATATTGCCTAGAAAATACAAGGTGAATATGGCAATAGTTAATACTTGGTATTAAATCTGCCATATTGGGGGGTAATTGTTGACACACCAAAAATATAACCCAAATTGAATAGCCCAAAGAGTGAAGCCAATTGCAGAATCCAGGATAAAGGCCCAAATAAGATTATTGGTGAATGCAGAGGAAGCACACGAACACAATAACATCATCGCTAAAACCTGCAAGACGCCCAGAGTTTGGACGAATGGAGTGCCTCATTGTCGCTCAGAGCGACGACCTCGTTTTCGCTCGAACCTTCGAGTCGCCCAGAATCTTAATACATGAGATATTATGGTAATCCAAAATAGCAGTTACTGAAGCAGTTATCGAGCCGATTATCACATTCCATGATTTAAGGAGTCCATTTGAAGGCAGTTGAACAACAAAGAGTAATGACAGCAGTTAGAGATGACAGTTCCACGATAAGTTAGCCACCATGAAGAAAATGGGTAACAGTTTTTAAGCGGTTTGTCACGAAGAAATCATCATGGGAATATAAAAGGAAAAATAGACATAGAGAAAGGACGCCCGAGTCAAACACTCTCAAATAGAGAATATGTAATTTCAATTTCTTAAATTAATTTTAATTATCACTTTTTCAGTACTCGTATGCTTGCGCCCCTTAGATGTATTTTGTTTATTTTCAGTTGTAACTCTCATCAATTAAACACTCATTTTTGGGACTTTGTCTCAAGATGTTTGTCCCTTACACAATCGTTTGAATTTCTTTTTTAATTGTTAGCGACTACCCGAGCGAAACAGGTTTATGAATCAAGTGATTTTCATTAATTTAGGATGCAGTAGGTGATTGAGCGATGAATTTAAAATAAAATTAAAGTTCAATTATCTAAGTTGAAACGAAATTAAAATTCAGTGACTAAATTGAGATAAATTAAAATTTTGTAATGGAGTTGGACCCGACCATTCCTGATCCGCTGCTAATAGAGGTGTTACTTGACCGACCATTATATATTTTGGGCCAGATTCCATTTTGGGCTGCCCCATGCACACACGTGCAATCACGTGCTATATATGGGGTTTATAAAATTCAATAGCCGTTCAGTCTCGCCCATTTCATCTCTTCTTCTACAAGAAAACTTTCATAGATAAAATTCCGAGGAAAAATGGCACCGGATCCTGAAGATGAGATCAAGGACGAGAAGAACCCTCCGCCACTTGATGAGGACGATATTGCGCTCCTCAAAACCTATGTACTGTTCTTTTTCCCTTCTAGTGAACCTTAATTTTCAGCTATGTTTTTGTTATCTTTTGTTCCTATTAGGCATCTAAGAAATGAAAATTGTTGGATTACTTAAAGTAAATTCTGGTACGAGCTGTAGATTGTAATGTGTCGTTGGGTCTGTTTCTTTTGATGTGAAATAATTAAGGAACTGAGTTCTAGTAACTGTATCTTAAGAAAACCCTAATGAGGATCGAGTGCATTGTTTTTATTATTTAATTATATTACGAAGTGTTACAAGCAATGTACAGAATTTTAAATGATTTGTACATTGTGGGGGTGAGGATTCTAGCCAGGTTTTGGGTATTTTTAGGATCTGGGATTCGGAAATTAAATATAAATTAAATTTTTTTATTAATTTTCTTAACTTGAAATGAAGCTTGGCGTACAATCCTGTTAGGACTTGCCACTAACTGTTTATTTAGGTTTCCACATTTTATCTGGATTTTTCTAATCTTACTTTAGGCTTTTAACGGGTTTATGTAATTTAATAAAAAAAAAGTGTTTGTCGGCTTTCTATGGTGCACACCATAGTCAATCTGTTTTATAAGCTTAAGTTTCAGTGATGGTAGTTTCTTGTTGTTATATAATGGCCTCTGAAGTGTTTGAAAATTAGACGTGTTTGTAAAATGCTGCTTTTACTGATGAAATGGTGTATGCAGGGCTTGGGACCTTACTCCACTAGCATAAAGAAAGTCGAGAAGGAAATCAAGGAAATGGCCAAGAAAATTAATGATTTATGTGGTATGTTTCATTGCCCAATTTTGTTTCTTTAGAAGATGATCAGGGCATTAAATTTTGTCTATTCATTTAGTAATCTTTTTTGAAAACTTACTTATGATCTCTTTCATTATCTGCTATACTCATTGATTATGTTGTTGTTCATTACTTTAATTTCGACAAGAATAATCTGTTGAGTATTCGCTTCATGTTAGGTATCAAGGAATCGGACACTGGTTTAGCTGCCCCCAGCCAATGGGATCTTGTCTCTGATAAGCAAATGATGCAGGAGGAGCAACCTCTCCAGGTAAATTTTTTGATTGCTAACTTTATTTGTTCTGCCTACCTTATTTTATATCTCAAAAGGCCATAACTACATCTTGTGCGATCAGGTTGCAAGATGTACCAAAATCATTAGCCCAAACACAGAAGACGCGAAGTATGTTATAAATGTTAAACAAATTGCAAAGGTATGTTAGCTTCTTTTCTTCTCAGAAGCCTTTTCAAGAATTTTGAGTTTCAACCAATAGCTTAACTAAGTGAAAAAAATAAAAAAGAATCTAGCCATTGATATTTCCTCCGAAGCCATATCCAGATATGACAGTTGCACTTTGTGTTTGTTTTGCATTTGTAGTGTAGGGCAAGTTATTTCATTTAAGTTCTCAAAATTTTTTCGTAGTTGTGACAATCTCATTTATCTAGCACCATTTCATTCTTGCAGTTTGTTGTTGGATTGGGTGATAGAGTTTCCCCAACTGATATAGAAGAAGGCATGCGAGTTGGGTAAGTTTTTTCTGTTTGGTTTTTCTTTACGCTATCAAACATATCTATATTATTTGCAGGAGTTTCGAACTTTGCTTGATAATAAAGTGCACAGATGAAATCATTTTGGTAGAAAGATGTTTCTGTTTTATACTTTAAAATATTGAAATGTGCTCAAATTAATATGGTGAATCCATCAAGTGCAATGGTGATGTAGTGAAGTGACGTGGAAATGATTTTCTCATTGCTGTAGTTTTTATTTCCAAATTTAGAATTGTAATCCTATATGTATACGAAATGCCTTGTTATATGTATACATCTGAATTAGGGTAGTTCACAATGTCAACTACATGTCCCATGTTTCTGTGCTGCTGATGGTTCTAAAATTTGCCTCTTCATTTGTTTCACCTCATTAAGCCAAAAATATCTCTTTTCTTTTTATTTGGTAACATGTGATATAGTAGGCGGGAGCTTCCTCAATGATGGTACATGATTCATTTTGCTATTGTGTGATTCATAGTTTGACATTTTCTTTCATCATTGCAGTGTTGACAGGAATAAATATCAAATCCAGATCCCCTTGCCTCCGAAAATTGATCCAAGTGTTACAATGATGACAGTAGAGGAAAAGCCAGATGTTACCTATAATGATGTTGGTGGATGCAAAGAGCAGATTGAAAAGATGCGAGAGGTATGTTTTATACAGATTCTTGTCATGCTCTGAATAGATAGTCCTCATTGATAATGCTGCTATCTATTCTTTGTATTCTTTTGTTCTCTCATCAACTATTGCTACTTTTCTTTTTGAATAACTCTATTAGATGATTTCAGTACGAAATTTGATATTCTTAATTGACTGTATGGTCTGATGGATACGGTAGGTTGTTGAGCTGCCCATGCTTCACCCTGAAAAGTTTGTGAAGCTAGGGATTGACCCCCCAAAGGGCGTTCTCTGCTATGGTCCTCCTGGTACTGGTAAAACGCTGCTAGCCAGAGCCGTGGCTAATAGAACTGATGCGTGTTTTATTCGTGTTATTGGAAGTGAGCTTGTTCAGAAATACGTTGGTGAGGGAGCAAGGATGGTTCGTGAACTATTTCAGGTCAAATCCTCAGTTACTTTAGTTTGTGTACACATTCTCTTACATGACTTGCCATCTGATTATTACCTTTTCCCTGTGCAGATGGCCCGCTCTAAAAAAGCTTGCATTGTGTTTTTTGATGAAGTAGATGCCATTGGAGGTGCACGGTTTGATGATGGAGTGGGTGGAGACAATGAGGTCCAACGCACCATGCTTGAAATTGTCAATCAGCTTGATGGGTTCGACGCTCGTGGGAATATTAAAGTTCTAATGGCAACTAATAGGTTCTGTTTGCTCTTCTTGTTTCCCTGTTACACCTTGTTTTTATTCATTCTAACTAGACTTGTCAATGCTTTTTTTTTCTCTTCTTGGGTGTAAGATAATTGACAGAGTAACAAGAATGACATGTCCATATTAATTATCTTGCTCTTTTTATCAATCTAAAATTTAGGTTGTTTTAGCACCTGAAATGCTCTTGCTGTCGTGCACATTACCCCAGCCCCCTTCTCTCTCTAAAGAAATATTGACTAAATAAATGAACTGTGTTGACCCTGGTTGTCTTGATTTTGTTTCTTATTGATCTTCTGGAGCATTGGCTAGGCATATGAACTACTCCTTTTCAAAAAATTGAAATGATTGAAGTTTTTCTATTTGGAATCGTGTTATGTCTAATTCCAATTATCATTTTTTTCTGTGTCAATTTCTCTTATTACATATGCTCCGCAAAATTTGTTTATTGTTGCCGGGATATGCCCAACTTGAAAGTGTGGAAAAATGTATTAACAGCTGCGTGCCGGTATATATCATGTTACTTACCTTTTACTTTCCTTTTTCATGGGTTCTGGGGTGACTGGGTGGCACTACGTTTCTTTCAAATTTTAAATGTAGAATTATTGTTTTTATGCTTATTAAGGTTTTCTATAGACTGTAATACTGTATTATCTGCTAAGATCAGATTTTGCTTTTTGTAGCAGTGGCATTTTTAAGTTGTAGTTCTACAATCGCTTGTATTTGCTAATTTAATTATGGTTTTTTCTAATTGCAGACCTGACACACTGGATCCTGCACTATTACGTCCTGGACGGCTTGATCGTAAAGTGGAGTTTGGACTGCCAGATCTGGAAAGCAGAACACAGATATTTAAGATTCATACACGAACAATGAATTGTGAGAGGGACATCCGGTTTGAACTTCTTGCTCGGCTTTGCCCAAATTCTACTGGTATGAAATTGAACTCTTTTCATATTAGTTAGGCTTCGAAAATTTCTACTGGTTTATCTTATTGACCTTGTTCATTTATTGAAAAAGTTAGAACGGATTATAGGGTTAATTTTGTATAGCATCAATGAACATGCTAAGAAAAAGATTGGTTCCAGCAGTTTTTTCTCAACTGTGGGCAAATATGAACTATTTGAGAAATATGCCTGAATGTTCTTAGAATTTACACGAATGGAATAGGGGTCAAATTGAAAATTGTTTAAAGTTCATTGTATCAGTGTGGAATTTGTTACAAAAGTTCACTTTCGGAAATGTTTCCATGTCTGCTGCGGTTATGTCTGACTAATGATTGATTTACTAAGTTGGATCTTCTTATTCAGGAGCTGACATAAGGAGCGTGTGCACAGAGGCCGGAATGTATGCTATACGAGCAAGAAGGAAGACCGTCACAGAGAAAGATTTTCTAGATGCTGTCAACAAAGTCATCAAGGGATATCAGAAGTTCAGTGCAACCCCAAAGTACATGGTGTACAATTAACAACCATTCCCCAATTGAAATTTCGTTGTCGTGTTTTGATTCAGTTGTGACTGGGTAACTTTCCTCAGATATTCATTTTTACTTGCTATATGTACTGGAACAGATAAACGTTCCCTGGGTGGCTTTGCTTCTAATGGACCCATTATCAACCGTTTGCTGTTACTTTGATTGCAGTTGAAAAATATTCCGATCAACTTGATTTGTGCATTTGTTTCTCAGTTGGATATGTTCTATGATAAGTGAGTTTCTCGTTGATAAAATATAAATTTGTAATTATTTATAAATGTTTATTGTGCAATTATTTCGCTCCACGACTCACCTTCAGGGTGAGCTGACACACCTAGACTTGATTGGCTTACCCAAAAACAATCCAAGCCTAAGGTGGGCGAGCCACGAGCCAACCGGTTGACATCCACAATATCAATTTTTTAAATTAGCCTATAATGGGGATTAGCCGTTAGCTCATGTGTTACGGATCACAGCTTTACTTAAGTCTCGCGATCTTATCACAGTCGTAGTTTGCCCAACTTCAGTTGTAAATTGTAAATATATCATTTAAGTGTAAAATAATTGGAAATTAGAAAAGTTTATTATGATTCCTCAACTTTTAAACGTCTACTCTCGTCAATTGGGTTTTTGTTGCTAAGTCTATTATAGGGGGTATTAGTCTTTCAAACAATTTTCAAGCTTTCTAGCGTTCGCCCCCTACATTAGCCATTATAATTTCCTATTTTTAATCAATTGTAATTTCAAGCATTCTAGCAATCAATGATCAAGTTATGTTCAATGTATTTCAATTTTATATTGTAAGCTTTCTTTAAATTGTGATCAAATTTCCTTTTGTCTCGAAACGACCGAGAGAAGGCGGAGGGCAGTCTAACTAAGTAGACTATTGTTGCACGGTGTCCCTTTCTGTATTAAGAAGAAAGGTAACTCGTGAAAGTTGGTATCAGAGTTGCAGCTCAAGACCCTCAATAAGAAAGTTATGGATCCAGATTCCTCGAATGCCACAGAGGCGGTAGATGTTCAAAAGAGGAATACAAAATAGCGCGTTGATGCACTTGTGGTAACAACTACTAGGTTGTGCTATGCCGCGGATAGTCTCGATGAAAGGGTCGAGGCGGCAGAGGCAGAGATTCGTAAATTAAACGCCCAAGTGAAAGCCGAACGACTTGCACAGCAATGACTGAAGCTGTTGCTATTATACCTGATCTACATGATGAGATGGGAACGTCGAGAGCTCAGTTACTAGTGCTTCAACGCGCGGTTTGCAATGGGCAAGCCACCGCACAAGAGCATGTGTATAGGCTCAGAATTCCAGAACCGTGTACTTATGGAGCGGCACATGATGCTAAAGAAGCTGAAAACTTCTTGTTCGATACGGAGCAATACTTTCTTACGACTTCGATTCAAGACGAAGTGAGAAAGGTTACAACAGCAACCATGTATCTTGGTGGGGATGCAAAAATATGGTGACGAACAAAGTATGCTGATATTCAGGCCAAGAGGGTTCCAATAGATTCGAAGGATCTTCTTAAAGAAGTTATCATATCTCAATTTTTTCTCGAAAAATGTTGAATATGAGGCACGACGGGCACTACGAGAACTGAAACATACGAGTTCCATCCGGGAGTATGTGAAAGAATTTTCAGGACATCTATTGAATATTCGAGATATGTCGGAAAAGGATAAGCTTTTCACCTTCATAGAAGGGTTGAAACTGTGGACACGCACGGAGCTTCAGAGGCGAAGGTTACTGATTTGAGCGCAGCTATGGGAGCTGTCGAATGATTGACCTTCGGAATGTTGGAGGTGGAAACAGACCTTACAGAATTAGCTCGAACTTAAATGGGGGAGAGCGTTACTCTCAGAATAACGGAGGAGCCTATCAAAGCACCCGTCAAAGTAACTTCAAAGGGAACCATAGCGGTAGCAACAGTAACAACTGGAACAAAGGAAAAGCAACGGAGGGCAGATCTGATGCCACTCCTAAATTGATGTGCTTTTTATGCGAATGACCTCATTGGGTGGCGGAGTGTCTTCAGAAACGGATGGTGAATGCATATTGTCAATTAGCAAGTGGTGGATCGAATTCAAAGCAAGATGCCCCACAAGCCAGCTGTCATGGTGAGACTGACTCCAAAGAGAATGAGGATGTAGTGGGTACATTTTCACATCGGTGTAATACAATATCGCACCGAGCTACTAAAAGGGACGATGTTCCCTCGAAAGAGTCAAAGATGGAAGAATCGAAGGCTCGCATTTGCAGGCAAAAGACCTAATGTACACTGATGTGAAGATCAATTGAAATTCAATAAGGGCAATGGTGGATACTGGCGCTACATACAACTATGTTGCAAGTACCAAAGTAGAGCGGCTCAGACTTGTCTTGGAGAAAGGTAGTGGAAAAGTCAAGGCAATCAACTCTGTTGTGCAACCAATAGCTGGAATAGCGAAATCTGTGTCAATCAAGGCAGGTCTGTTCGAAGGAAGGACATATTTGTCAGCAGTTCAAATGGATGATTTCAAGCTCATTCTGGGATTGAAATTTCTTCTGGATACTAAGACAGCAGTGTTGCCGTATGCTAATTCATTGATGATGATGGGTAGTAAATCGTTCGTCATCACTACCCAATGTGGGAAGATGAGCGAGAAGAGTATCTCAGCCATGCAATTTAGCAAGGGTTTTAAGAGAAATGAACTCTCATTTTTGTGCACTCTTCGTCCAGAGGAGATCGAAGAAGCAATTGGTCCTATTCCGAAACCTATCAGAAGACTTATTAAGGAATTTGAGGATATCATGACAGAGGAGTTACCAAAGAAATTGCCAACAAGAAGAGCAATTGATCATGAGATGAACTCATTCCAAGTGCCCAGCCTCCCGCTAGGGCACCGTATCGTATGTCTCAGCCGGAGCTTGAATAGCTTCGGAAACAGTTGGGAGAAATGTTAAAAATGGGATTATCGTGCCTGTGAAATCACCATATGGAGCTCCCGTGTTGTTACATAAAAAGGCCGATGGTTCCCTCAGAATGTACTGCGATTATCGAGCTTTAAACAAGATCACTGTAAAGAATAGTTATCTTATTTCGCTAGTCTCCGATTGTTTCGATCAACTAAGTCAGGCTAGGTACTATACAAAAATTGATCTCAGGTCCGGATACTGGCAAGTTCGGATCAAGGAGGGAGACGAACCTAAGACTACAGTGGTAACCAGATATAGAGCCTTTGAATTCAAAGTGATGCCTTTTGGCTTGATAAACGCTCCATCAACATTTTGTACGATGATGAATTAGGTACTTCACGTGTTCTTGGATGATTTTGTGGTGGTGTACCTGGATGATATAGTAATCTATAGTGAGACATTAGAGGAACATATGCAACATGTGAGACATGTTTTTAATCGGCTACGAGAGAATGAACTCTACGCCAGACCGTCAAATGCTCATTCGCTCAGACGTCAATCAGCTTCTTGGGACACATCATCAAACAAGGCATAATACGCATGGATGCGAAGAAGGTTACAACCATCAAAGATTGGCAACCACCAAAGAACGTACACGATATGCAGTCATTTCTCGGGCTATGCAATTACTATCCCTAATTTGTGAAGGGATATTCAGAAATTGCATCGCCCCTTACGGAATTGACAAAGAAGGATAAAGATTGGGATTGGTCATTCCAATACCAAAATGCTTTCGAAAGGTTGAAGAAATCTATGTGGACGAACCTGGTGTTAGCCTTACCGGATATGACTAAACCTTTTGAAGTGCATCCGATGCCTCAGACTTTGCACTTGGTGGAGTCCTTATGCAAGAAGGACATCCGATAGCATATGAGAGCCTGAAGCTGAATCCGGCAGAACATCGTTACTCGGTGCATGTAAAGAAGTTGTTGGCGGTAGTTCATTGCCTTAGAGGATGATGTCACTATCTGCTTGGGTCTTCATTTATTGTGAAAACAGATAAGACTGCAGTGAGTCACTTCATGTCCCAACCGAAACTATCAAGCAAGCAGGCTCGTTGGCAGGAACTTTTTTCAGAATTCAATTTTATGCTAGAGTATTGTCCTGGATCTAGCAATCCTGTTGCTGATGCTCTAAGTCGTCGGACCGATTTGGCCACCATTTTCTCTATGGCTGCTCTTTCAGGGAGCACAGTTACTACAAACAGAAGGGACCAAATTCGGCCATTTTTGAATAAGGACCCGACTACTCAATATTTGGTCGACCTCATCAAACAGGGCAAAACTCGTCAGTTTTAGCTCGATGAGGGCCTAGTAAAAACTAAAGGAGACCACCTTTATGTTCCTAAAGACGGAGATTTGAGGAAGTCATTAATCACGGAATGCTACAACACGATTTGGGCAGGGCATCGTGGAGAGGAACGCACTTTTGCACTACTGTAGCGTGCATACTACTGATCTCAGATGTGGGACAACATTGTAACTTATGTAAAAACTTGCCTTGTGTGTCAGGAAGATAAGTATCATCAAAAAAAGGCAGGCTTGTTAGAGTTCCTTGCCGTCCCAACTAGACCATTCGAGAGTGTATCGATAGACTACATTACTAGTTTGCCAACAGTTGGAGATTTGAGCACCATCATTGTCATGGTAGATCGTCTGTCCAAGTATGCAACTTTCATCGTAGCACCCAAGTATATATCGACCGAAGAGACAGCTTAGCTCTTCTTCAGACATATTGTTAGCTACTGGGGACTGCCTCAGGACATCGTCAGTGATCGGGATCCTCGATTCACTGGCATATCTTGGACCGAGTTGTTCAAACTCTTTGGTTTAACTTTGAGCATGAGCTCTATCTTTCACCCACAATCTGATGGATAGACGGAGTGCTTCAATTCTATGCTGGAATAATATCTTCGGCACTTTATCTCTACATCACAGAAAAACTGGGTGAAGCTTTTGAATGCGACTAAGATGTGTTTCAATGCCCAAAAGAGCTCTTCCACCAATAAGACTCCTTTTGAGATTGCTACTGGCCAGCAACCGTTAATCCCTCATACTGTGGATATCAATCAAAGTACCAAGTCACCTCAAGCAAAAAGCTTCCCTCAAGAGTGGAAACGAAACATTGAAATTGTTCGGAGTTATGTTGAGAAATCTCAGAAACGGTACAAGAAGTCTGCATATCTAAAGCGCTATTTCATTGAATTTAATGATGGAGATCTGGTAATGGTGAAACTCCCTGATAGAAACTGGGAACATTACCCATCGTGAAGAGGATTGTCAAAGTCGCATACAGAGTTGCATTCCCTTCATGGTGTGAAATCCACAAGATCCTTCATGTTGGCGTACTCAAGTCATACTTTGCCGACAATGAGGATGCATCTAGAAATGAAGCAAAGCGACCTGTGTTTGAACTGAAAAGAGCTGGAAAGAAGGTCGTTGAAGAGATTCTTGACCATCAAACTACTCGATCTTTTAGAAAATATCATCAAGAGTATTTGATAAAATGGAGAGGATGCAGCAGCGAGTAGAATACTTGGAAAAGTGAAAAAGACCTTGAAGCTTTCAAACCATTAATTGAAACATATCATTCATTGATGGCTTCGAGGATGTCGCCAAAACAAGTGGGGGAGAATGTCACAGACTACAGCTTTATTTAAGCCCCGTGACCCTATCGCAGCTGCAATTTGCCCAACTTCGACCGCACATTGTAAATATTTTATTTAATTGTAAAATAGTTGGAAATTAGAAAAGTTTAGTATGATTCCTCAGCTTTTAAACGTCTACTCCCGTCAATTGAATTTTTGTTGCTAAGTTTATTATAGGGGGTATTAGTCTTTCAAACAACTTTCAACCTTTCTAGTAGTCACCCCCTGCACTAGCCATTGTAATTTCCTGTTTTCAATCAATTATAATTTCAAACATTCTAACAATCAATGATCAAGTTATGTTCAATGTATTTCAATTTTATGTTGCAAGCTTTCTTTAAATTATGATCAAATTTCCTTTCGTCCCGAAACGACTGAGAGAAGACGGAAGGACGGAAGGTAATCTAGCGGAGCAGACTACTGCCGCACGGTATCCCGACTGAGAGAAGACTACTGGGGCTCGATATCCCTTTTTGTGTTAAGAAGAAAGGTAACACGTGAAAACCATGTGTTACATGGTACTGAAACTAATACTATACTCATGCTTGAGCTCCAAATTTTTATTTTTATATGAAAATGCTTTTTGAATTAGTGTTTTAACTTAGAATGTAAGATTAAAAAATGAAGAAAAATTTTGAATTTGCATTTATTATTGTTTTATTGAAGAATGTGGTTGAAAATTAAAAAAAAAAATATTTTAAAAATAATAAGGATTGAATCGTTATATAGGACAAGGGCCTGCTATTCCACAGACCCCAGCCAATAAGGAATGTACATGGCCCCCGGATGGCCAGGGCCCACATCTTGGCCATGTAACTTTTTCCTAGGAACAGTGTCTGAAAGTGATAAAGATCACAAAAAATGATGCGTACACAGAATCCAATATTATGTGCCCAGAATTTCCCAGTTATCGTACCTTATTCCTGACTCGCTGTAAATGCTCATTAATAGCTGTCAAGGTTCTTGAAAAAGTGAGGAAAAACAAGAAAATTGAGTGCCAATGTCTTCCATTTCTGGGTTCTTGATTGTGAAGCTTGAAAATGGTGGGATTTGGGACCTCTTCAAGTTCTTGGCCATGAATAATCAACAAAGTGTAGCCAAATTTCTTGAAGGTTCCCATGGTGATGGTGGGGTGTTTGAAGAAGAGGTCAATGGTGATAACAGATGGGTGATAGTTGTGTCGATAATAGCGAGGAAAGTTGTAAAGATGTTTGGGAAGCCTCTGGAGTGGACTGGATACCTTGTGGAGTTCATCCTAAACCTTCTCTCTCTCAATGGAAACTTTCTTGGATTGGCCTACAGAATTTTACATGGTAAAATGCTCAACTCTATTCAGCCATTTTCCCTTTTTCAGTCTTCAGATTGTTAAATATAGTTGATTAGTAGAATTGTACTGTTTCTATTTGATACTATAGATGTAAACCGGGACAAATAAGCAGAAGTGTATTTAATTTGTGCATAAGTGGATACTTTGCCAGTGCTTCTATGATGTTTACAAACATCTCTAGATATTCGACTATGGTTAATCCTACATACACGGAGGAAGATTTTGTCTCTGATGGAAAACAGGTTGATTATTCGGGTGGTCGTGGTTCCATCATTGTTGTGGGTCCTTTACTTTCATTAGTATATGCTTTACTAGGAATCACACAGGGTAGATTAGATATCTCTGGTAAAGTGCTCGTTCGTAACCTGGCAGATTGCGCAGTCCAAGAATTGATGACTTAACCCCTTGGATGTTGCCAAAATGGGTACTGTATGGTCATGTGAGTTCAATAATAGACGTGTTCTCCTTTCAGGGCCTATCCAAAAGAGAATTTAGTACTTCTGATTATACATTCGCTTCCAAGATTCGGACTATTAGAGGTTGCATTGGACTTTGACTCTACATTAGCATAGGATTTCTATAGGTTCTTTACAACTTATAAAAGTGCTTCTTTTGCTTTATATCACAAAAATTTCATGAATCTTGATTTCTACTAATCCTCACCCTATCTTAAAATGAACGTTATTTTTTTTTATTTATGGAGTGTGACAATATTCTTCCACAGCCATATTTGTAGTAGAAACAACACCATAATACCGACCTACGCAGAAAATATTAAGTTTTGATAGTTTGAAATTTCGAAAAGTGATATGTTAGTAAAAGTGTGATTCCAAACTAGTAATTAAATAACTAAGAACAATTTTAAAGAATTGAGTACAATTATAGTGGAAAAAGTATCACATAGCATGTTTGAGATTACAAAGACTTCTTATTATTTCATCTATCAAATGTGGTATTTGAACAAGTTAAGTTTATACGTTTCACATCTCACCAGTATTACCATGTAATTCCAGTTTATTATTATATCTATATCATTACACTTTTCATTGCAATCAGCAAGAAAATAAAAATTGAGAATTTCATTGTTCGCTTCGTGTTACAAGGAATTCTTACAGTCCAAGTAGTTTATGAGAATATTTTGCTGCTTTTGAACTATTGATATCTTGCATTCCTACAAAATTTTATGTACACGACATTAAATTGGCTCAGTATGTCTCAGTTATTTCATAAATGCAATGAACAGGAGACGTCGTGATACCACAAAGAGGCTCAGAAACATTTATAAGTGCAGTTGGACATTTAGATGGGCGAATAGATCTGTACAAGAGCGATATGTTGCTTAAAGATTTCAATGAACCTGATATTCTTAACAATCTTTTGAAACCAGAAAAGGGAAATCAGGCTCTTCTTGACCTGTGCATAATGGCTTCAAAATTAGCCTACGAGAATGCTAAGTTCGTTAGAAATGTCGTAAATCTTCAGTGGAAGGTATGATTTCTGTATTTTTCTTCTTTCTCAATAATTGATTGAATGCATGTGATCCATACCAAATATTAATCATTTTAATTTCCCATATTGGAAAAGCAGATGCATTTTGTGGATTTCTACAACTGCTGGAATGGTAAGAATTTCACTTCAGATGTTAGTAGAAGCATATTTTCCACTTTCTTGTTTGTTCCTAAATAATCCGTTCGGGTGCTTATCCTTTGTGTTGCAGAATATTAGAAAGAAGAGTCGACTCAAGTTTTCATACTATGTGATAAGCCAAAAGATGCAAATCTGATTTTAATCAGCTTTCGAGGCACAGAACCATTCGATGCTGATGATTGGATTACGGATTTTGACTACTCTTGGTACGAGATACCGGAACTAGGTAAAGTGCATATGGGGTTCTTAGACTCCTTAGGTTTGGGCACTAGAAAGAATACCTCGACATTCCAAGAAAATCTCCAAGTAAAAAATGTTAATTCTGGTAATTTGAATGGTCTTTATGCAAGTAATCCCTCTTCTGAAGATTATAAATTGTCTACCTCTAATCAACAAGGTGGTTTGAACCAGTCTTCTGACAAGAAGCTCCTTCCAGTGATGGGAGAGAGGACTGCATATTATTTCGTGAAAGTAAACTCAAAAGCTTACTAAAGGAACATAAGAACGCAAAATTTGTTGTCACAGGGCATAGTTTGGGAGGAGCACTGGCCATATTATTTCCAACAGTGCTAATTCTTCATGAGGAGGACGAGGTCATGCAACGGTTGTTAGGTGTGTACACGTATGGACAGCCGAGGGTTGGTAACAGGCAGTTAGGGAGGTTTATGGAATCACGTCTAGAGTATCCCGATCCGAAGTACTTCAGGGTAGTGTATTGCAATGATATTGTTCCAAGGTTACCTTATGACAATAAAACCTTCTTGTATAAGCATTTTAGGATATGCCTATACTACAACAGCCTCTACATTGAACATGTAAGATTTTTCTGTTTGTTCACAATTTCTTTGGTTCGCCCTAGTTGTCCATGGTCTTTTCTGTCATCAGGTATCATATCAGTTAAATGATAATAAAATTATACACGTATGGTTTCATTATTTTTCCCATTTGGGTGCTCCTATGCAGAAAGTTGATGAAGAACCAAACCCAAATTACTTTGGGATTCGATGATACCTGAATATATGAATGCTGTGTGGGAACTATTTAGGAGTTTGATCATAGGTCACATGCATAGGCCAGAGTATAAGGAATGCTGGGAATCGACTCTATTGAGGATTGTAGGACTAGCAATCCCTGGTCTCTCGGCTCACAGCCCAGTAGATTATGTAAACTCTGTACGGCATGGAAGAATGGATCAGTTCAGATAAGTTCCTTATAATTTACTCCATCTTTCATACTCAAAGTTAAATGCAGTATGGTAAAGTGATCTCGATTTGGATTTACAAGCAATGTAATCACCATATACAAATGTTGACACATGTTTATATGTTGCTCTTTTGAGGAATTCTGTATTGTTTCAGTTCTTTCCTTTTGGATTAGTGTTTTCCCAGGGCAATATGGCATGTAAATTCACTGATGTGCTGGATTTGTAGTTAGTTAGTAAGGTCTCCCGTCATACTTCATCGTTTTGTGTTTCAACAGAAGTTCCCTTTTCGTTTCATGAAAGTTTGGTCATTTTTAATATTGAAAAACTGTATACCCAGCGAACCTTCTTGACTAGGATTTTCTCCTTTGTCGGAACAATCAGAAAGCATTTAAACTTTTTCTGTGGCTGTAGTAATGCAGAACATTAGGCAGAAGGGTGAAGACCTTTTTTCAGATATTCTTCAGATGAAAAAATTGACACAATTCAGCAATTTTAGAAACTAATACAACAAGTATAATGGAAAAGTATTTTCTCTACATTACGTGGCTTTTATTGCCTAAGATCTGCTTAACTATGGCACAAAGATTGTGCAACAGAATCATATCATGCTGCATGTTAACTGCTTTATTAGTTTGCCTTTAGTACAAAATTGTATGAAACAGTTACCTTTTTGTTGTTGTTTTAAACTGTATGACTAGCTTGGATCTTACTGAGGTCCAAGTTTTTGAACCTTCCTACTGATTCTGTATGTCCTTTCAGTATGCAACTCTCCATGTTTGTAGAGGGTACCATATTTTTTGCAAGTTTTAGGAGATTCAAACAAGAAATTCATTGAAATTATTGAGAACAATATATGAATGAGAGGAACATTAATTTGCTCCAGTCAGTTAAGAAACCTGGCAATTTCAGCACGACGCCATGCCTGTTCAGCATTTACAGAAGATCCTTCTCCTA
This sequence comes from Fraxinus americana, assembly GCA_035079005.1. NCBI lineage: Eukaryota > Viridiplantae > Streptophyta > Magnoliopsida > Lamiales > Oleaceae > Fraxinus > Fraxinus americana. The sequence continues at coordinate 28,888,043 of CM068706.1, read as the reverse complement.
TTTTTCTTGAACTCTGTTGATTGCAACCCTTGTAGAGTTCTCTGAGAAAGCGCCCACCTAGCCATCCTGTCTTCCTTTCCGTAATCCCTTTGAGAGGCAAAAGCAGTTTGTAGAAAATAGTTAGTAAAACATACAGCATTTAATTGTTTTTAACTAAGAAATTTCATCTAGATTTAACAAAAATTCAACTTTGCTCTGACATTCCTACCAAACAAGATTGACATATTAAAGTGGAAAAAATAGTTCTGTTGATAAAAAAGTGTCTTACTCGGTGGGGGATGGGGCAGGGTTGGGTAATGGCAACGTTGAAATAGTCAAATTTGACATCTAGCCTCAATTGATATACCACTCCAACCTCCGTTGATATCCTTCAATCCAATGATGTTGAAGGACCTCTATTGATCGCACATAAGCTAAAAGTCTGTCACCTCAGCCCAGAACGAGTATCCAGGCTTCATCAGTAAAAAGCACAATGAACTATGAGTTTGATAATATCCAGAGCAACATAAAAGATGACTATATAGCAATATAACCCCTGAGCAGCCCCATTCAATGCCTCTAATTGGAGCAAAGCTAACATTTGAGTAGACTGCAACGTGTAGCACCCTTCAAGTGGGAAAAAAAAGATTAAATCCATCAATTTCTTGTACAAATCTTGTACTTCATTGTCTTACTGCTGTTGATGTTCAAGTTTTTCCAAGCCAGTGGGCGAAAAATCACGAAGGAAGATGGAGTGGAATCATTAATAGTGTTGACCTCGAAAAATGACCCAAACAAACGTGGCCAACATGATATAAATTCCAAGTAAGCTCATTCCTGCACGTGGTAACACACTGTTAGTTGTCCGTGTCCTTTTTCGGTAGGGGTGGAAGTGATCCTGAGCACTCCGATGGTCAAATTAGTGAATTGGTAAACCAGAGTTGGGATGTCCGGCGGTGATGATGATCATCGGAACGTTGCTATCAAGGTAAATGTGCGTACGGACAAGGTTAATGCAAAAATCCTGTGTTATTTTCTCTCCTAAAGAACTACCTTTTTCCGTAGTGTAGGTATGGGTATTTAAGATGAAAGGAGGTAAGAGAAGAACAGTTAGATGTGGAGCATGTGGCTTTGAATTTAAGATGGACCGTCTTTTCATAAGTGTCAATCCATTGATGGCCAGTTTAATTAATGCTCATTGACATAGTAGTTCGTGACTTGACATTTTAGAGTTTGCCATACGTCCCATCTATCAGTTTTAAGGATTTGATTCTTGAGATCATTAGATAAAAGATCTACTAGTACACAGGGTTGAAATGGAGTGTTTTGCAGTAGGAGCGGTAATCGTGTTCTGGGTCTCATCACTTCGGACTTAGTTTCAGTTAGCAATATTGGTTAGTTCGTTTGAGGTTTAGCAAAGTGATGCGGAGTACGGGTCTTAGACGGATGGATTTAGTTTGTCCGTCACGTGACGGATGAATTCAGTATGTTCGTTACGTGGCGGATGAATTCAGTTCGTCTGCCACATGGTGGATGAATTCGGTTCGTTTGTCCATGTCATCTGGCACATGGTGGATGACATGGAAGATGACGTGGAGGCCTGTAGCAATAGTCCCTCAAGTTCGTGTATGGATATTCATATAATGCATGAACTTTGTCAATGTGGCCATGTTAAAAGAGTATTACTTTTATGGAGGCATAGGCATTGGTGGTAGTTTCTTAGCAGAAGGACGAAGCACTAAGTGATTGGAACTTTTGAGGAAATTTGTGGTAGAGGCGAAGTCCTAGCAGAAGGATGAAGCCCTGAGCGATTGCAACTATTTAGTCCTGCGCTCATATGGGCTAGTTCCGACTTAATTCCATCTGAACTCTTGGGGGCAGATGGTTGGGTCGTGGATGCTATGGCGTAAAGCCAGCCTGGCGTCGATATGCCCTTCAACGTTTTCGATTCTTTGTACTTCCCCAAAAAATAACCGGAAGTAACAAAAGTAAGGGGTGGTACCACTTGACTCCATAGGGTTCTCATTCCTCCTTTATGGTGGACATGCCCTCATCTGTAAAGAAGTTAAGGAGATCGTGGTTCTGGGTGTCTAGGAGGTGGGACACCATAGAGGATGAACCTATGGCTTCTTTCACAGTTCCAACTACTTACTCTCTGTCAGTAAATTCTTCTGCCTAATTTTCCGAACATAACAATGCGTTCTTATCACTTAATACTTCATTTGTGTGAGATTTTTACTGAGCAGTGGGATATTATTAGCTGCATCTATCAGCAATCACCCAAAGACCGGAGCTACAATGAGTTGATTTACAAGAACACACACTTCACCCTAAACAGACTGATGACATCCAAGGGTGAGTTATCTGTACTTTCAATTTCATCTAATGGCCTACTTGAACGTACTAACACTTTTTTTACAGACAATTTTCTGAAGAAGAAACCGCTGAGGTCGGATTTTGCCACAATCTGTTGAACCGTGGTTGAGGCGAAGGCATTGAAGACCATGGCCAAACCACCTCCACCTCCTTTTATCCTTACCAGGGTGGTTAAGGAAACTACCTTTGAGGTGCTGTGGACGTGGTGGTGAAGAAAACTACCATGTCAGATCTTGTCGGCCAACCAATGGAATCACTTCGAAAAAGGTCGATGAAACCCCCTCATCTTAGCAAGGTATCTGACTTTATTGGGAGTATGGGATATGAGCTCTCTGAGGTAGTTCTTGAGATGTTATCTCTCGAAATCGCCTCAGCCGCTCAGGTTCACAATAAATTTTGGACTGAGGAATGGTAGAATTACGTCAGCTTCTGTGAGGTTGAGGATTTACTGGCTGCCAACAATGCTTGCATGGCCTGCGCACTAAGTATAGGCTCTACGGTGGAGGATTTGGTTTGGAGTCTCCGCCAAAGAAATGAGGAATTGAGCCAAATGTTAGACCTCGGAGAAATGGGAAGAAAAGGTTAGAAGGGCCAAAAGCGAGGTAGAAGAGGCTGAAATAAAAAGAACTTCGGCTGATATTGGATGCTCCGAGATACAAATGAACCAACTGAAGAATGAACTTCATGAGTCTGTTTCTCAAATGGCAGCCTTGACTAAGTGGCTTGATCAATCCAATGAACATCGACATATCGCCTCTGAGGCGTTGGAGGGGGGCTAACAGGGATAAAGCCGAGTTGAGGATGTTAATTGAAGCCTAAAAGGAGGAGATAGAATCTCCGAAAGCTGAAGTGAAGACAGTGGGCGAGGTGTCAGTGAAGAACTACATCGACACTTCGATCAAATGAAGGAGTATGATGACTTTGCCAACTACTGGGCTTCATGGAGTGCCCAACAATGCTAGCTTGTCTTAGGGAGGTTCATCCAGGGCTAGACATTGGCTTCCTCGATGATGAGTTCGACGGACTTACTGGAGGTCGTCTTTATGCCGAAGCCGAAGAAAAAGCCCCTCAAGAGAAAATGGGGGTTTGGCCTATCGTAGTTGTAGATCCTTGATCATTTTTTTTCACTGTAATGGCTTTGGCCTTGATGAATTTTAGTGAATGTAGTCACATCTTTTTCTTAACAACCGAGACTTGTGTAATCAACTTGCTTTAAATGAAAGAAACATGTAAACACCTCGCTCAAACGAATGAAATTTAAGTGTAACCAAGCGAATGAACAATGTAGACACCTCACTCAAACTTACGAACAAGTGTAAACACCTCGCTTAAACGAATGAAATTTAAGTGTAAACACCTCGCTTAAATGAATGGAGTAAGTGTAAACACCTTGCTCTAACGTTTAAACAAGTGTAAATTCCAGTGGGGAGCGTTACTCACCTTTCTTAGCGAAGTGAATATCCTTAACAGAGGTGGCCCTTTTTCATCTCTTGACGGGCGTTCTTCATGGCCAATGGTTCATCCATGCACATCACCTCCTTCGAAGGGCAAATGTGACGACCCCAGTTGTGGCATCACGTGCCTCTTCTAACGAAGTGGATCCTTGACAGAGGCGTGGGAGGCATTACACACCTCTTCAAGGGCGTTCTCCACGGTGGATGGTGCATCTTTGGAGAATATCACTTTTGATGAGTGTTCTACACTCATGATATTTATGTCACTTAATTCGTTATTTTGTCATTCTTGAGAGAGTTTTAGAGTATTTTTATGTGTGTTTTGATGTTGTGATGTAGGTTGATGAGATTGAAGAAAATAAACAAAAGTTGGAAAGGAAATGGCTAAATTATAAGAGATCTAAAGTTCGGGGACTAAAGTGCAAATATTGAAAAGTTATACCGAACCTCACGATAAAGATTTGAGAGTGATCGGAGCCAATTGGATGAAGAAAGATGTCAAAGGGATCAAATTTAGTCAAAATATGATCACAAATCAATTTACAACCGAAAAGTTTTGCTCCAGATTTTTAGTCTCATATTGAGACTCATTTTTGACATAGTGAACGATTGAATTGGGGAATCATGTCTAAAGCAAAGTTGTAGGCCTTTGAGTTAGCTTTCCAACGCAACTTGAATCATCTCAATCGGATATCAGGAGAAAGAGTTATGTTAAAAATACTGAAAGAAGCGTAAACTAAATTTCAGCGAACCGGGCGCCTTGGCGCTCAAGATGGGCGCCTTGGCGCCCACAATGCTGAAAATCAGCAGACTACGCGGCGCCCAGGCGCCCAATCTGGGCGCCCGGGCGCCCGATACCGAGAAAGAGAAAAAATGGAAATTTTAAAAGATTTTCGGCCCGGTCTAACCCTATTTCGTCTTGCAACTTGTGGACACTATAAAAACCATCATAAAGACCTAATTTTAGAGGTTGGAGAAGGAGGAAAAAGATACAAAACGGCTAAATCTTCAAGGATAATAAGAAGAAGGATTTGAAGAAATCAAGTGAAGAAAGGGTGGAAACATCAAAGGGGACTTCGATCAACACTCCAAAAAGAGTTTTTCTTACCTCCTCCTTTATGTTTTTCATTGTAGATTGTTTAGATTTTATGAATTTCTTCATGAACTAAATAATTTATCTAGGATTTGATGTAGCCACTTGAGATTATGATTTGATGAATTTATAATTGCTTCCTTTGAATTTCCTACGTGTATTTAATTGTGTCATGAATTTAATGCTTTCAATTACCTGATCAATAATTGAATGAATAGATGCTAGTCAATTCCGGCACTCGAGAGAGGGGAATTTAGGCGTGATCATAGGATTGACGCAACGTAGGTTTTATGGGTTTCGAGAGAAAGTGTAAAATCTATGAAGCTTACTTCACAAAAGAATCGGGACTTTCATAAATTCTAGACTTTAATTTGGAATAGAGATATTGGGATTGAATTGTAGGATTAATTTCTAGCCGGCACTCGAGAGAGGGGAGATAAATACAATTGGATTCTTGCTTTTAAATATTGAAAAATTAATTGGATAATTTGATATCATTGAATCATAATTGAAAGTTGGTGAAATCATTCCCTAGGCTTCTTCATTTTGATAATTTATATTCCTCAATTTTGTCTCAACCAATTTCATTACTGTAGTTTAAAACAATCAACCAATCATTCATCAATTGTCTAGATAAAATAGAAGTTGCATATTATAGTGCTTAGTGGAATTAAATTACAATCCCTGTGGGTTCGACATCCTAAATTTCATACTATATTACAAAACTTGACACCGTACACTTGCGGCATAAATTCACGTTATAGAAAATGCGTGACAACTTTCAAAGGGCAAATGATTCTACCCCAGTGGAGGCGTCACTCGCTTCTCTTAATGAAGTGGACATCCTTGACAGAGGTGGCTATGTAGGAGGCATCACGCACCTCTTCAAGGGTGTTCTCTACGGTGGATGGTGTATTCATGGAGAACATCACTTTCGAAGGGCAAATGAGGCGACCCCAGTGGAGGCGCCACACGCCTCTTTGAATGAAGTGAACATTCTTGATAGATGTGGCCCCATAGGAGGCATCACGCCCCTCTTCAAGGGCATTCTCTACAGTAGATGGTGCATTCATGGAGAACATCACTTTTGAAGGGCAAATGAGGCGACCCCAGTGGGGGCGTCACACGTCTCCCCTATCGAAGTGGACATTCTTGACAGAGGTGGCCACGTAGGAAGCGTCATGTACCTCTTTAAGGGCATTCTCCACGGTGGATGGTGCATCCGTGGAGAGCAACACTTGCGAAGGGAAAATGAGGCGATCCTAGTTGGGACGTTACATGCCTCTATTAACGAAGTCAACATCCTTGACAATGGTGGCCCCGTGGGAGGCATCACACATGGTGTTTCCGTAGAGAGCATCGTTTTCGAAGGGCAAATGAGGCAACCCCAATGGGGGTGTCCCACGTCTCTCTTAACGAAGTGGACATCCTTGATAGTGATGGCCCCATGGGAGGCGTCACACACTTTTTCAAGGGCGTTCTCCACGGTGGATGGTGCACCCGTGGAGAGCATCACTTTCGAAGGGCAAATGAGGTAACCCCAGTGGGGGCGTCACACGCCTCTCCTAACGAAGTGGACATCCTTGATAGCAGTGACCCCGTGGGAGGCATCACGCACCTCTTTGAGGGTGTTCTCTACGGTGGATGATGCATCTGTGGAGTACATCTCTTTTGAAGGGCAAATGAGGTGATCCCAGTGGGGGCGTCATGTGCTTCTCCTAACGAAGTGAACATCTTTGATAGAGATGGCCCGTGGGACGCATCACGCACCTCTTTAAGGCGTTCTTTACGGTGGATAGTGCATTTGTGGAGATCATCACTTTCGAAGGGCAAATGAGGCGACCTTAGTCGGGGCGTTATGCGAGGAAAAATAGAAAAGTGACAACTGAGTCATTCTATTTAATAGAACTATTTACATTGCTAAAGTTACACTTTGCTTTGAAAGTTTCCCGGTTGGTAGTATCTTCTCAAATGCTAAATGTTCCAAGGGCGAGGCATCAATTTTCCTTCCAAGCTTTCAGTCTTATAGGTGCCAAGTAGGGCCTCCCCCATAACGCAATATGGGCCTTTCCAACTAGGTCTCAATATTCATGTTTCTAGCTCATTCGAGGATGTGAAAACTTTTCAAAGTGCCAATCACCTATGTGAAATGTCATTTTCTTTACTTTAGCATTGTAGTAGCGAGTCATCTTACGTTGGTATGTGGCGAGCTAGACTTGAGAATCTTCCCTCATTTTTTCAAGGAATTCAAGCTCGTACCTCCTTAGTTCATAATTACTCACTTCATTAAAGTGGATGCGACGAGGTAAATGTACTCCAACTAGTCATGAAACATAGAGTTTCTCTAGTTGCAGTAATGCTAGTGGTGCGTATGGCCCATAGAATTTGGGGGAGTTCATCAACCTATGCCCGTTTGAAGCATCCAATTTCCTTTTGAGGGTGTGTTTAATGGTTTTGTTGACTGCTTTGACCTGTCCATTAGCTTGGGGATGATGAGGTGCTAAGAAATGTTTCTTAATTTCAAGCACGTTGCTCTGATCCTTAACCGTCATATTGTCAAACTATTTACCATTATCTGACACGATAGAATGGGGGATGTCGAACTTGCAAACGATATTCTTAAAGAAACTTGGAAGTGTTCGCCTCGGTTATCTCAGCCAAGGGCTCCGCTTCAACCCATTTTGTAAAGTAGTTGATTGCAACTATGACGAAGCAGGCATTCACCCTCTCCCTTGGCAGTGGTCCTATGAAATCAACCCCCCACTTAGGCAAACGACCACGAGCTTGATATTACCGTGAGCTCTTGCGATGGCTGTCTTTGCACATTGGAAAAGTACTGGCACTTGTCATACTTACGCACAAACTATATCAAGTCTTTTTTTAAGGTGGGCCAGTAGTACCTCTGCCTAACCACCTTATTTGCCTGTGCTGGTCCTCCTGAATGATTTCCACTAACTTCTTCATGGATTTCCCTTAGGATATAGTTTGTTTCATCCCCCTGTGCACCTAAGGGGGGATGAAAACCCCGTTTATACAGTACATCATCTTGTATAACAAAATGATTTACTCTTCTCCTAAGCCGGTGAGCTTCAAATTTATTGCTAGGTAAGGTCTATTCTCTCAGGAATGCGATAATGGGTTGTATCCTTGCCAGGGTGCCCTCAATTCACGTCATTTCCTCTCCTCCCATGATTGAAGGTTCGGCAAGGTGCTCGATGGGAACCACTTCAAGGAGTTCAGAATCCTTACTGCTAGCTAACTTCGCCAGAGCATTGTCGTGGGTATTTTCAAGACTAGGAATTTGTGTTGATTCAAATCTTTCAAAGTTGGGGAGGAAGTTCATGACCAATCTGAGGTACGATGCCATACTTTTATCTCTAATCGAAAAGTTTCCATTGACTTGGCTTACCACCAATTGCGAGTCATTGTTGATAAGCAAGCTTCTTACTTGCATTTCCTTTTCTAAGCGGAGTCGGCTAGGAGTGCTTCATATTCGGCCGCATTGTTTGATGCCTTGAGCTCAAATCTCACAGCGAAATTGAGCCTATGACCTTCGGGGCTCTCCAACACTACTCAGGCTCCCGAACGGACTTTTCCCAACGACCCATCAACAAAAAGATTCTAGGTGGAAGGTTCCGCCGGTTCCATAGTTACTTCCTTTTCAGGAGCTTTAGCAAATTCAACTACAAAGTCTGCAAGAGCTTGGCCCTTAACCGAGGTCATTGATTTGTACATTATATCGAACTCACTGACTCTACTGCCCATTTTAACCACCTCCCTGAGGCGTCTGGCTTCTGAAGGACTTGCTTAAGTGGGAAGTTTGTCAACACATTAATGTTGTGAGCTTGGAAGTATGTCCTTAACTTTCGAAATGCAGTGGTCAAAGAGAGGATGAACTTCTCCGTGTTCGGGTAGCGCACTTCTGCAGGTACTAGGGCATTGCTTATGTAATAAATGGGCAGTTGGTGTGTGTTTTCTTCCCTTATGAGAACCGAATTGATAGCATCGTCGGATACAACTAGATAGAGCAGCAATAGCTCGCCCACTTGGGTTTGGATAGGAGGGGGGGCCTGTCTGAGGTGAACTTTCAGCGCCTTTAATGCTTCCTCACACTTTGATGTCCATATAAACCTTTCTCCCATTTAAGAATCTTAAAGAAGGGTAAACACTTGTCTGTGGCCTTGGAAATAAAGCGATTTGAGTTTCGCAACTCTACTAGTAAGTCTTTATACCTCATTAGGCTTCTGTAGTGATCTTACTTCGATCTAAGCTTTGATTTTTCCTGGATTCGCCTCAATTCCTCTTTGATTTACAATGTACCCGAGTAATGAGTGGATTTAACCTCATCCTATATCTTCTTAGAATTTGGAATGCAGTATCTAAGTGCTTTACATAATCCTTTGCTAGGAGGTTTTTTACCAATATGTCGTCTATGTAAACCTCCATCGTTCTACTAATAAAGTGAGTGAACATCTTATTCACCAACATTTGGTAGGTAGCTCTAGCGTTCTTCAGTCTAAAGGGCATCACCCTATAACAATACAACCCCCTATCTGTGATAAAAGAGGTGCTGTCCTCGCTCGTCGGGTGCAGGAGAATCTGGTTATATCCTAAATAAGCATCCATGAAACTTAGTAGCTCATACCCTGTAGTTGAATCCACTAATTGGTCTATCCGAGAAAGTGAAAAGCTATTATTTAGGCAGGCCGATTGAGGTTGGTAAGTTGATGCATACTTTCCATTTGCCATTGTGTTTCTTTACTAATACAAGATTGGATATCTACTTCGGATATGTGGCCTCCCTAATAAAACCATTGCTGATTAATTTCTCAACCTCCTCATTTAAAGCCCCATACCTCTCCACAGTGAACGCTATTCTCTTTTGCATGTACGGGGTTTGGTTTGGATCAACCTTTAAGCGGTGAAAACTGAGTTTCGAGTTTATTCCTATCATATCCTCATGTTTCCATGCAAAGACGTCCGAGTTCTTATGCAAAAAGTTCTTCAGCTCCTCATTCGCTTCATCTTTGAAATCTCTTCCTATTCGCAAGGTTTTGGTGGTATCTTTGTAATACCCAGACCAGGAAAGTTTAAAAGATTTGATATGTACTACTCATACCAACAAGGTGCACCTTCTTTTCTGGAAGTCCATTGTTAGAAACTCTATAGTTAAGTGTGCTTATCTTGGAGCAATTTTATGATGGGTGACCCCCTGGGAAGTTTTCTCGGGGAGCGTGCAAGTGAGGACAAAGCATGCTGAAAAGACCCATGTTCGTACAGTGAGGACAGTACGTCATCGGTCTAACGGTTGGGACAGCCTGTTATGTGGGACCTGGGTCGTTACAAATGGTATCAGAGACCGATTGCCAGCTGGAAATCGAGAACTAAGTGCTATGCAGGACAAAGTGCTACGCCATATGGCGGAAGCCACCTCTTGAACCCTTAGGAGCCACCTCTAGAATCCCAACGCCTGGCAACGGATCCTTAGATGTATCAAGCACGACGAGGGCGTCGCGACTCTAACCGGGGGGGGGGGTGATTGTAATACCCAGACCAGGAAAACTTAAAAGATTTGATAGGTACTACTCATTCCAATAAGGTACACCTTCTTTTTCGGAAGTCCATCGTTAGAAACTCTACAGTTAAGCGTGCTTGGTTTGGAGCAATTCTATGATGGGTGACCCCCTGATAAGTTTTCTCGGGGAGCATGCGAGTGAGGACAAAGCATGCTGAAAAGACTCATGTTGGTACAGTGGGGACAGTACGTCGTCGATCTAACGGCCTAGACAGCCCGTTAAGTGGGACCCAGGTCGTTACAAATGGTACCAATTGTAACGATCGATTTTTCTCGAAAACTCAGATTTTTTAACAAAATTAGAAAATAAATGTATCTCTAACCTTAAGCTTAAAATCGTTTATTTGTTCATAAATAAACTATATAAATGTCTTTCAAAATTTAAAACAACATAAAAAGATGTTTAATCCAACATTTAATCCATATGAAAAAAACAAAACAAATGAATTTCTCTCTATTAAGTGTAATTCCTGCCATTATCGACCGATCTCCCATCTCCAAACTCCCGATCTCAATTTCCTGAAATGGGGAAATTTAAAAGGATGAGATTGAAGAAAAATCTCAATAAGTTTGTGCGGTGAAACATTTATTTTGCATTTAAATAACGGGAAAAGCACGTGATTTTCATAACATACGTATAGGAGACACATAGACTACTCCGAACATAAGTGGTAGTAAATCCAATACGTAGCGCTACTAAACTCTGGCCTTCTTATCATAAACATACATGGCCCATAATTGAATTTCCAGAAATTAAATCACAAAATACTGATTCACGTAACCACATACAACATAACTTACCTCGTAGTTGAATGAATTTTGATAAAATGGGTGTGATGATCTGCCTACCAAAAGTCCCCTTGTGAATTGTGTGCACATAACTGATGTGACTTGTGAATGACAAATATGAATGTCGTGTGTGTGTGTGTGTGGAGAAGGTGAGGACGTGTGTGTGTGTGTATTTTCAATTATAATATGGTCAAATTGAAAGGAAAAGTGAAATATTCCTTATTAACCTATATGGCAACGATTACCTAACAATCTTATACGATGATTATTGCATATAGCCTTATACATACACGTACAGAATTTGGACTAAGGGCTAGATTGACAGGAGAAATGATTCTACCATATCTAGTAAATTCCTTAATTATGATTAGTTGCCCCTAATTACGATAATTGGTAGCCATAACCTTGAAAAGAAAAAGAAAGTGATCCTGCAAAATATCAATTATGTCCTTAGCTATGAATATGCCACAATTTGGTTCCTAAACAATATAAACTAAACAAATGGGTCCTTAGATTTTCAATTTCTTACTATAAGGTCCTAATTCCTAATAATAACGACTATAACGAAATTCCTGGATATTGTAATACCCAGACCAGGAAAGCTTAAAAGATTTGATAGGTACTACTCATACCAACAAGGTGCACCTTATTTTCCGAAAGTCCATTGTTAGAAACTCTACAGTTAAGTGTGTTTGTCTTGGAGCAATTCTATGATGGGTGACTCCCTGGAAAGTTTTCTCGGGGAGCGTGCGAGTGAGGACAAAGCATGCTGAAAAGAACCATGTTGGTACAGTGAGGACAGTGCATCATTGGTCTAACGGTCGAGACAGCCCGTTAAGTGGGACCCGGGTCGTTACAAATGGTATATGAGCGTAGTTGTTCGCCAGAAATTGGGAACTAAGTGTTTTGCGGGACAAAGTGCTACGCGATAGGGCGGGAGCCACCTCTTGAACTAGAAGGAGCCACCTCTAGATTCCCAACACCTGGCAACAGATCCTCAGATGGATCAAGCGCGATGAGGACGTCGCGAGTCTAACGGAAGGTGATTGTAATACCCAGACTAGGAAAGTTTAAAAGATTTGATAGGTACTACTCATACCAACAAGATGCACCTTCTTTTTCGGAAGTCAATCGTTAGAAACTCTACAGTTAAGCGTGCTTATCTTGGAACCTGGGAAGTTTTCTTGGGGAGCGTGCGAGTGAGGACAAAGCATGCTGAAAAGACCCATGTTGGTATGGTGAGGACAGTATGTCATCGGTCTAACGGTCGGGACAACCCGTTATGTGGGACCCGAGTCGTTACAGTCTTGGGTCTACAGGAAAACTTTCTAGCTTCTTCGTTGGGGCAGTTTGCGATTCTAACTCGATAATTCGGGGGATCCAACTAGTCCAAAGTTGTCCCTTTCCAAGAGCTTCTGCCATCTCGACATCTTTCCCTTGTGCAGGGTTTGCCCTTCTTCGGGGGGAGGGGGGGGGGTCGATCATTTCGATATCAAAAAGTACCATGTTCACTCCCTGTGGTTCAGCCTTTCTCAAAGAGTTGAGGTAACATTCGTTTGACCCCATTTGATCACCCTGGACAGTAGCAATCCCCTGCCTGGTAGGGAACTTTATGCATAAATAGGGGGCGGAGCCACAAATATTTTTCAGTGCGGGCGGAATTTAATTAAGGTTGAAGTTTGAATTTTCGAAGCGTAAGACGAATTTTAAATTTGGGCCCTTAAATTATTGCATGCAATATGCATTCAATTTTTTCTTAACTAGTCTAGAAACTTAAAGCTCGACAAAATAATAAAGAAAATGAAATATTCAATCTCAAGTAAAGTTCGACCATGAATTTAATAATGGTAAAAATACTAAAAATAACATAGTTTATAAATTATTCTGTTACTTACATATTCATCACCATTGTTGATAAATAACATTATTCTTATGAACTCATAATACAAACTTTATTCAATTTTTAACCTTTTAAAATTTTAGACGAAATTATTTAGCTTAATGGTAAATTGCTAGGATAATGTAAAGTAGGAGCGTAAATTATGTGAAGCACTTTCACTCCACTAAGAGCAGGCAGTAGGCAGGCAATAGCCAATAGCCATGGGGAGCTAGAGATTTTAGACGATGAATGGAATGGACCATTAATAAAAGATGTACATATAAAGCCACAAGAGTTAAAACAAAGGACAACAATAGAAATAGAGATACAAATAAATTTAGAGAGAGAGAGAGAGAGAAACAAGGATGAGAGTCCACCAACTCCTATTGCAGCCTAAGTCCATCATTCGTACTATTTTCTCTCTATATCTCTCTATCTTTCATTTGAAGTTTCCATCCCCTAAGTTCAGTGCTTAAGGTAGGTCCGACCCTGTGCACAAATGAGGGATGGGGGTCACGACCCACAACTCCTTTAAGGTCGGACTTCCTAATACTCCATGGTATGTAGATCGATGGTCGACCACCAAGAATTCCATGAAGTGGTGAGCTACAAGAGGTAGCGTCCCCATTTCGACATCTAGGGTGATCCTTCCTATTGGAACAATGCTATCTCCAATGAATCTATACATAAATCTTGGGTTATTCTCTCCCAAAGAGTTGTCCTTTTCCATAGCATATGTATGGGTATTTATAATGAAATGGGTAAAAGAAGAACCGTTGGATGTGGAGCACATTGCTTTGAATTTAGGATGGACCGTCCTTTGATAGGTGTCAATCCATAGATGGGCAGTTTAATTAATGCTCCCTGATACAGTAGTTCGTGACTTCACATTTTGGAATCTGCCATATGTCCCATAACTTAGTCTTAAGGATTTGATTCTTGAGATCTTTACATAAAAGATCTCCTAGTACACAGGGTTAAAGTAGAGCGGTTTGCTGCAGAAGTGGTAATCGCGTTCTGGGTCTCATCATTTCGGACTTAGTTTCACTTAGCAATATTGGTCCGTCCATGTGAGGTGTGACGAAGTGATGCAGAGTACGTGCCTTAGCATCGACCATGAGGAGGATGGATTCAGTTCGTTTATCACGTGACGGATAAATTCAGTACGTCCGTCACGTGGCGGATGAATTCGGTTCGTCCGTCCACGTTATTCGACACGTGGTGGATGGTGTGGAAGATGGCGTGGAGGTATGTAACAAATAGCACTTAAAAATCAGTAGGTAAACATAAAAATGGATGAGCATATTGTTCAAATAAATTCCGAGATCGTAAGGATCGTTGATAAGTAATAAATGTGATGAGTAGAATATCGTCACAAGTGAAATAAATTCTAATTCAAGTGGACTAATTTTTTTTATCAAATTCGAATTGTATTCACTCAAAAGAGATTTTTTGTATAATTATTCTAAATTATTCTACGAGGTATGTAAAAACTTGGTTTGTAAACTTATATGGAATGATTTTGTTAAAATTTCGAGTCCACATATTAATATTCTATTTTCAAATATCGACTTATGTAATTTAGTGGGATTTTTGTATGCACGACAATCGATAATTCGATTTTATTTAACTATCTATTTCGATGTAAGTTAAACATATTCTAAGTACGTTTCAATCCTATTCTTAGTCAGAATTCATATACAAAGTAACACATTCAATTGCACGATTGTCTATATAATTGCATATGCTATGCATATTATTCCTAAAATCTATTATCATTGTGTGAATCATGTAGTGTTCGAAACTTATTGTGAGTTTCTCAGTAACACAACAAGCAATTAATTATCTGAATGGTGCGCAACCATTTAAATAATGCAACGAGCATGCATAATTAATTAAGATTCACAAGAATTACTAAATTATTTATCTTTGGATTAAGAATAAATAAACAAAGGGTTCATTTTCATCCAATACAACTAATGATTAAGCCTAAATGATTTCTATAATATTATAAGAAGAATAATGAATAGATGTCACTCAAAACATAAATGGATAAAAAAAATCTTGTTCTTCAATTCAAGCTCAAAATTGTCAAGTTCTTGATATAATTAGTCTTCAATTTCTTGCTAGGTTGATCTTGTCTCCCAATAGTGTGAATTGACCTCTTATTTTTTATGAATATTATGATATAAATGTGAATTAAGAGGCTAGAGAGAATTTCTTGACGTTTAGACCTTGATATGTATTTATACGTGGTTGATTTAGGTTAAAAAAGGCGTTCAATTTGGATTAAAAGCAAAGTTGGCCTAGTTTGTCAAAATTTGACCAATGTTTATGCATACTAGATCTGCTTGTCCATACATGGCAAGTGAAATCGACCTCGGAGGCCCAAAAAAGTGCCCTTGCGCACGTATGTGCATACAAATGGGCAAATGAGTTTTTTAAAATAGGTTTCCTTTTGTCTTCTATTCTCATCCAAGTGACTCCATATAATTTTCAATCCTCATTTTATAGTTCGGATCAAGTATTAATCTTTAGAAATCATCCATTTTCACCGATTTTCGTTCTTTTATTTAAATTTCACGTTCAATAATTTAGTTTTACCTAACAAATAAAAGATTAAGCTATAATTCATCAAAAGTAATACAAATTTCCAATTTAATAGTCTGAATAAGTGTATAAATTATCTTATCAAAATACCCTAAAATTGAATATTTGTTTGTTCTCAAAAAAAATTATAAATTATTTCAACAAACAAATATGCGATAATTTTGATCAGCTAACATGCCGTTTGCCTATGGATTGGAATCATTATATTAAGAGCATGTTTGAACCCCATTAAAAAGTTAATAATGCATTTTGGAATTGTAAATTGGTGGAGTATAGATTGAAAAATAAGTAAAAAGTTTTGTATTTGTGTGTGTAATATTATTTTGTTAAAAAATGTATGATTGAAAAAAAGAGAGAAATATATTTTAAAGAAGATGATAATCAAACAAGGGCTAGGTATATGAACAACTTCAAAATCAAAATATTGAAATCAATTTATACTTATCCAATGTAAAAATGATGTGTGTGTGAAGAGTTAAATAAAATACCATAAATTCACAAGTTACTTCAATTCTTGACCTCAATGGTCAAATATATCGTTTCTTCACTCGCAACATACATACCCCTAAACTTATTTTTATAACTCTCATTCCCAAGGTTTAATCTAAGGTTGAATAAATATATTAATTATTACACTATATCTCACTAGTTGAAAGTCATTTTTCAACTAGGCTAACAATTTGTCAAATGTCTAATTCTTTCAAATAAGCGCTTTAGACTTAATCAATGCAAGTAATGCATTTTCTATTTTATATACCTGTTTTTTAATATTTGCTGTGTGTATTTTGTTTTATGCACTAGCTTTATCCCTTTTTGAATTTTATTTTTGAAATTTTCAATAAGTGTGTGCATTTAAATCTTTTACAAGGTAACTTTCACTCATGAATTATAGTAGTCTTTTTACTTTTTATGCAATATTTAGTGCAATGCCCCTCATTAAACACTCATTCTCTTAATATTTTCACATACATTTCATTTTATTAACTTTAGACAATTTACACAAAAAAATTACACACACGGGGTCTCATTATATATCTACAACAGTTTAATCACCCCCAATAGCATCTGTCCCCCCTTCCAAAGATTAGTAGTACTCATTGGGACCCAAACCCAATTTTCAAACATCTACTATATAAATTTTTAGCTAAAATTATGTAAAAAGTGGACTTGTGAGTCCAAGTTATCATTCTCTCGAGGAACGTTTCTTTCAATTACATGATACTTGAATCAATTTTTACGATTAAATACATACAGTTGAATTTTAGTCTTGAAAGTAAAAAAAGAAAATGATTTTAAAGTTCAATTAAAATAGCAATGTTGAAAGTGATGGAAAATTTGGATTAAAAACGAGTTGAGAACCATGATTTCACTTTACCATCGTTTCACTAATACCTCAATAAGTCAAAAATGCAAACTACTCAATTACAATGTTATATCCAATTTTCCTATTTTAGCTAATTATTTCTCTCGAGTGAAACTAACCCTCAATCAAATAGTTTAACCTACTATATCTCTATATTAATTGAAACACAATCAATAGCATTAAATCTTTGTAAAAATAACTCTATCTCCTACAAGAAACTAGGGCATTTAATAGTTTGGTCGAAAATGCAGAATAATCTTTCAATAATTGCACAAATCACCTAACCTAATCATCTATTAGCCTCATACATGATGGGAGTTGAAACACAATAATAAATGCACAAGAATATAAGTGATTTCAACATTGAATAACATACTTTGGCATGAATGAAACTAGGTCAAGCTATATCATAGATTCCAACATTCAACACTTAGCTCATATTGGAACAAAGGCACAATAAAAAATAAGGTAGAAATCCAAAACAAAATCAAGAAAATAAAGGTTTAATACAAGAAAGTGGATAAAACCTATCCCATGGATGGTTTCATTGGGCAATGAGATAGTTTAATCTTGATCTCCCCTTCAAAATCCTCCACTTTGTTTGCTATTTCTTTCTTTTCTTGTGCCTCCTTTTCTCCCTTGAATATTTATTAATGTGTGCCAAGAGAGTTGCCCTAAAAATGGCTGAAAATTGGTATTTAAAGGCCCTAAAGTTCTTCCCATAACCAGGCCCTTAATTTTAGGAACAATCACAACGGATTGCAGGTGAACTGAACGGTGCACTTTGTGAGACTATTTTGGTTTCTGTTACTGGTTGAGGAGCTGCCGCACTAGTTCGGGAATCGTGCACGGCTCTTCTTTTCTTCTTGTTTTCAATTCAATCCTTAATAAAATTGTACGTCAGGTCCTTCAATGGTTTGTCCAAGTGTGCGAAAGCCTTACACGTGGACTTGAGTGGATTTGATTAGAAACCGAGGTCAACGAACTTTATTGATCTTGAAGACCCATTGCTTAAATAATTAAAAATCTACTATAAGTTAAGAGTCTAATATTATATTTTTCTATTTAACATGTTTGCACTGGCGGAGCCAGTGGTGGGCTGGGGTGGGCTGTAGCCCACCCTTGCCCAAGCCCAGAAGCTGAAAAAATAATAATAAAAAAAATTGTTCAAGCCCAATTATTTTCCAGCCCACCCTTGCCCAAGCCCAAGCCCACCCTTTAAAAAAAAAAATTAGCCTTCATCTAATGAAAGCCCAACCCAGATTAAACCCAATTAAACCCAAATTCCCAATCCAGACCCTACCCAACGCGAACCCTCCCTCTCTCTTATCCTCTCTCGCTTCTTCTCTTCTCGCCCTCTGCTCTCTGCTCTCGCCTCTCACTCTCAGCCTCAGCCTCAGCCTCAGCCTTAGCCGTCGCCCCTCAGCCCTCAGCTTCCGTTCGTCCCTCAGCTTCCTCAAGCCGACAAGCCGCTGCTCTCTCGCTCTCTGCCGTCCGTGACTGAGTGTTGCAAGGTAATTTTTTTTCGATTTTTTTTACTGAATGTTGAATTTTTGAATTGTTGATACTTGATACGTATTGTCTGAGTGTCTGGAGGCTGGAGTTGTTGTTTGTTACTGAATTTTTTTGATTGGAGCTGGGAATAGTGTGGACCACCGATTTCAGGACCGGGTGGTGTGGAGTGTGGACTGTGGAGTGACTGGAGTTGTGGAATTGTTTGCTTTGAATTCTTGTCTTTGTGTAATTGTGTCAATTGTGTGTTTGAATTTGTGTCATTGGAGGCTGGAGTTGGAGTTTTGTTACTGAATTGTTACTGTCTTTGTGAGTTTGTGTCAACTGTCAATTGTGTGTTTGAATTTGTGTGTGAGTGTGTCTCAATGTGAGATTGAATTTGTACCAAACCAAGTTGAATTTGTGATTTTGTGTGTTTGAATAATTGAATGTGCTTTAGCCTTACTGCCTGCCTTAATTGAATTTGGAAGTGTCTCAATTAGTCTGCATTGGAAAATTGGAAATTGATAGCACATATGATTCTAGTTCTAGTTTTTGAATTGAATTTGGAAGTGTCTGAGTCTCAATTAGGCATTTGCTTAGGAAATGTTAGTTTGGAATTTGGAAATTTAGCCAACCGCAATT
The DNA here is from genome assembly GCA_035079005.1 of Fraxinus americana. Classification (NCBI taxonomy): domain Eukaryota; kingdom Viridiplantae; phylum Streptophyta; class Magnoliopsida; order Lamiales; family Oleaceae; genus Fraxinus; species Fraxinus americana. Next base: position 28,868,789 of record CM068706.1, on the reverse strand, counting down.
TATGTAGGAATTTATAGGATATTAAAGTTTTTTTTTGACATTTATGCTCTTAGGTTTAATATGGAGGAAGATCGACCTTCTTCCAAAAAATGAAGAACTTTGTTATCTTTCTTTTCAAAGAGTAACAAACGTGAGGGTACTCCAATTCCTACGGCATCCACTCAAAACCCAATTTCATCCCCCGATGTTGAACGAGCATCATCTTCTAATCTTAATGTGGAACCACTTGATTCTATTGAACGTGACCCAGGAAAAAGAAAGCAAATATGTGAACATCCACTAAATGAACGCGATCAGATTAGGCGAGCCTATTTAAATGTTGGACCTTATCAACCGAAACTTTTGGACTATCAGAGTAAAGAATGTGGAAAGCAGAAACGTCGGTTTCAGGAGCGTTGGTACAATCAGTTTCCTTGGTTGGAATATTCACCTTCAACACACAAAGCATATTGTTTTTATTGCTTCATTTTCCTCAATGATAGTGCTCCATCTATTATTTCATCGTTGGTCACAGTTGGGTTTGACAGTTGGAAGAGGGTCAACCAAGGCAGTAAATGTGCATTCCTTATTCATGTTGGTACAACATCGTCATCGTATCATAATGGTTGTAAGAGAAGAGCTGAAGATCTAATGAAACCAACTCAACATATTGACAAGGTAATGCAATCTGTATCGGCCGAGGAAAAACAGAAAAATCGTTTGCGTCTGAAAACCACTATTCAGAGTGTTTTGTGGTTAGTACTTCAAGGTTGTTCCTTTAGAGGCCATGATGAATCTGAATCTTCTTTGAATCGTGGCAATTTCATTGAACTGGTGGATGCATTTGGAAAAATGAATGTGGAAGTAGGAAAGGTTGTTTTGGGTAATGCTCCTAAAAATGCTACATACACGTCTCCAGACATTCAAAAAGAGGTTTTAAACATTATGGCCAATAAAGTACGACAAAGAATTCGTGACGAAATTGGGGATGCAAAGTTCAGTATTCTTGTTGACGAAGCACGTGATGAATCTTCGACAGAACAAATGGCCATTGTCTTGAGGTTTGTGAGTAGTAGTGGAATTTTGACAGAACGTTTCTTTGCAATCAAAAGCGTTAGTGACACTACCTCATTAACTCTTAAGAATCAAATTTCTGATGTTCTTGTCCGTTTCAACCTTCAAGTGCAAAACATGAGATGTCAAGGGTATGACGGTGCTAGTAATATGCGTGGTTCTTGGAATGGACTACAAGCATTATTCCTTAGAGATTGTCCATATGCATACTATGTCCATTGTTTTGCCCACCGTTTACAACTCACATTGGTTTCTGCAGCTAGGGATGTCTCGGATATTAATTCATTTTTTTCTCATTTGGACAATGTTATTAATATGATTACATCATCTCCTAAGCGTATCAATGAGTTGAAAAGTGCCCAAAGAAAAGAAATTGAGCATTTGTTGGAAATTGGAGAACGACAGTTGGGAAGTGGGGCTAATCAGATTGGTAATTTGCAACGAGCCGGAGCTACTCGTTGGTCTTCTCATTACAACTCTGTAAAGAGCTTGATTGATATGTATGTTGCAACTTGCAAAGTGTTTGAATATCTTAGTGATCATTCTCCAAATACAAGATCTCGGTCCGAAGTTGATGGTGTATACAAAACCATGACAACATTTTCATTTGTATTTATCTTGCATTTAATGCGTAGAATTTTGGCAATTACTGATGTACTTTGTCAGGCTCTTCAGAAGAAAACTCAAGACATCTTAACTGCTATGAGATTTGTCCATACTACAAAAACTATCCTTCAAGCATTGAGAGAAGATGGTTGGGAAGAATTTCTTGAAGACGTGAAACTATTTTGCTCAAAAAATGATGTACATATACCGGATTTTGATGGTTCTTACATGGTTGGTCGTTCTCGTGGTCGTGAGTATCCTACAGTTGAACATCATTATCACTTTGATATTTTCAATGCAGCCATAGATTGTCAGATGATGGAGTTAGATACAAGATTTAATGAGACATCATTAGAACTCCTTTCTCTCAGTTCGGCTTTGGATCCAGCAAATTCTTTTGAATCATTTAATATGGATAATATCTGTAAGCTTGCGCAGAAGTTTTACCCTGAAGATTTTTCGCAACAAGATATTTATTGTTTGAAAATTGAGTTGCAACATTATAAGAATGATGTGATTATCGAACCTCGATTTCAAGTGCCTACACTTTCTAATTTATGTCGGGAATTGGTTGCAAGCAGAAGGTCGGAGAGTTACGTTATTTTGACTAAATTGATTCGTTTAGTACTGACACTACCGGTTTCAACAGCGACAGTGGAACGAGCATTTTCAGCAATGAAACATGTGAAGACGGAAATTCGTAACAGAATGGATGATGATTTTCTTGCTTATTGTTTAACACTAAACATTGAACGAGAATTTAGTATTAATTTAGATCTAGATTCTATTATAGATGAATTTTATGCTATAAAATATCGTCGGGTACAATTGTAATATGTAACGTTATATTACAATTTTTCTAGTTATATATAAATTTTATTCGTACATTCAATTTTAAAAATTTTTGCCCCCCGTACGGCACATTCCTGGCTCCGCCCCTGCATGTTTGTCTATCTAAAAGTCACATACATGTTGGGAAATTAAGAGAAAATAATAAATTACAAATGCATCATCTTGTTTGTAGCTCAACTTTGACAAGGAATTTATCAAATTTTGACTTTTCACCAACTTTACTAAAGACGTAATAATTTCGATCCTAATTCAAATAACTAACAAGTTGGCATGTTTTATTATGTATTTTTCTTATATTTGCAAGGGATGCTTTGCATCTGGAGTCATTCAAAACTACTTGGTCCATAATAGAGTCATATGAAAAGGGATAAGCAAGTGTATTTAAAGTATGAAAACCCGTCGGGAAAATTATAATATATCGAACAAAAACTAATTTTTTTATTTTTTACTGATTTCGTTCTATTGACACCCTGCACTGGATAGCATTCATTGCTTTGTCGCGTTCTGTTTATTCTTAGTCCTGAAAGCTGAGTTAAATGCTTTTCTTTCAGCTTTGACGAGTTTTCACTGAGTAGAGGTAGAATTTGAGGGACACATCTTTTTATGCATAGAAGTTTTGCACTTGAACTGATGGATGTTGGAAAGTTTTCAAGACAAATTGGTTGAAGAGAAACTAATAATCTCAAATGGGAGGGTGCACTTTGCACGCTTGCATTACTTCTTGTTGATGGATAAAATTTCACATCAAATAAAGAAGAAAAATATAAAATTATTTATAAGTGCTTGGGCTACTCTTGTTAATAAGAGTTATCTTTTAAGATTGAACCTCAAGAATTAATATGCTATCAAAGCTCATTAAGTTCCAACGAGCAATTTAATCCGACTAAGATTAAACAAGAGCACACGAATTTCAAGATTGACCTGCTCGTTTAAGCCACAATCTTGTTGGAGCATGTTGAGAGATAAAATCTCACATCAAATAAGGATTTGAACTACTCCTCTTAATAAGGGTGACTTTTTAAGATGGGACCACACGTCTTAATACTCATCAATAATAATTAGAGTTAAGGGAGTGATTTACACTTCAAGGATCACAACTGGAACAGCTTCCTTCTCATGCCTTCGACAAGAAAAAAATTCATCGCCAAGAATTTATACAAGAGGTTTGCACTATATTAAATGCAGTTCTTCTACTAATATTTGTAGTATAATCTTTATATAGTATATGTTGGGAAAAAATCAACTTTCCCACCCAAATCAACCAAACGCAGCGGAAACACAAAACACGAAATAATTGGAAAAAAGAGAAAACAAAGAATTTAACGTGGCTCAACTGACTGCTGACAACCACATGAGAAGAATACTTTGATTGATAAGAAAAATAAATCACTCGTTACAATATTTTTCTCACCCTCACAACTTCTCCCTACACAAAGAAAGAACAACAAACGTGTTTTCTTCCTTTGTATACTCTCTCTCACATGCACACAATATTTCTCTCTATTTCTCCTCACTTTTTCACGTCTCAGAATTCTTCTCTCTCTCTCTGTTTCTTTTTCTCTCCTCTTTTCACGTCAACTTCAATTGTATATATAGCCATAAATTATGCCAAAAAGTTACCTAATTACAATTGAACTCTCTTAATTATTTTCCTTATATAATAATACCAAAAATATCTTTTTTCTTTTTTACTTGGTAATATTTCCATAAAGAAAAATACTCCTAATTTAATTTGACCACTTTTTTTTCCTTTTCTTGTCAAACAAGAATTCTTTATTCCATAATTATTTTGGTCAATCCCAACAATCTCCACATTGACCAAAAATTTAATAAACATGAACGGTATTCAAAGATTCATCAAACGTCACCTTTCGTTTTGATATCTTTGAACTGCTTTCTTCAACCTTCACGCCATTGGCCACAGATCCCATCTCGGCTACCTCACAAACTTTAGTAATAGTAGAAGACTCCCCTCGGTGCGACTCCAATCTGGCAGCTCCACCTAAAATTGTCTTCCCTATTAACTTGTACAAATTACCAATCTTTTCACCTCTAATTATTGGCATATAATTTTTCTTCACAATCATCACACCACATTTGGCACAATATTCATAACCCAATGTGTCCAATGCTCCCAACGATATTAAATTTCGCTTCAATCTTGGGACATGCAAAACACCTGTTATTCTTCTCACCACTCCATCAAACATTTTCACCTTCACAGTACCCGAACCCTTGACTTCAAGTTTTTGATTATCAGCAACAAAAATATAACGCTCATCACATGGTTTATAGTTCTCAAACCAATCTCTGTTTGGACTCATGTGATAAAAGCATCCAGAATCTAGCAACCAGTTACTAACTAGACTCTCATCATTAGCAACACATAAAGCATCTTCAAGATCATAATTCTCCTCCACCAAATTTGTAGAGTCTGAATTCTCTGTGATTTCTTTACTTTTCCTCTTCGAGTCAAGATGTTTTGTCAATTCTTCACAATCTCTTCTAACGTGACCCTTCTTGTGACAGTAATAGCATTCCACGTCTCTCCTTGGACGAGATTGAGAACGATCCCTTTGACCATAATTTCTTCCTCGCGATTCACCTATACCATATCTATTACCAGAAGTAGTCAACAGAACCTAATCACCATTCACATTACCACTTGGCTTCTTCATGTTGGCTGTCTCTAACAAAGCAGTCGAAACCTCGTTCACTGTCAAAGTAGATTTACCAACTAACAGCGTGGTCACCAACGTCTCATATGATTTAGGCAAGGAAGACAATAACATAATAGCCTTATCTTCGTCCTCAATTTTCACATCCACATTCAACAACTCAGTCACACACTTATTAAATTTATTCAAGTGGTCCCTAACATCAATATCATCATCCATCTTCAACTCATATAATTGTTTTTTCAAATAAAGCCTATTAGTTAAAGACTTAGACATATATAAATCTTCTAACGTTTTCCATAACTTAGAAGCGGATTTCTCGTTCAAAACACTATACTTTACCTCAGGTGCAAGAGCCAATCTGATTGTACTGACTGTCTTCGCTTCTAATTCTTCCCAATCTGCATCTTTCATCCCTTCTGGTCTCTTACCCTGCAAAGCTTTGTAAAGTCCTTGTTGCACAAGAATATCTTCAACAGTACTTTTCCAAATATTGAAATTATTCTTCCCATCAAATCGCTCCACCTCAAACTTGGAACCTGTCATCATCTTCGCAATAATCCCAGAGTTTGAACCTTTAGCTCTGATACCACTTGTTGGGAAAAAATCAACTTTCCCACCCAAATCAACCAAACGCAGCGGAAACACAAAACACGAAATAATTGGACAAAAGAGAAAACAAAGAATTTAACGTGGCTCAGCTGACTGCTGACAACCACAGGAGAAGAACACTTTTATTGATAAAAAAAATAAATCACTCGTTACAATATTTTTCTCACCCTCACAACTTCTCCCTACACAAAGAAAGAACAACAAACGTGTTTTCTTCCTTTGTATACTCTCTCTCACATGCACACAATATTTCTCTCTATTTCTCCTCACTTTTTCACGTCTCAGAATTCTTCTCTCTCTCTCTGTTTCTTTTTCTCTCCTCTTTTCACGTCAACTTCAATTGTATATATAGCCATAAATTATGCCAAAAAGTTACCTAATTACAATTGAACTCTCTTAATTATTTTCCTTATATAATAATACCAAAAATATCTTTTTCCTTTTCTACTTGGTAATATTTCCATAAAGAAAAATACTCCTAATTTAATTTGACCACTTTTTTTTCTTTTCTTGTTAAACAAGAATTCTTTATTCCATAATTATTTTGGTCAATTCCAACAGTATAGATTGCAGTGGGCAACATCAAAAGCTGTCAGCCATTCAAAAGTTGAAAGAACTTTTAAGCCTGCTTTTCATTTCAATTCTTTATACATAAAACCATGTAGTAATAACAATGTGGTAAAAATTGTATCCAAATGATTGGATTTAGCGATCTCAACTTGAAAAACTTCAAACCTGCTAAAACTGCCAGGATGAAGCTGATTCCATAACTTATCCCAAAGCTGTGCCAATTGATTATTTCCTTTTCCGCGTCTTCTCTTCTCTCAGTTGTTCGTGGGGATGCGCATGGCCGCTCCAGAATTCGACCGCACAGCCCTGGATTTCCTTCAAAGCTTGAACTTGGAAATGGTCAAATTGACCTCCGACAGGTATCCGACCTTGAAGATTGTTGTATGCAGCACTAAAAAAGGACAGAAAATTAAGATTCTTGAATGATGCGGGAATTTCACCAGAAAGATGGTTGCCAGATAGTTCCAGTTTTTCCAAGTTTGTGAGATTAGATATCGAGTCAGGAATGCTGCCAGAGAAATTGTTATTGCTAAGATTCAGGACAACAATGAACTTCAACTGGCCAATATCAATCGGGATTGTACCACTGATTCTGTAACTCCCAAGGTATATTGCTGGCAGTGCCGGTCTTGTCATTTTCGGGGCCTGAGGCGAACTCTCAAAATTGGGCCCCCGGAGATCAACGTAAATGCAAAATCCAACAGTGCATTATGCAACGTATTGCTAACTTAACATTGAAGAGTAGAAAAACAAACAAATATAAAGAACAAAAGATTTATATATATTATTATATATTATAAAGTAACAAAACCGACAAAAGTTCAAACAATCAGTTAAATAGTATTCGTCTCGCTGTTTTAGAGGCAAAAACATTAATCAAATCTGAGAAGAAACAGGTACTATTGTGTTTGACCTATATATAATATATGTTAGTTAATTTGCAGGCAAGAGTTGCAGATTGAGATGGTTTAATCAGCTTGATCCAAGAATAAACAGGAGACCATTTACAGAAGAAGAAGAAGTCTGGCTTCTTGCAGCACATAGAGTACATGGCAATAAATGGGCTCTTATATCCCAGCTTTTTCCAGGTAGAACTGACAATGCTGTGAAAAATCATTGGCATGTTAATATGGCCAGAAAACAAAGAGAACAATCCAAGCTTTCTGGTAAAAGAAGTCATCAAGAAATTAGTCATGACTCCAAATCCTCATCTTATGTTTTTTGCCGAGAAAATCCAAGATCCCAGGACGAATATATGCCCAAAATCAGCTTTGGAAATAGTAGGATTTTGGAATTTCAAAGCCAAAACAAAGATCAAGTCTTCTCCGTGTCATCGTCCTTTGATTCACACAACTTATGGCCGTTCTTGATTCCAAGAAGTTCGAGGGAAAGTAACTCATCTTCTGCTGCTGATTTATTTATAAAAAAAATGCAGTACTCAATTCAATTCCAGCTCCAATGGTGCACATTTAAATTCGTCGATATGTGGTGCCTTTGGGGATTCAGTTGTAGCATTTGGCACCCAAAACTACAAGAGGGTTGTTCCATATCCCTTTGGTGATGGTAGTAGAAAACATGGGAAAATGAATAGAGATAATTCAATGAGTATTAATGCCGAAAATTGATGCCCATTTTCTAATGCGAGGACAAGTATAGTGCTGAAACAAGAAGACCAGTCCATCCACTGACACACTACACAGAAATTAATGGATGCATTATTTCCTATAAAAACACAAAAAGTATAGCATTGGCCGCCCAATGCAAAGGGAGTCCAATTTCCAGCACAGTCACAGACACAATCCATAAATGTATAAACATTAACATTACCCATAAATGTATACCATTCAATTTATTTTAACAAAAAAAAAAAAAAGTAAGTTGAATGCACTACCACTACCAGCAGGAAGCACCGAAGCAGTTGGCACAACCCAGACTTGAAGAGCGAATCAACGAATCACCGAAGCAGTTGGCACTACCAGCAGGAAGAGCGAATCGCAGTCGCGGGCGGTGGGCGGCGGATGGAACTCGAAAAACGATATCGGCCGATTACTGATTAGGGAAAGCCCGAAAAACGAAAGGAAAATGGTTGAAAGAAGGAAGAAGAGGCACTGGAGTCTGAAAAACACTACTCCGGTGTGACGGCGTCGGCTTGAAGAACAATTGATTGGTAGATTCTTGGAGTTGGAGAGTTGAATGGTTTTTGAGATTGAGAGCGGGAAGGAGAGGGTTCATGTGATTGATTCGGTGTTTAGTAGGTTATAATTTGGGTCTCCAGAGTTGGGCCTATTCTAAAATTAAAAAAAAAAAAAAATTGGGCCAAAAAATGAGGCCCCCTCCACGTTTGGGCCTGAGGCGGCGGCCTCATTCGCCTCGCCTCAGGACCGGGCCTGATTGCTGGTGGCAGGTAGGAGAGATCATTGTATTGCAGAATGGAGGCATCATTGGGCTTAAAGAAGACAGGCAACTCTAAATAATTTTTTGGTACGTGAACTGGTTCTGTTTTGCTAGTCTTCTTAGTCTTGTGAGTTCAACTGGGAAGTGTCCCGATAGAAGGTTTAGGGACAAATCCAAGTAGAAAAGGTTTGGAAGATTCCCAACCCAACCTGGGATGGAGCCTGTTATGTTGTTAAGAGATAGGTCTAGAACCTCCAGCTTACCTAGTCTAGACAACCACATTGGAATTTGACCATTTAATCCGCTGCCACTCAAAGACAGGACTTTGAGATTTTGGAACCCATCAACTCCTACCAAGTTCTCATTGTCGGGCAATGATTCACTGTGAAAGTTTTTTGAGAGGTCTAAAGTACTGAGGTTCTTGCACCCCGTTAGGAATCGTATTGCACTAGTAACATTGTTTAGGCTGCTATTAGAAAGGTATAAGAAAGATAGGGATTGTAATGCCATAATGTCAGGTAAAATCTCTCCATTTATGCTATTCGTAGCCAGACGAATATGAGTCAAATTCTTGCATGAAAAAAGAGTTGCTGGCAATCTACCAGTAAAGAAATTATTCCCCAGGTCAATTGATATAAGCTTAATGAATTTGGAGAAGTCAAAACTAGAAAGTTCACCTTCAAGGAAGTTGAGCCTTAAATGCAGCATTGTAAGTCTCGTACATTTAATAAGAGATTGGGGCAGAGTGCCATTTAGTTGATTTATGTGTAGTAGCAAATGTTCCAAGCTGGAGAGACTCCCAATATCTTGAGGAATCTTTCCTGTAAATTCATTACCATAGAGAGCAAGTGTTCTAAGGTTAACGAGGTTATCTATGCTTCCATCCATCTTTCCAGAGAGCTTATTGGCAGGAAAGTACAGTTTTTGCAGTGCTGAAACTTTGTAAATATCACTGGGTATGTGTCCCGAAAGATTATTGAAATCTGCTCGTTGAATCTGCAAATTGGAACACTGGCCAATACCTTGATAAATCTGACCTCCAAAGTCATTGTTGGAGAAATCAAGATGATGGATTGAAGTGAAAATCTGCAGAGAGATGAAGGAATTGGCCCAGAGAAGCTGCTGTTGCTGACATCAAATCTTTGCAAATTCAATGCTGGCTGGAGAAATGAAGGTTGAATAGTCCCATAAAAGCGGTTGCTGGATAAATCCACTGTTGTGACAGTATTCATCAACTTATCAGAATCTGATAAGTTTCCAGATAGCTGATTATTGCTCAAATCAATGATCACCAGGCAGTTCAAGGCCGTAAAAAATCCATCCAGGATAGGACCAGAGAGCCAATTCCGTGACAGGTTGAGTTCAGTGACATGGCTGAGGTTTACAATAAGAGGAGAGATGGTTCCAGCTAGCCCTTTCGACGGTAGCAATAGACTATTCACTCTGTCACTATCGTCACATCCAACTCCTTCCCAGCTGCAGCAATCAGCAGAAAGAGACCAATTCGAAGGATATGGAGTACTGATGCTCAGATTGAATAATGATAAAGAGTCTCGATCAAGTAAGTTACATGAGCCATGGCAGGTATATACAGAGCAAGAAAGAGCTACGACTACTACAATTAACAGCATATCCAAGAAACGCCAATTGGACGGAGAAGAAGAAGAAGAAGAAGAAGAATGGAATGGAGTCGAGCATGGCTGAAATAAGTTGATTATATGTGCTACTCTTGGCAAGTTTTTTTGTCGTTGTGAGTACAAAAAACAATAATGTACCTTCTTATTTCCAGAAATCAAAGGATGTAATGAAAACCTTAATTCTTCTGAAGGGTTTACTTTGAGACAGTGATTGATTGGACTTATTAGTTATTAAGCTCAAAATAGTTGAATTCGAAACCAAATGACCTTGGTTTTCATATGCCACAATTTTTATTTTTCCTTCTCTTAGTCAACGAAATTTCACCAGCTTCTTCAATTTAAGTAGTCAATTTGGCATATTTCATTATTTACTTTTCTTATTTTTAACACTTCGGAGAGCATTCGAAACTTGATTAGTTTATTTGATGTGTACCCTAAAGTTATAATCAGTGAATAAACTAACGAACTGCTTGCGAACAACTTAAAATTTCAAAGAGAATACATTTTAAAAAACAACTTATTTTTTATTTCTTAAATTGCAAGATTTAAAACAAGTGAATTCCATTGAAAGAGAAAATGTGACAATCCATTTGGTTTATTCCTTTATCTCAAAGTCTATAACAAAATCCTATTAACTGGATGTGCACTCACAATAATTTTAAATGTATCAAACTATTTTTAAAACCAAATTGAGGATTAAAGATCACTGGTTCAAATACGTTAAATTTGAAAAGCAAAAAAAAAAAAAAAAAGTAGTTGATAAATGTTCGGATAAAATCCGCAAGCGTACGGGATTATTGATAAGTAATAGATTTAGAGAGTTGCGTTTTCGTCTCACAAGGAATAATTGCTAAATACAGTTCACCGATTTCTTTATCAAATTCGATCAACGTGACATAAAAGAGCTAGTTATTTTGTAATTATTCTATCTTGCTACGTATTACAAAAAGGTTGTTTTTTTATCAAATAATGAGATGGATGCATTGGATTGCAGAATTCACCTATCGATTTCAATTTCCAATTCTTGACTTATTTAAGTTAATGTTATTCACGTGTTCAAGACAATCGATAATCCACTAATATTTAATATTCTTTTCTAAGATATATTAAGCATATTCTTAGCATGATCCGACCCTATTCCTAGTCTGAATTCATATGCAAAGGAAGCATTCACTCACAAGATTTTCATACACGATTGCACACACCATAAATATTATTTTTAATATCTATTGACTATGTGTCAATTATACAATGTTCAAACCTATTGTTAGTCTGTCAACACTACAATAAGTAGCATGTTATCTAATTGGTAGCTAAACAATTGAAAAACGCAATAAGCATACATAATTAATCACAAAACACAAGAAAATAACTAAAATACGATAAGTCAATTAGAAATCTAACTAGGTTTCATCATTCATCCAATACATAAGAAGTTTAGCTTAGCATTATGATATTCAAATTATAGAAGAAGATATGGAAAGACATCACCCGAAGTAAAGTAATAGATGAAGAACTCATAAATTTGATTTTTTGCACTTCAATCCGAGCTTTGAAATTTCAAATTTTGTTGTAGAATTCTTCTTCGTCTCTTGCTAGACCCTCTTCAATGATAAAATAATGGTCAATCACATTTTGGACCTCGATTAGGTTATATAAGAGGCTAAAAAAATCATTCCATGCATAGCCAAACCAAAAAAAAAGAAGAAAAAAAACAATCTTTCCTTCGAAGTTGAACTAGGTGCGCACCTAATTATAGGTGGGACATGTATCTATAAGGCCAATTTTGGCTTTAGGCTGTCCAAGAAGAGGTGCACCTAGAAATTTGTATTGGGCGCTTGCCTAGCTATGTCCCCGAGCAATCATTGGTGCTTTTGCCATAACTTTGTCTCTCGATATTCGATTGAAGTAATTCAAAGTGCATTGGAAAGCTAACTCAAGTGGTTACAATTCTTATAAAATCATTTTTTTCCAAATCGAACGTGTACTATGCTAAATATCAGTTTCAATCTGAGGCTGAAAATTCGGAGCATAACTTTTTCGGTTGGAAATTGATCTGTGATAATACTTTGACTATATTTCACCCATTTGACCTTTTTTTTTATCCAATTGACTTCTAGCACATCTCCAATTTTCATCTAGAGATCCGATACAACTTTTGAGTATTTGCACTTTAGTCCACCGAACTTTGAAGCTCTTACAATTTAGCCATTTTTCACAAGTTTTCTCCAATTCCGTTATATATGTCGATTTGTACCTAACAAACACTACGCATATATAATTAAGTCATAGTTCGTCAAAGAACCAACAAATACTCTAATTTAAATGCTCAAATAAGTGTACAAAATACATTTATCAAATCCCCAAAATTGAATATTTATTTGTCCTCAAACAAACTATAGCCAATTATCTCTTATTAAAGGTCTGGTTCTTTCAAACAAGTGTTCGGGGGCTTAATAAAATTATGTAGTACATTTTTTTTTCTTTTTATCAACTCTTATGTACGGGCTTCTCTCAATTAAGTCTTCTAAATGACCCTTGTAACGAGCTTTTGACAGATAACTCTCAAATCAGATGATTGTCAAGTTTTAAATACTCTTCCAGGCTTAGTCACTAGAGTCATAAAGGTTATGAAAAGACGTTTCACAATGAGACAGTTTTTTTCTACTTTTTTCGATGATTAGTGCAATGCCCCTCATTAAACACTCATTCTCAAAAATCGATGTTAACTTAAGATTTTTACCTAATTTTCATCTTATTGGTCTTGGACAATCCACACAAGAATTTCACTCATGGAATCCTTAATCATATCATTGTATTTCTTCACTAGTTCAACTATCTCCAAACTATCCTAAAAGTAGTTTAGTGATGTATGTAATAGTGGTCTTTCTTGATTTTAGCAGCTAAGTTCCACTACTTTCAACCTATTCCAACACATGAACCACACCACTTATTCATGATGCAAAAAACACAAGTCTCGTGTGTAAGTAAGATCAAGTTTTAACTACATAAACATTAATCAATCCCAAATTGAAATATTTTAATCATTTCTAGTTTAACATGTAATTCCAATGTATACATCATTGCCAACAAGACCAACTAACCTACACAATCACATAAAAGCATTAAGACAAATTTTTTTTTTCCCCTCTATATAACACACAACGAGCATTCAAAAACAATTAAAACATACAAAATCGATGATAATATCCCACACCAAACTTAAAACGTACATTGTCCTCAATGTTCGAAAATATAGCACTAAGTATGCAAAGAGAGGGGCAAAGAGGGAAAACTGAAGACTCCCCCGATTAAGTAGAAGGTGGTGGCTGAAATGGCATGAAAGTGCAAGAGTCACATGGTCCGCTTGATCGCGTCATCCCTTTGTCTAGTATTAGTTTGAGTGTTCCTCAATGTCACGTTCCTATAAAATGAATAAAATTTAAACATTAGTAACCAAATAACATGGGACGTTTCATGCTAAACCCAAAACATCTCATAACCATCAAAAAATTCAATGGTCGAAAGGGAAACAAAATAGGGGACGTAGGCAGATTACGATCTATTCACATTTTTTTTTTGTATGGATGATGATGCCTGAATAAAAATAAACCCCCTATCCTATATCCAGAAAGTATAATAAATAAAAGGGAAGAAAATTAGGTTACCTCCCAAAAATCACTTGTTTATAGTCATTAACTTGATTTTGTTGTTTTGCATCATGGAATTTTGATTAATGCTTTAGATGCCCAACCCAGTTTGCTTATTTTGACTTTGCTGCTCTTTTTAATGATGTCCCACATTGCCTCCTCCAAGGTGATATGACTTGCCTATTCCATCGATTCAAAATAAATTATTTAAATTTCTTCCTCCTCCTCGGGTTTAATCACAATTTGAGTTGTTAGGTAATCGATGAAGTCAAAAGAACGTGTGTTAATTTCATCTTCATTAATTGCCACTTCTTCTCTTTGATCCTTTGTAATTAATTTTTCATCATCCTTATGCTCTTCTTTAATAATTGATATCTTCTTAGGTTGAATGGCCTGTTTCACAATCTAAATCCATGGGCAATGACAATTCTTTCCTTTCAACCTTTTCAAGTGGATTATATCTCCACCTTTCAAATTCATCCCAAAATATAGAATATACCAAGCGTGTTTTGCTTTGACCTAACATGGCAAGTTCGTTATAATAGTTAGCAAGTGCCTCCTCATTCAACAGGCAAGGACCAACCCCTTTACAACTGATGTCATCTTCCACATATGTAGATACATATTCACCCTCACGTATGTAGCCTTCATTAGAGTTGTCAATTGCTTATTTTTGACATCTTAAATATTTTTTAAATCACAAAAGTTTGGACATAAAGGGATTAGTACATGTATACAAGCATTGCCCAATATAATGTATCACATTACAAAGCTCACAATTTATGTCTTTCCAAGGCAAATCCTCATAATCCATGTCAAGATTACTCATAGCAAACAAATTTTACTCTGTTGCCATCATGAAAACCATGCATATATTTCTATTTAGTACTTGGAAGAATACTAAGTAAGAGAGATCATGGTGGGTAGCCAAAATTGAGAAGAAGAACAATTGAATCCAATATCAATTAATAAACTAGAATGAAACAAATTATTCCCCGACAACGACACCAAAAACTTGTTCGGATAAAACCTGCAAGTGTACAGGATCGTTAACAAGTAATAGATTTAGTAAGTTGAGTTATCATCCCATGAGAAATAATTGCTAATTATAGTTTACCGGTTTCTATCAAATTCGATCTACGAGACACAAAAGAACTTGTTATTTTGTAATTATTCTATCTTACACTACGTATTATAAAAAGATTGTTTTTATGAAATAATGAGATGGATGCATTGGATTTCAAAATCCACATATTGATTTCTATTTCCAATTTTCGACTTATTAAGTTAGTGTTATTTCGGTGTTCGTGACAATCGATAATCTGTTAATATATGATATTCTTTTCTAATATATACTAAACCTATTATTAGCATGACCTGATCATATTCCTAGATCGAATTCATATACAAATGAAGCATTGAATCACAAGATTATCACACACGATTGCACACACCATAAATATTATTCCTAATAACTATTGCCCATGTGTCTTTTATGCAATGTTATAATCTGTTGTGAGTCTCCCAACACTACAATAAGCAACAAGTTACCTAATTGGTAGCTAAGCAATCAAATAACACAATAAGCATGCATAATTAATCTCAAAACACAAGAAAATAACTAAAATACGATAAGTCTTGAATTAGAAATATAAATCAAAAGGTTTCATCATTCATCCAATATACAAGAAGTTTAGCCCAACATTTTGATATTCAAATTATACAAGAAGAAATGGAAAGACATCACACGAAGTAAAGAAATAGATGAAGAACTTATAAACTTGATTTCTTGCACTTCAATATTCAATCTAAGCTTTGAAATTTCAAATCTTATTGTAGATTTCTACTTCGCCGCTTGCCAGACTCTCTTCAGTGATAAAATAATGGTCAATTATGTTCTGGACCTTGATTAGGTTATATAAGATGCTAAAGATGTCATTCTATACATAGCCAAACCAAAAAGTAAGAAACAAAATCTTTCCTTTGAAGTTGAACTAAGCGTATGCCTAGTTATAGGTGGGGTGTGTGCCTCTAAGGCCAATTTGGGCTTCATACGGTCCAAGAAAGCAGTCAGGCACATGCTTGGAAATTTGTAGTGGGTGCGCGCCTAGTTATGCCCCGAGCAGTCATCAGTGAATTTTTTATAACTTTATCTCCCAATATTCGATTGAGGTGATTCAAAGTGTATTGGAAAGCTAATTCAAATGGATAAATTCTTCTAGGAATATCATTTTTCTAATTCGAATGTTTACTATGTCAAATATGAGTCTCAATCTTACGCTAAAAATCTGAAGGAATTTTGGATCTCTTACAATTTAACCCATTTCCACCATTTTTCTCCAATGTCGCCATTTATGTTGATTTGTATCTAACAAACACAATATACATATAATTTAAGTCATTATTCATCAAAATAACCAACAAATACTCTAACTTAGAAAGGTCAAATAAGTGTACAAAAAACATTTATCAGTAAATAACATTTATTTTAAAAGTTATACTTCAAATAAAATATTTTCGAGAATTATATATATATATATATATACCCTCCTCAGTGTCGCTCTGACTGTGAAGGGGTAAGCGATATATTATTTTTCATGTTCAACAAAGAGATGAATTTTTTTTAGTATAATGTGAAAGGTCTTACACTTCAATCACTATTATAAATATTCTGAAAAAGTCAAGTTGAAAGTATTAAAGCAATAAGATTTCAAGTGCTAGAAATAAAAGTTTCTTTCAAACATTTGATAGACATATGTGAGAACCCTGATGCATTTATCGATGCTAAAAGTTTATCTTCTGACATTATAGATTTTGAGTTCTTGTTAGACATGTTTATTTGGTACAATGTATTGTCGTTATTAATAGAGTAAGCAAAATACTGCAAAGAGAGGACATGTTTATTGATACTGCTATTAGTTACTTGAAAGCTCGATTGACGTGACCTCTATAGTAGTCACAATAGTCGACTTGTCAATTCACTTTTCAGGTGTCAGGCTTAAGCTATAAGTGGCTACCTTTTCATAGTCATTAAATGTGCCCGATCGGATTGGTGAAGTCATGCCTATGATGAGGCACTTCGACCATTTAGATGAATTCATATGTTTCTTCATCCAACAATAATTACTTTTATCTCTTCCACTATAAAGATCACACTTAATGTCATTTGAAGATATTGCAATTTTACAAGCTCAAAGTAACATTGCTCTATCATTTTGCCTAAACACTAATGTGGCTCACATTTTCTGCATGTCCCACACCCAAATATATTGACTGACTTGACCGTCTGAGAGCACGCGATTAACTCTCACACCTCCGGAGAAGGCCACGTTCTACTGACGGTTTGTCCAAGTGTACAGAAGCTTAGCTATGTGGACATGAATGGAGTTGAGTTCTATTGGCCATGTCATCCGTACAGAAATCATGGTAAAGAAATCCTTTAGAGTTGATTATTTCTTATATATAGTTGATTTGACTCTTTATTCACTTAAATTAAGATTTGAACAATTTAAAATATGAAAATACTTTTGTATATGATTGTAAAAAATTGCAAACTGTAGAAGATAATTGTTTGAAGTATTGGTGTGAAAGCTTGAAGAATATTTAAATTACAAAATGGGTTTTGATATTGATGGGCTGGAGCTATTTTATAAGATGTAAATTGTAAGAAATTGTTCTTCAGAAGAGACCAAAAAGATGAGAATATATAAAGATGATGAACAGTTATTTTTCAAATGTGAAATTGCTTAAAGAATATTATTAATTATATCAAGAGTTTCTCGAAGTTGAAGTTAATAAATTCCTACATTCGGTCAACAATATCAAAAGAATGGTTGAATGGATCGTCCATGGTGTATATTTAAAAACAAGTTCTAAAACATATTGATTGTAACAATATGATTGTTGATTTTCCGTGGAAAAAATCCTAGAAGAATAAATATATATTTTTTATATTTAAAAGTTTTAGATTATTATTTTTGTAACTTTAAATATTTTTATTTAATTACAATATTTATTGTAATACTTATTTTATATATTTATAAGGACCACACATTTGAAGTTTGCATGAGGTCCTCAAATTTTTAAGGCTTGCCCTAACCCTCATTAAAAAAACAATATAATAAATTTGATGTTTATTTTCTTAATTTCAATTTCAACAAGTATCATGATAGGTGACAAAATAAAAATTTGACGTTTATTTTGGACTTTTAACTTATAATAATGACACTAGTGTAGATATAATTTGACTTTAAGAGTGATAAGTAAAACTTGTGTGCCTAACTGACGAGTGTGTTTTTACTCACGAGTTTTATACAATTTTTACTTGATTATTTGTAAGATATTATGAGTATAGGATGTTTTCTTATGTGTTTGTTAGTGTTGTCTAAAAAATTTTGTAAGGTGGTGTAAAAGGATGCTAAAGTGAACAAACAAGCCAAAATCAAGGAAAATGAGCAGCAAACTGGTGCCTAGGTGCCATACTTGGAGTGCCCAAGCACCAGGGACAAGTTTTGGAATAGCAAGTCAGCGTCCAAGCATTGCGACTGCCCAGAGGATGCAGGAGAAGAACATAGATGGAGCGTTGCACCTAGGTGCTACCCAGATTGTACACCTTGATACAAAACTTGATTTCGAGTCAAGGACCTTGATACAAAGCTTCTGCGCGTGTTCTTTAATTTTGTATATTGCAAACTGTGATAATTTGTACTCGCACTTGTGTTTTAAAACGTGTTCTATGACTGTCTTACCTGGAATTAACTCTATGAAATTCTGAACATTGTTTATACAACTCTACAATCTCAGTATAATTCAATTTTGTCTCTTGAGTGTTGATATCTGGATTATTACTTGTTGTATATACCTTTTGGTGTGCTCTACCTCATCTGCATACATTAATTCTTCATTCAAATTTTTTGATTATGCCTTCTTCAAAATTTGAACTAGAAGTTTTTAATGGTAAATGAGACTTTAGTCTATGACGCCAAAAAATAAAAGCTCTTTTACTTCAACAAAAATGTGGAAAAGCCATTGATGAGTCATGACCAACTGATCTTGAATGAAGTAAAGTAACTGAATAAGATGAAACTGCATGGAGTTCTATATTCCTGCACTACTTCGTTTCTTGCTTTGAAAATTTTACTGGTAAGAGGCAAGTCACTGGTTTATTTTCAAAAATTTCCGATCCGACCCTGTCTCGACCTTTTGACCCTTGTCAATTTTTAATTTTCGGGTCGATGCTCGGGTTGATTTTTAAAACATTGGATAATACCACATAGCTTTTGTAGACCTGTGATGACGTAGAGAAAGAATCGGATGTTCCATAGAACCAAGAATCTACGACATGATTTGGTGCCTGTTTTATCAGATGTAGAACCTTCTGCAGTAAATCCTCATTTGTTGATGGCATCTATATGACCTCACGGCTCTTTAACCTTTAGAAATGTATCCAATTGAAACTCCCAAGCAGCATAATTTTTTCTAGTAAATCTACAAGCATTATATTATATGAGAGAATATGACTGATTATTGCATTTGGCAAGCTGTTGATTCTATCTCTTTTGACATTTCGAAGATTCTTTCTCCTTCTAAACTTGAATCTCATTATCTATGGTATTCTTTCCCTTAAATATTTCTTCTAAAAAAAAACACTTTCTCCATAATAGTTGATTTTATGACTGAGAAGGTTAGGAATGATATTTTTTAGAATATGGTTCTAATACCATAACATAATGGTTCGAATTATCTTCTCTTTTGAGAAGGTCTTTTATTATATAGGCAAAACTGATAACTGTATAAAGAAACTTAATCTATACATGCTAATTACATAGAGTGATTCTAGGGAGCTATATATGGGGCTCTAAATCTCCCCTCCTATTTATAGCCTAGATTAATGAGTCTATTACATATTAATTACAAGCATAATTTATGGTCCTGTTATGTTATAAAGCATAATTATTGCTTTTTATTGACATATTTGATGTGGACCCTCCAGTTATAATAAATAAATAAAATAAATTGTTTACATATAAATTTAAATTATAAAGAATATATATTTAATTTTTTTTTTTTGAAAAGCAGTTTATTTAGCATTAAAATAGCAAATTTTGGGAGTTTCTTCCAACACTATTATCTCATCAGAGAGTTTAAGTGCTTCCTTTGCTAATGTATGAGCAACCACATTAACCTTCTAGGTACATGACACACGGACCAAAAATGAAAAGAACACATGCTCTTCGTGTCTTGAATCAGTAAGCCGGCGTAGTTCTAACATTCCAGTTCACCATTTAGTCCCTTTACAACATACATCGCGTCACCCTCTAAAATAATTGACCTCAGTTCAAGCTGTCTGCACAATGTAACAACTTCCATAGCTCCGATAGATTCAACCAACAAAGGATTCGGGAAAACTTTCATTTGGGACATCAGCGATGCTTTTGCTTTTCCAATCCAATCTCTCACAACACCACCAATTCCAACTCGGAAATTTACCGAGTCTACCACCGCATCCCAGTTAATTTTATACTTACTTGGTGGATGCACATCCCAGGATTGAGAAGTTGGGTCTCCTCTGTTCCAGATCCTAACTGGCAATGAATTCATGTTTCTATAATCCAATTCATTTTGTCGAGCCATGTTTGAGACTATTTGGGCCATTGAATTTATTATCGAAGACATAGGAATTTCGCCTCTTCCAGATTAGATAAGCGGTAGCCTGCAAAAATCTCACACTCTTCGTCACACAATTTATTGAGCAAATGGCATACTAGATGTTTGAAATCCAATGGCGTAAAAGACATTTTCTGTATCCTACGTGAACTAGAACCCCATACATCTTGGGCAGAAACACATAGCTACAGAGCATGAACTACAGACTCCTCTTCCCGTTTGCAAACCGGACATAAGGGGGACTCTCTTATTTTCCTTCTATTCAAGTTCAAGTTTGTAGGTAAAGATTCATGGGTTGCACGCCACAATAACATTTTACTAGCGCTTGGTACTGTTAATCTCCAAATTTTCTTCAAGACATCATTCTGATTACTACTTGTAGAGCATTGGCCCAAAAATTCTTGTTTCAACTGACTGAAGAAATGGTTGACACTTCTGACTGTGAATTTGCCATCCTTCGTGCCTCGCCATAGAGATCTTGCTGATGAGACTAGCTTTTGACTCATAAAAAATTCCAGAGATCAATTGCATGTTCCATGCTTTTGTTTCTGGGATTATTAGCTCACTCACTCTACCACGCTTAAACTGGTCATGTAAGGGAGATTGAACTTGGAAGGTGGAAGCTTGAGGGATCCATTTATCCCTTCCAATTACCACTGATTCTCCATTCTCTATTCGCCACCCTTCTTTCAACATTTCTTTTGCGTCTGAGAAACTCTTCCATAGGAATGATGCATTGCTACCAATTTTGCTGTTCAGAAAATCTGTTCTACTTTAATATTTTGCTTTAAGCACCAATGCAGTCAATGAAATTGGATTTTGAATAAGATGCAACTCTGCTTTCCTAGTAATGCTACGTTGAAGAGCTTAAAATCTCTATAACCAAGACCCCCAGCATTTTTGGATATCCCCAGCAAGTTCCAAGGCAACCATTGAATTTTTGTTCTGTCTCCTCTACTTCCCCACCAGAATTTCTTGACCTGTCGATTTATAGCTTGAAGAATGGTTCGTGGAAGCTTAAAGATGCCCATAAAGTATGTTGGAATAGCTTGGATGATGGCCTTGAGAAGAACTTCTTTTCCTGCTTGCGAAATAAACTTCACAATCCAGCTATTCATTATGTTCCTAATTGAATCAAGTACAGGTTTAAAAGTTGTCATTTTATTACTTCCCACATAAGCTGGCAAACCCAAGTATTTCTCAAAGGATTTCACTTCTTTAACTGTGGCTGCATGGAAGAATTCGTTCTCGATCTCCGACTTAGTATTATCACTATAAAAAATGGATGTCTTGTCCATGTTGAGTCGTTGTCCCGATGCATGTTCAAACAAACTCAAAATGTAGAAGAGCCGCCACCATTCCAAAACGTTAGCCTTACAGAAAACCAGGCTATCGTCTGCAAAAAATAAGTGGTTCACTTGAAGGTTACCTCTCGCAAATGGAAAACCACAATGGTCCCTTTTTCCTCCGCTTTGTCCAGTAAATTGCCAAACACTTCTGAGCGCAGAATGAATAGGTAGGGGGATAGAGGGTCTCCATGTCTAAGTCCTCTTGTAGGGTGAAATGATCGCTGTGGCTCCCCATTGATGATCAGGGAATATTTCAATGTTCAAACACAAAGCATGATTATTTCTATCCATCTTTCGCCAAAACCAAGTTTCCTTAATACAGCTTCTAAGAAACTCCACTCGATGCGGTCATATGTTTTGTTCATATCCAACTTTAAAGCCCTATAGCCCTCTTTCTTTCCTTTGACTCGATATTTTATGGAATACATCACTTCAAAAGGCACAATGATGTTGTCTGAGATCAAGCGCTCAGAATGAAAACACTCTGAGCTGGTGAGATAATTGTAGACAGGAAGGATTTAAGCCTATTAGCCAAAACCTTTGATACCACTTTATAAAGAACACTACAAAGACTAATGGCCTGTTTGATATGAAAAATTTTCCATGAAAGTAAGAACTTGTTTTCCATTTTCCAAGTTTTGACTTGTTTGATTGCAAAATTTTCCCTAGAATTGTTTTTCTTGCTTTCCACTCACACGTGCACAATTTCCTTGTTTTTGTGGAATTCATTTTCCCGTGGTTTGTGTGGGAAATGGTTTTCCAACTTTTTTTTGCAATTGGAAAAATTTATAGACACAATGGTAAAAAAATTTATCACTTTTATTGTCAATTTTCATGTAAAACAATGTCAAACAAATTGTATTTGGTATGGTAATTTTTTTTTAAATTTTTTGGAAAGTGAAACGAAACAAATTCTAGACCCAATTGTAAAGGAAATTATCACTTTAATGGACAATTTTCATGAAAAACGAAGCCAAACGGACACCAAACTTTCAACATTTTTCAGGTGGAAAATTATACTAATCAAACACAATTAATTACAATTCTCAGTAAAACAATTTCTAGGCAATTCAATTCCCTAGAATTCATTTCCTTTCCACCAATTTTCCACATTTACAATCAAACGGACCCTAATAGGTCTAAAATTAGAAACAGTTTCCAGAAATTTTATCTTAGGAATTAACACAATAAAAGTATCATTAATATCATTGAAACCTTGTTTCGATGACAGGAGATTTTTGACAGCTACATACATGCATTCTCCAATAGAGGACCAATTGTCTTGATAAAATTCTGCTGAGAAACCATCGGGTCTAGGAGAGCTCAATGGATCCATTTCAAAGATTGTTCCCTTAACTTTCTCATCAGTGCAATGGCTCTGGAGCTGGACAATCATTTTTGGAGTGATTTTGGTATCTAGATCCGGAAGCGTCTCCTCAATGCCAAGAGGGTTGGATGTCGAGAACAGTTGTTGGTAAAAGAGTTGGAAATGGTTACATATCTCGTCCTGATTGGTGGTAGCTTCCCCCCTTTCATTCACAATGCTCCTGATGGTGTTTTGTTTCCTTCTTTGAGATGCACATTTATGAAAATAAGCCGTGTTCTTATCCCCACTTTTGAGCCATATTTGATTTCCTCATCTTCTAGCAGTTCATCTACTTGCTTTTGAGTATCTTTATTTATTCCATTTAGGTCACCTTGGTTATTGTTTTGCAGCACCCGAATTTTCTGTAAATGTTCTCTTAACTTCTTCCTTATGTCTCCTGCATTACATTTTGCCCAGGATTGTAGTCTTTCCCTGCAATGAACTAAGCCTGGTTTAAAGCTACATAATGGATTGCTCTGCTTCCCAGGAGCTGGCCATGCACTATCAATTATATCTTTGCATTCCTACTTCCCAAACCAAGCAGCTTCATACCGGAACAGCTTGAATGGACGAGATGCCATTTGAGCATGCCTGTTGCTGCAACTGATGAGAAGTCGGTTATGATCCAGTTGGTTATCGGTAACACCTGCACCTCGCAATTGCTGAAAATGGGTGGGAAGTCTCTCTTTGGTGAAGTTTCTCCCATCCCTCTTATTGCTCCATGTATATTTTGGTCCAACATAGCCCATGTCCTCTAGTTCACAATCTTCTATCACCTTACAGAAACTGTCCATTTGAGAGAACAATCTCATGGTGGCTCCAAACTTCTCATTAGAATTGAGAATTTCATTAAAATCCCCCATGATCAGCCATGGGGACGGGCTTGTCGGATTCATTTGCCTTGTGATCTTCCAACTCTCCTTCCTCCTTTCTGCATTTGGGTTGTTATAGAAATCGGATAAAACCAACGGTATATTGCCTTCATTAATCTTGATTTCCAGTGAAATATGGTTTCTTGAATAATTGATTAGAGATGCATTAACCTCCTCCAGCCAAAGAAAAGCCAAACCGCCACTCCGACCATCCACCACAAAACAATGATCAAATCTAAGTTTCATTCTCACCTTCTCCATTTTGTTTATTTGAAGTTTGGTTTCGAAGAGAAAAACCAAACTTGGACACTTTTCCTTCACCATCTGGTGAAGTTCTCGAACTGTCCGAGGGTTCCCAAGCCCTCGACAGTTCCAGCACAGTGTTCTCATGGTGAACGGTAGGGCTGCTCTACAGCTCTGCCATATTCATGTCGAAATCTTCATCAACCAGCTTCCTGGATCCTTTTTGCGACACTATCTCAGAGCTCCCAACTTCCTTTCGTTTCTGGGGACAATTATTTTCTCTTTCGCCTTCAAGTTCGGCTAGTTAGGGATTGTTGAGGATGGACCAACACGAGCTCTCATCTTCCAAGTTTTCCTTGGGCCAGACTTGTTTTGTATTTGTGGTAATTACACCCAACCCTACATTTCAAGATTCAAATTCAAAAATCAGATTTCAAGTTTTAATGTTCAAAAATCAGATATTTTATATATTAATACAATTTTTTTTAAATTTAATTAAATATTAATAATATTATTATAAAATTTAATTTATATACACCCCACCCCACCCTACCCACGCCCTTCCCCCACCCCCACCCCCACAGGATAAATCTCTATCTCGTGGTGGCGGCGCCGTGACCGTCGGCGATGACGATGGAGTAATTTTGGGGCGGTCCATATGATAGTCACCTCTTCCCGTGACAAGTCCATCATTCTGTGAAATCTCACTAAGGAAGATAGGACCTATGGCGTCGCCTGCCGCAGCCTTACTGGCCACTCCCACTTCGTCCAGGAAGTTGTCCTTTCCTCCGATGGTATGTTTGCGCTTTCTGGGACCTTCAGTCTGGTGCTACAACCTGCCGATTGGGTTTCTTACGTCCGGTTTTCACCTAATACGCATCAGTCGACTATAGTTTCTGGGTCTTGGGAATGGACTGTGAAAATCTGGAATTAGTGGTGCCCTTATTCGCGGCAGCCTCGCGCGACGTTGCCATTCTCAGGTTGATGTATCAGGAATTTTTAGGCTGTTTTTATTGATGGTTGTTGGTGTTGGTGTTGGTGATTCACGGTTGTGGTGGCTGCTTGGTGTTGGTGGAGGTGCCGAATCTGTGTTGGTGCTGGGTATTAAAAGGTGCCTTGGTGGTCTTGTGGTTCTGTTGACGATGTTTTGTGGTGGGTGGTAGTGGATGCGTCATTGGTGTTGATGGTGGCACCTCGTGGAGTGGTTAGGTTGTGTTGACGGCGACGCTTATAGTGAGGCTGTGTTGGCGACGTTAACGATGGTGGTTGTGGTGAGTTGTATGTTGTGGTAGCATTGGCAGAGTAGGGTTAGGGCTAGGGTACGTGAGACGGCGGCGGTGGTGGTGCGGTGGTGCTGTACCTTCTCTGTGACCAATGCTGTGACCTGAGCCATGTGCAGTGACTTATGCTGTGACCTGAGCCATGTGCAGTGACCAATGGAGCCATGTGCTGTGACCTATGCCGTGACCTGAGCCATGTGTCATGACCTATGCTGTGACTTGAGCCATGTGCAAAATATTCAATGACCTATGTTGTGACTATCAACAAAAACCTGAGCCATGCGCAAAAATATTATGTGACATGTACTGTGGCCATTTGAAAATAACATGGGACTATGAACAAAATCGTGAGCCATGTGCAATATATTCTGTGACTTGTGCTGTGACCTTTTGAAAATAATCTGTGACTATGAACAAAAATGCAAGACATGAGCCTTGTCGTGTTATCAATCATTATAAACAAAAAATCATGCGTTGTGACCTGTGACCTGGGCTGTGACCATACAAAAAAATTCATGTCACCGGAATATTCGCCGGATTCGGAGAGTCGCCGAAAACGGTCTCACCTGAATCGGAGCAGTCGCCGGAGTGTATATATATATATATATATATATATATATATATATATATATATATATATATATATATATATATATATATATTTATTTATTTATTTATTTATTTATAAATATGTGTATGTATAGGTCAAAAAATCTGATTTATGAAATGTGAAAATTGTTTTGTTATTTTTGAAATAGAGTAAAGATAAAGTAGGATAAATGAATTTCTCCCTTTGTATTTTAGTGGCTGTAGGCATGAAAAGGTCATTTGCTGGGCCTTTTCTTGGGTAGGGGTCTGTGAAGATGCCCATGGGATTGGATAGGTCCCTAATTAGGCCTTTCTTTGGGCGGGACCCAAGGAAATTACACGTGGCATTTCCTCTTGCATACCACCATTGTTTTCCTTAATTATAGTTTTTGAAATTGAATCTTCCATCGAAGAATTTGCTGAAATCTTGTTATGATTTTGTGGCGCTCCATCCGCCTGGGTTCCAGGATTATCAGTTATTGGAAACGGCACCAAATTTACAACTGATTCCGAAATTTCAGCATTTTGATGGCTGTTCCCATTTTGTGCTTCTCATCGTTGAGTGTGGCCGGAAGTCTCCCGGCGATTTATGTCTTCATGAGATTGGGCACTTCCCATCTGTGAGTGAAGAGATTTTGATTTCTTCCCGCTTGCTCGTAGCTACGCACCGTACTGTTGTTCCAGACCCTCTCCAAAGGCAGTCCCTTCCTCTTCCTTTTTGCACTGACCCAGATGATGTTGGAATAAACCACAATGATAGCAAAAGTTTGGAAGCTGTTCATACTTGAAAGGGATCCATTATTTTTTTTCCCCCAGATATTGAGGAATCTTCCCCATGAGAGAGGCTTAGATATATTAATCATCACTTTGTTCCGTAAAAATTCTCCTAAACAAACTCCGGTGCTGTCCGTGTCAACATTGAGGACCTTCCCATACTTCAGCCAATGTCATAACCCGTTTTCTGGTTCATCCCAGCAAATGGTAAATCATGGCATTGGACCCAAAAAACTTCTTCATTAAACAAAATCCCTTTTATAGAAACAATTTTCTCACAATCTTGTAAACATAACAATTGTTTATCAAAAGACCATGGTCTGCCATTCATGATTCTCTTTGGAGAAGCACTACATTTACAGTGATTAGAGGGCTGTAAATTTTACAGCCCTTTCTAGTTAGTGTGGGCCCCACAAATTAATTAATTTGTGGGACCCACACTAACTAGAGAGGGCTGTAAAATTTACAGTCCTCTAATCACTGTACAAGTGGTTTTTTTGTTCTCTTTTTATCATCAAACTTTTGTAGTTCAATCAGGAATTTATTTCAACCGGTATCCTTGATAACCGCTTTTCCTTTGACTTGCCACACTTTCAGCATAGTGCTCTTCAACGCTCCTTTGTTTACCTCGTGGTCCGAGAACACACTGAAAGCTACGCAGCGCTTACTTTTCTCAATTGATAAAATTATTTCTTCCTCGCCGACCTCCACCTCTTGTTTCTCCTCCTCAATTACCTTCCATTTATCATACACGTCAGACAGTTCCTTGTCCATACCAACCACCTCTACGGACAATAGCTCCAAGAGGAGAAAAACTAGGTCTTCGGGAAAAACCTAGAGAGAGAACCTAACCTTTCCTCACAAAGGAAGGACCATAATATATATTTAATTATTTGTATAAAAACTTGTTTTTGATGTCTTAAGACCTAAGTTGCAAGATTTCAAACAATTGAGACAGAAATTTTGATAATTGGTGAGGTTCTGAAAATATTGAGCATATCTAGTTTATTCTTTATCTTGGCATCAATAAAATTCCGAGTTAATCTCAAATTTTCTTTTTGAAACTAAACCATAATGAACTTATATAATTAACTCACCATGAACAGTGGATGAGATACAAAAATAACGGAATAAATCCAAATATGAGTTCCAAAATCAAAATCGAAAGAGGCCAATGTATGGTTAACTTTATTTCCCTCGCTACGGATAAAGTTACAAGAGCCACAGTTAGCCCAAGCTAAAATTGCATTAATATCAGCTAAATCGAATGCATTCGGAGCACATTTCAAATTTGATGCAAGCTCAACACAAGTCGAAGAAAATCACATTGTCATGTTCAGTCTGAGGATTGTGCCAAAATCAATGTGTCTCTCACTACCATGGCTTCATTATTTTCAATAGAAAATTTTCATATCACCTTCTTCACCTGTGCAGCTATGACCCATCTGAATTCATCCCAAATGATCCCCTAGTGGTGCAGAGCCAAGACTGTATTAAATTTTTTTATGCTGGGCTAATATGTAAAATAAAAATAAAAATTCGACATAAAGTTTTATCTTTACATAAAAAAAAATTGTAAGAAAAAAATGTGAATTGGGCCTGACTTCGCCTATAGGCCTAGTAATTCATTCCCACCCACACTGAGGCATCGTGTTTAATTTTAGGCATCCTAGAGCTAGCAGTTTTCACTGCACTGAAGGCTTCGGTCCCCTGCTCTCATGTTTACCGCTTTCATTATCTGCCCAGTGAAGGAGGTTTGATGCAATATTCATAAGCACTCAGTCCCATCCATGCAGATTACAAATCTTAGCTAGCCCACTTACCAAGTTACTCTATTGGGTTTGTGACCCAAATTCATCTAAGGTTTGCGTGGTTTGATGTATTGGGCATTGAAGACATCTAAATAGGGTCTATAGAGGAAAAAGGGATTGACGGTGCCAGCTAGATGCTTGAGCGGCGAGATGAAATTTTCGACAGCGAACGCCTGGCTCTCGAGTGGCGTACTGGCGCTTGCGTGCCATTTCGGGTTTTACTTGTTTTATTTATTCTATGCATTTTTTGACATGTACCCTTATATATAGTTTTTTTTAGTTAAAGAAGGGCGGTACCTCCTAGATTTTATTAATTTGTCCTCACTTGTGGCGGAGGAATACCGTGGTTACATGAAAATAATGAAAGCAATAAATGAGGAAGTAATACTTCCCTTAAAAAGAAAATAAATGATGAACAATACAATAGTAAATGAAGAAGTATTACTTCCTTTACAATAAGAACTTATGTAAATTAAGGCAAAAATAGGAATTGGAAATAAAAATCTAAATTAAAATCTGTCACTAGGCAATCCATGTCTGTCAATTTGTACTAGTGCCCTAATATGTCGAGGTAGGTCATGTAGTCCGTATATCTGGTATCGTCGATGATCCCAACCCTCTGCAGCGTCCCATCCATGCAGATTACAAATCTTGGCTAGCCCACTTAACAAGTTACTCTATTGGGTTTGTGACCCAAATTCATCTAAGGTTTGCGTGGTTTGATGTGTTGGGCATTGAAGACATTTAAATAGGGTCCATAGAGGAAAAAGGGATTGACGGTGCCAACTAGATGCTTGAGCGGTGAGATGAAATTTTCGGCAGCGAGCGCTTGGCTTTCGAGTGGCGTACTGGCGCTTGCGTGCCATTTCGGGTTTTACTTGTTTTATTTATTCTACGCATTTTTTGACATGTACCCTTATATATAGTTTTTGTTTAGTTAAAAAAGGGCGGTACCTCCTAGATTTTATAAATTTGTCCTCACTTGTGGCGGAGGAATACCGTGGTTACATGAAAATAATGAAAGCAATAAATGAGGAAGTACTACTTCCCTTAAAATGAAAATAAATGATGAACAATACAGTAGTAAACGAGGAAGTACTACTTCCTTTACAATAAGAACTTATGCAAATTAAGGCAAAAATAGGAATTGGAAATAAAAATCTAAATTAAAATCTGTCACTGGACAATCCATGTCTGTCAATTTGTACTAGTGCCCTAATATGTCGAGGTAGGTCATGTAGTTCATATATCTGGTATCGTCGATGATCCCAACCCTCCGCAGCAATAACATCTGCAACCTGGTTTCTTTCTCTGTAAATGTGAGAAACTGTGTCTCTGTCAAAGGATACGATATATGTGATACGTCTGAGTATGCCCTGAATAGCCCATGGTCCTCCTCCTCTAGTGATGCAGTGAATAGCTACTGTAGAATCAGACTCTACCTAAATCGTTGAAAACCCAAGTCCATGAGTTGGTAAAATCCCATCAAGAATAGCCCGGAGCTCTGCCTCTAATATCAAGCATGGTCCATACGAAGTTGAGAAAGCCCAAATACAGTGTCATTCATGGTCTCTGATTATGCCTCCCCCACTCGCAAAACCATCATTAATGCATCCGTCAATATTGATCTTGACAGATCTGATTGGTGGAGTATGTCACCAAACTAGAATATGGGGAGATGGGGGAGGAGGGTCCATAAAAATACCGAATATAGGTGCAAGTGTCAAATCCCTTCGTCAATGCACCACACGAAGCAATCCTTCCATATGAAAAAAAGGAGATCATGTTATAACCCTCCAAATGATACGTTTGGCAACAATGCAAATCCCCCTATGCTTCGCATCATTCCTT
Source organism: Fraxinus americana (assembly GCA_035079005.1). Taxonomy (NCBI): domain Eukaryota; kingdom Viridiplantae; phylum Streptophyta; class Magnoliopsida; order Lamiales; family Oleaceae; genus Fraxinus; species Fraxinus americana. Next base: position 28,837,937 of record CM068706.1, on the reverse strand, counting down.
GCGGTCCATAGGTACCAAAAAAATATCAGTAGCTTCTCTTCATAGTTAAAATACGGTTTTACCTCAGGATTACTGTAAGTTAGAATTGTGCAGGAACACAATATTGTTGTAATTTCTTTCTCTTTTATAATGAATAAAATCTCCAATTCCTCTGCTAAATTAGATTCTTTTTTTGTGTTCATATTGTTGTGATCAATACTTCATATCATGTTGTATAACATCATTTCGTCCCCCAACAAGTGATATCAGAGCTTTAATTTGATTTGTTCGAGGTTTTTTGTTCTTGATGGCAATCATGAAGTATGACACTCCGCTCTTAGATCGCAACACTAGATTCTCATTTGCAGGTGAAGATGTGATCATTACTCGCTCAAATGGATTTGGATGATGCGTTGTTGAGAGTTGAAAAGATGCTTACAATTTGGATTGCGGAGGAAAAAAAATGTAAGGATTGGAAGGTACTTTCACAATTTCATTTTCATCTTTCAAATAATATTTTTCAGGAAATTTTGAAGAAGATAACTGTAGATGTGTTATGGTTGAATTTAGAACAAGTGTGCATGACTAAGAGTTTAACTAGCAAATTGCACATGAAATAGTGCTTGTATACTCAACGCATGACAGAAGACGGATCTTTGGAAGATCACCCGGCTGTTTTTAAAGAAATCGTTGAAGATTTGGAGACTTTAGAGGTAAATTATGATGAAGAAGATTTGACTTTAATTATTTTGTGCTCATTGCCCACTTCGTTTACATCGTTTAGATACACAATTTTGTACCATTGTAATACTCTCACCATTGAAGATGCATATAATGCTTTGTTTACAATTGAGAAGATGAAGCATTTGGTTAGATCAGAGACTAGAGATGGAGAATGCCTTGTTGTTCATGGTGGTCATGGAAGGGACAGGTTGTTTGCAACAGGTTGTAGAATAAAAAAATTTGGATACAAATAAGAAGCAAAAGCAATCAGAAACTACAAGTGAAGCTGATGTCGTAGAGAACTATTTGAGTAAAGGAGATGTGTTGGCTATTTCTAATGGAGACTCCAAATCTGACGAGAATTAGATTGTAGATTCAGCTTATGCTTTTCATATATGTCTTCGAAAGTTGTCGTGGTCATGAGAAATAACGTACCTTGTTGTGTATCGGTATTGTTAGAGCCAAACTTAAGCTGTTGAATAGGATATTTAAAACACTCGATCACATTTAACATGTTCCAGATTGAAGAAAAATCTCACCTCGTTGACTACTCTTGATTTAAAAGGGTATGAGTTTGTTAGCGGAGGTGAAGCTTTGAAGGTTTGCAAAGGTGTTCGTGTTGTACTGGAGGGGTGGAAAAAGTTACAATTATACATCTTGTAATGTCGTGATGAATCGGTAAAGAACAAGCAACAAATATTTAGTACCGTGGTGGATATTTAATATGGTACAGTACTATTTGAGATTTGGTTTGGGTCCTTATTGGAAAATACAACTCAGTTGAGTTAAGAGGATATGGATAATGCCGCTTTGCCACCATAACCTACGGTGCCATCGTATTCAATTTTTAGGGATGGACCCGTTGGAGAAAGGTACGGGGAAGTTGTTTTTATTGTGCATGCTTTAAGTGTATTTGAAGGTGTTCAGTCTAGCAAGTGGCCTTTTACAAAAGCATTTAGTGTCGATTCTGTTTCAGGGTGCGTTTCGGCCTTCATTGGTAAATTTTAAATCATTTATAATTTTTGGGAACCTAGAGTAATTTTACGGATCAGTGCTTGGATTATTTATCCTAGTTGAATATTGTGGAAGAGGTGGAGAATTTTTTGTTCGATGGAAAAGTTAGTTTGGTTCTTCTTGAAGAGTTCGGTTCAATCTTTGCAGTCAAATTTTTTTCCAAGTGGAGAAATTTTGGAGCTTCATTCGTTGCAGTGGAATTTGTTTCAATGTGGACACTCATGGCCACATATATGTTTAATAATGTGCCACCGCCCTGATGCTTTCTGTTCATGAAAATTTCACAAGCATATGGGATCATTGACAAGTAATACGTGATCAGTAACGTGCATGTTCCCACAAAGAATAATAGTTTCTATTTAGATTCAAAGTATGTAAATGAAAGAGATTTGATGTTGTAATTATTCTAAACTAATCTAATAAAGTTGTAAACTAAGGTTTGTATGTATATGGAATGAGTGTATTGGTTTACAAATCTACCTATTAGTATTTATTTCAATTCTGAATTTTGTAGCTAGTTTTATTCATACGTTCTTGACAATTGATAAATCCATGATAATTAACTTTCTTTTCCAAGATAAATTAAATCTATCCTAGTCACGGCCTGAATCTATTCTTAGTCCGAATTCGAATGTATAGAACACATTCAATTTCACGATTGCCTCAAAGATTGCACACTTGATAAACATTGTTTCTAATATTTATTGCACATATGTTAATTAAGCAGTGTTTTAGACATGTTGTGAGCCTCCTAGCACTACAACAAGGAACCATATATTCAATTTGTGATCAAGCAATCAAATAATGAAATTAAGCATGCAAGATTAATCAAGAAACACAAGAATTTAACTAAACTAGTTGTCGCGACTTAAAAATAAATAATAAAATATATTGCATCTTCATCCAACATATAGGAAGAATTAGCCTAGCATATTGATATATAAATTATACAAGAAGATTTGGTTTGACATCACCCGAAAACAAGAATATTGAAAGAAACGGGAAAAAGTTCACGTTCTGGACTTGAATCTTAAATTAGAGCTTTGATTCTTCAATTTTCGCATGTTAATTGCCTTGATTCTTGTGCTAGACTTGTTCTTAAACATGTAATTATGGAATATTATGTAGTGTCCCATCCAAAACAGTCTCAGGTAAGTTAAATAGATGATAGAAATTCATCTCGATAAGAGTTTGAATCAAAAGATGAAAACAGCTCGTCAAGGTTGAAATTAAACTAGCACAGGTGTGTCACCTTCTTCCTTTGAACCCTTGTTGTTCATCAAGTTTGGGACAATTGTGAATTGGTCCCTAAACTTTTCGATGGCTCATCTAGGTCCTTTTTCCATTCTTTTTCAGTCTCTTACTTTTCTAATGCATCTAATTGAATCCTAGATCTCTCTAATTATCATCATGTGGGTTGAATAATCTTTTGGATTTGTGCCATTTAGTCCCCAAACTTTTGATTTCTTCTATTTAAGCCCGTTTTTCACCTAGTTTCACAAACAACTTGGTTAGATAACCTTTCATTAGTCTTATGATTGAATTTTTTGAGTTAATAACATTAACTTTTCAAAATGACATTGCTAAAATTAATCTCTACTTATTTAATGTAAAATCCGTGTGTGTGTGTGTGTGTGTGAAGATTTATGTAAAACATCACAAAGTCGTAAATTGATTCAATTCCCGACCTTCTATGGTCAAATTTTCCCTTTCTTCACTCATAAGATACACAGTCCTAAACTTTATTCTTTTCACTCTTTTCCCAGAGTGTGATCTAAAGGATGAAATTATAGTTAGATATCACTAATTGTAGCTCAACACATTAAAAAAGGAAGGATTCTCCTTATTTTTACTACTTCAATCTCCAAGAATCAATTAAGCTAATAATCCATTGTCAAAATTCTACTTCTCTCAAATAACTATTTAGAACTTAACCAAGGAATGTAGTACAGTAAATAATTATTTATTTTTCTTTTTCACATCTCATGTACGGACCTCTCTCCATTAAGCTTTCTACGTGACTCTTGTAGTGAGTTTTTGGGCGAAAATGCAAGTTGGATGACTATAGGGCACCACCTTTGTAGGCTTAGTCACTTGAGTTATAAAGGTTATGAAGAGATATTTCACATGAGGCAGTTTTTTTTCTTTCCGTCTTTTTTGCCATAATTAGTGCAATGCCCCTCACTAAAGACTCATTCTCAAGAAGTGATTTCCTAACTTAACATTTTCATCTAATTTTTATCTTATTGGCTCAGATAATCCACACAGAAATTAGCACACATAGAGTCCACCCTTATCCTAATGTCTCTCTACAATAGCTCAATCACCCTCAAATTATCGTTTAATTGGTTTAAGGATGTATATTATAATGGTTGTTCGGGTTAAGTATCTAAGGTCCATTATTTTCAACATACTCGACAATATGAGTTGAAATCTTTCTTCATGATGCAAAACATAAATCTCGTGCGCAAGAATATCAAGTTTTGCATTAATAAGCATAATCTGACTTAACATATGACTTTACAATTTATAGTTCAACTCTATGTTCCAATATATACATCATCGTTGGCAGATTATTCGACCTACACTAGCATATAGAACATACAAAAGAATTAAGAAAAACTCAAATTAACTTATTTTTCTAATTTTTCTATTTTTTTCACACAAGCATGCAAAGTTTAAAAATAGAAGCTCGATGTAAATCTCTTCCCCAAACTTATAATAGACATTGCCCTCAATGTATAGAGATATAACAAGCAATAATCAAAATTAAGGGCAAAGTATGGAACTAAGAACTCCTCAGATATCAATCTGAAGGTGGTGGAAAGCACGGATAGTAAGACCCGGATCCTAACGAGTCAAAAAGAGATGGTGGAGGCAATGGAGGCCTGCTTGTCATAAAGTCCCTCATCCGAGTATACATTTCTTCTATTTGTCTTTGCACTTCTTGAGACCTAGTGTTCATGTCCTGCATTAGTTTGTGAGTTTCTTAAAATCTGGCATCCATGGCCTCCAATTGGACTTGCATACCCTCCAATCTTCTGGTACACCTATCCATCCTCCTAGATAGTTGGTCATTCTCACTGCGCAGGACTGAGAGGTCAGACTGAATCCTACTAATAACTTACTGCATACCATGCTCTCTAGCGTTATTCACATATTCACTCGCCTGTGAAGCCATCATCATTCTGCTACATAGTCTGCATCGTCCTGGCTGTCATAATTCCATACATCTAATTCATAATATGCATATCTGTCATTAGGCACGACTTTCCTTTTTTATGTACTACATGCATAGGACTTACCCACTGATTTTCTTTTATAGGATATTTGATCCCTGCATCCAATAATTTGAGCACTTTGATAAGTGTGTTTTACACACGACTTTTATACCAATTTAACTTAATTGTTGGCTTAATTTTAGAGCGTTTTTAATACATTTGCTAGTATTGCTTTAAAGGTGTAGTAAAGAGGTGAAAAAAAGGGTGTTGAAGTGTACAAACAAGCAAAAGGGGAAAATATACAGAAAAATGGCGTCCAAGCGCCATACAAGTAGCCCCCAAGTGTTGGAAAAGACAAAGGAAAAGTGTTGAGAAATAGCTAAGCAATGGATTTCATAAGGAAAAACATCTTCAATCGCAGATGGTGATAGGGTGATGGTGGAACTCACTTTCATAATCGGTTATTCCAGGCGGTTCTTGCTAAATATGGGGTACAACATCGAATAGCCACTCCCTATCACCCTCAGACAAGTGGACAAGTTGAAACATCCGACAGACAGTTGAAAAGGATTTTGGAACTCACAGTGAATGTATCTCGAAAAGATTGGTCCAAAAAATTGGACGATGCTTTGTATGCCTATCGTATCGCGTACAAGACGCCAATTGAATAGGATTCGGTAAAGCTTCCACCTACCAATTGAATTCGAGTACAAGGTATATTGGGCATTGTAGCAGTTGAATATGGACCTTGAAAAGGCTGTAGAAACAAGAATACTGCAGCTTCACGAATTGGAAGAGTTCAGAAAAAAAGCTTATGAAAATGCATCCATCTACAAAGAAAGGACAAAGCAGTGGCATGAAAAAAAACATTCGACAACATATTTTCAGCGTAGGGGATCAAGTACTCTTGTACAACTCTAGACTTAAGAAGTTCCTAGGAAAATTACACCACCCAACAAAGGGCAATTTCAAGGTTAATGGACAACGCATCAAACATTATGTCGAGGATTTTCCCACCGTTAAAAAGTGCATTGAACTAGCTGTACAGGAATAATCGCAGCACCGAGTCTAGCTAATGACTTTAAAGAAGCACTTCTTGAGAAGCAACCCAAGCACTATCTCTATTAATTACTTAGTTTTTAATTTTTGGTTATTTCATTCGTTGTTTATAATGATTATCTTATTCGTAATAGCTCGTTGTATTGTAGGACAAGCTACAATTTTGGGGGTGCGAACAAGAGTGAAGGGAGATTGACACCCAAATCATCAAGAAGGAGAGGATGATAAAGTCATGAGTGGCAAATTCGAGGTAACAGTACCACACACAGTTTTGCAAAAAAAAAAAATAATAAATTCAGAAACACAGCGCCCAGGCACTGTATCACTGCAATTTCAAAAAAAAAACCATCCATTCCCTATTACTAAATCACTATATAATAATCAAACCCTACCCTACCCATTTATAATTTCACCCTCCCTTTCCCCCAACCTATTCCCCTTAGTTTTTCTCTCTCTATTTTTTTTCTCCTTTTCCTTTCTTCAAGGTTTCACCAACAATTACACATATTGCATTTTCCATTTACCACAAAGGGTTTAAGTTAATTTAGTTGCAAGTGGTGATTTTATTCATTATCTTTCCTCCAAGCTAGGGGTTTTAAGGTAAATTTTCTATTTTTCTTCCTTCCTCATTTTTTTTTCAAATTGTATGAATGTGGAGTGTGGGACTCGAATACTTGTGGAGTAATGGGTTTGTTTGTGAAGATGTGGTGATTTGGTTTTTGATTATAGCATATACCATTGCCAAATTGAGGGACACTTGTGTTGTCCCCAAGGTGTTTGATAAATTACCAATGTGAACATTCATGTCTACTTAAGGATACCCAAGTCCTTGAATTGTTTTATCTATATGTTGGATTGTTTTTGGTGATGCCAATTGTGGACATTGTCTGACTAACTACCTATATCTATTTGCTCACCATCGCACACTATGTCTCATGGTACTTTTCTTGCAGGAGGACTCTATACGTTTTGGTGCTTGAAACGTTGAATAAATTAATGTAGTTTTAGAGTCATGTTTTATCATCCTTGTCTATTTGTTAACTATGTTGCTAAGAGTTTTCCTCTTATTGTTTCAAATAGGTACATTGCCGCCTAAAAAAAAGAAGATCAAAAGTCGTAGCTTCCTCTTCCAGCTTCTTTGACATGAGTAAGTTCATTAGTGATGAGGTCCGAGAGATATAACAACATGGTTGTGCACAAGAACTGTATATTGAAAAGGGGATTTGAGAACTACATGAAGGAACAAATTGAACAGTGCAAATGAAAAACCTTTGCCAAGCAGCCACGACCATCTTTAATCCCTGTTGTTAGAGAATTCTATGCTAATGCAAAGGAACACAGGGCTTTTCGGGTATTTGTGCGGGGTAAATGGATACCTTTTGATAGAACTTTCATCAATAGGTTCTATAATTTGCCAGACATTGAGGAGGATGGATATTCTTGACTGCGTGAAGCAGGAGTTGATCCTGATGAAGTCATTGGTATTTTGGCAAAAACTGGAACTTCTAGAAGCGATCGGAAGTTGATGTAATTAACTTCCCCGCCTTGGGTATGACATCATGGTGCAAGGCTTGGCATCATTTCATCTATGCCAAACCTATTCTGAGTAGCAATCTGAGCGAGGTCACCAAGGAACGGGTGACCCTGAATTACGCTATTCAACGTGGCCTGTCCATTGATGTTGGCAAGATTATCCACAACAACATCCTTCGTACCTTGAGAGGTTTCACTACAGGTGGCTTGAGGTACCCATCATTGATTTATAAACTTTTCTTGAGAGGTGGGGTTGTCACTCACCCGTCTAAAGAGGCCGTGCACCCAAAATTGGTGATTACAAGAGAACACACATGGAAATTCATGAGCCGGTCGAATCCCTCAGTGTACCACCCTTCGAGTCTGCAGAGCGCCCATCTCGATCAGGTAGACCACCTCCTCCGAGCGACCCTAACACGGACCCTGCAGTAGAGTTTAATGTGATGCAACTGCAACTGAATTTGATGCAAAACACGATGTATGAGCAGTTCCATTACCAAAATAAATTCAACACAGTCCCGACTTCAATTTATTCTAACCGAGCTTTTCTTGAACCGCCTCTGCTACTTGATCACACCGCAAATTCGGGCACACCTCAAGAGGACACCGACGACAACGAAGATAATTAGTGTCTTCTCTCAGGTAAGTATCCCTCATGTTCTTGCCATTAACATTGGGGACAATGTTCATCTTAAGTTTGAGGGTATTTATTTTGCCTATGTCGTTGGTGTGATTATGCATATTTATTTTATATTTTGTGTGATTGGCATATTTTGTGTGTTGGTTTATTCTATAAAAAAAAAATTATTGTGTACTTGTACGAATCAGATAATCTTGTTGCTATGATGAATATAGTTGAGAGCATGTATTAGTTCGTGAATTGGGATAAATCATGTGCTTGAGTTTAAATTTTCGCTTATCCATGATAAACATGATAATAATTATGCACTAAAATAAGGTATAACGTCGTACAGGAACATGAAGGTTCATATGCATAGGCTATAGAGATGACCTAGATGCTTAACCCATTAAACCATGATTCACAACATCCCTTGACATATATATATTTGGAACGTGCTAACATGTGAAAGAAATGGTTTAGGATTGTGGTGATTCTGTGCATGTAATAAGATTTGTGTGGAGTGTTTTCAACTTTCTAGTATACGCTTGGTGATGACCAAATGCTATGGATCTAACCCCTATATATTTTGCTTTTCTTTTATAGAAAATAAGCAAATGCACTGATTTAGCTTATGTCTCACATCGGTACCTTTTTGACTCGAGTGATTAAGTCTATAGGGTATCTTGAAACCTGGTACCCTTTGGTATTCAAAAGTTGGAGTTACTGACTAAAAGCTTACTACATGGGTCAAGAAGAGAAAAATGGGTGAGGTCAATAATGGGCTGAAAAAAAAAGTATGCAAGAGTGCAAGAAATAATTCATTGTTAGGGGCCTAGATGACTGGTGGGTTTGAATCACCTAGTATAAGCTAGTTTGTTGAACACTCATTATTGGGAGAATCAACACATGAATAAATTGTTGACATTGTCGGTTAAACGAAACCAAATTAGAAAGGTGTAAGGAAGTGATAAGTGAAACTAAACTTAGGATTACACCATAGTGAGAGTGTAAAAGAAAATAAGTTTGGAGGTATGTAAATCTCATGAGCGAAGTAAGGAATGAATTGTCCATTGAGGGTTGAAAATTGAACCAACTTGTAAATGTTCGACGTTACACTTGATTTTTCACACACACCCGTTTGCATTAGATAAGTGAAAGTTTAGCTCTTGTATTGTAATTTTGAAGTCATTCATAGATGTGATACGATGTTCTCAGTACTGAGTTGAATTGCAAAAGATCTGACTAAGTTTGTGTTTGTCTTTTCTTTTTGATTTTCTTTGTATTTGTGTTTGTTCAAGGACTAGCAAACTGTTGAGTTTGGAGATATTTGATAAGTTTTTACACATGACTTTTATACCAATTTAACTTAATTTTATGATTATAGAGCGTTTTCAATGCGTTTGCTAGTGTTCCTTTAAATGTGTTGTAAAGAGGTGAAAAAGGGGGTATTGAAGTGGACAAACAAGCAAAAGTGGAAAATATACAGAAAAATGGCGCCCAAACGCGATACAAGTAGAGCCCAAGTGCTGGAAAAGACAAGGGAAAAAATGCAGAGAAGCAGCGCCAGCGCTGCATATTACCTAAGAGCAGATTTGTTTCAGCAAGATGCTGCCACCATAGCGACAACTATCGCGGCGCTTAGGTGATGCGTCGCCAAAGTAGGGTTTTGCTATTTGGGTATCAAGAAGGCCAGAAAATGACTCCAAACTTGCCAAGAACGAGTAGGGAGTATAAATAGACCTCAAGAGGCACAATTTAGTGGTTCCAAACATTGAAAAAAGGAGAGATACAATGAGAAATCAAATAGATAAATCAAAAGAAGAAATTCATCATGGGATTCAAGTTTAAAGCAAAGATTGGAAGCAAAAAAAGAACTTGGTGCAAGAGTTGATTGTTTTCTATATATTTATTCAATTAATCTGACGATGTACTCAAAGATATTTATTTGTTTTTCCTTTTACATTATGCATAACTAAACTCTAGATTATGGCAAACAATGTAGTCTTTTGTGATCCTTGATTCTTTTATTCAAAGATTTCTGTAGTTTATTCTTTTATGTGTTGATTTTGTTATGATCTTAATGCCTTGAATTATCTGGCCAATTTGATTCTTTTATTCAATTTGATGATTACTTGAGTTTCTTATGAATCAAGAGGTGAGTTTGAGGCTTAGACCGCATATTAAAATCCAGTAAAGTAGTATAACGTATAGAGATACATATACTAATTATTGCGGTCGTAATAAGAATTCTTAAAACCATATTTCGTTTAACTAAGGGTAAACTGCATAGAGATATATAATTGAATTAATTAAATAGACTCAATGAGAACAAAAGAGGGGTAAATTGAATACAATAGAAGAATTCAACCGAACACTACATTAGGTTAGAATCTTGAATTAAGAATTAAGGTGATCATAAAATGAATTTGTTTTACCCTAATATTCATTATGTATTTGAATATTTTATCAATCATTGTTTGTAATCTTCTTATACTTTCCATTAGTTTAAGGTAATTAGCTCACAAAAAAAATTATTCACAACTATTACCATTCTTTATTTGTCTTTTTATCAAATAGGAGTTAGGAAAAGTAGATTAAGTATGAAATATAGTCCTCGTGGGAACGATATCCGAACTCAAATGTCCATTTTACTACTTGTTACGATATCGTACACTTACGATATAAGAAACGCAACACACTTCTACCCTCATAATTTCCTACATCTTCGAATTTAATCTACGCTACCGCTTTATTGATGGTTTAAACTCTTCTTCCATCAAAAGAGAATGGCTGATCCTTTTTATATTAGAGGTGATCCATCCAATTGTTGATTTGTGATCTCGAAGTACACTCAATAGTTTATCTTCTTCATCTTTGTAAGAGCATTTGAGATAATAACTAAAAGTATGTGTTTCTCTCCCAATTGGGCATACCCTAAGTATGAAGGTAATTGTTTAAGTTCAAGAGTTGGAGCTGTTTGAATATATGGTAAAGGCTTTGTGGGAACTTCAGTCTAAAAAAATGGAGGATTGTCTTCCAATTGCCAAACATATTCTTCTGTCTTTCTTTATTCGAATGGCTTTTCTTCAGAATGAACCAAGCAAGCCTCAAGTGGATCTTGAGGGTGATTGAGTCTAAATGTCTCTCTCATTGTTGTTTCCAATATATCAATTTGACAATAAGAATCTGGTTCACTAAACTTGTGTGCATTGAAGACGTTGATGGTCAATTATTCATCATTCATACTAAGGATCAATTGTCCTTTCTTTACATTTGTCAATGCTCTGCCGTAGCCAAAAATGGACTGCCTAAAATGAGAGGCACATCTTCTAATCACAAGCAGTGCTGGAAAATTAATTTATCAACATTTACCTAAATATTTTCAGCTATTCCCCTTGGGTACTTGATTGACCTGTCAGCTAGCTACAGTATAACTGTAGTAGTTTTTGCTTCCCCAAATCCTAATTTTCTAAAAAGAGACAAATGCATTAAATTAATATTTGCTCCTAAATCACTCAATGCCTTTTATATGTGTTGTTACCAATATTGTAAAGAATAGTAAAAACCCTTGGGTCATTTTAGTTTTGGTGGCAACTTATGTTGAAGTATTGCATTGCATCCTTCATTCAATATCACCGTTTTCTACAAACGATATGTTGATGTGCAATTTTTTGAACACCTCCAAACCCTTCACAAACTGCTTATAAAGTTTATGTTTTTGTAGTTTTTTGGGAATGGGATGGGAAGTATGCATATGCCTTGACAGTAATAGTTACCTTAACCTGTAGACTGTTTGCTATATTTGCTTGAGTTTTTTTCTTTTGTTTTATTAGACTGATCCACATGTTCCTCACCCGTGGTATGTACCGTTTCTGTGGTAGCAGTTGGTCTTTTCACTATTATTTCAGGCAATGGAACTCTACCTCGAGTAGTAATGACCTACACCTGTTCTTTGGGATTTGAATATGTATTGTTTGGTAAGGTTTCTTGAATTCTACCTACTAATACAGTTGTCATATGCAGGCTGCTGCTTTTGAAAATTAGTCTCAGATTCGGCAATGTACCAAGCCAATAATTCTTCCAATGATGGTTTTCTAGGTTGCTGCTGCTGCTATTGTTGGGATCTCAACATTCTTGCTTAAAAATTACCTCATTGTCCTTGACCTTGATTATTAGCTCACGAGAAATTTGGATGATTCTTCCACCCCAAATTATATGTGTTGAAAGAGGGTTGTTCTATTGCCTCTGAAACTTCAACACATAACTAACCTCCTTAGACTAGATTACATGCGTGAAAGCTAAAAGACATCTTTCTATAGTATGATATGTCCTGTAGCCTTCGCAAACCGATGTCGACTGGTGTACCATGTTTAAATTCGGAGTAAGCTTCCTTGTAATGCTTCCATACTAATGATGTAGCAAAGTCAATGTTGTAAATTTCTACTATTATCCTTGTCACGTCCCTGTCTATTGGCTACAAAGACTGATTTTCTATAATTCTCTCAAAAAGGTCTAAGGGAATGTCTAAGGGAATATCCATGATTAATCCTCCTGCTGAAGCATTGGCTATTTTACGATATCCAGGTTGCATGCCTGAATATAATATGCAGATCTTAGAGTTTTTAGGGATGCCCTGATTGGTGCACTTTGTGAAGTAATCTTTAAACCTTTTTCATGCTTCAAATAGCTCTCGATGTCCTTTTGCTTGAAAGTATGGATTTCATTTCTAATCTGATAGACTCGAGACAAAAAGTTCAAAGTAAATTTCTATACCTTCTAGTGGGATTAGCCATTCTCGTGCACCTTCCTTTAAAGTATAGAAAAATAGGCAAAGTTGAGAAACATCAGTTGTCATGCCTTCGTAATTGATCACCTCGTAAAGTATCAACAAAGTTTGAATATATTCATGAGGATTTTTAGTTGATTTTTCAGAGAACCTGATGTCATGATAATTTTGAAATAAGTTGATGACGTCAGGTCTGGTGTGGAAGTTGGTATGTCCAAAAGGTGTATATATGATATGTAGTTGTATAGGAACATGAATGAGATTTACGTAATACCTAAATAAAACTTCTCCATCATTTACTACTTTCCTCTACTGAACTGGCTAAGGTAGTGCTAATGGATTCTAAACCTGATTTTGATTTTAATTCTCTGTCATTTCACTTGCTTCTCTCTATTATCTTCTTTCTTGTCTAAAAGTTCTTTTGATTTTGAGATCTATCGGAAGAAGTTAGATCTCCTCAGAATTTTGCATAAACTAGTTTCTTGAAAGGAGTCAAACAAGCAAATTGGTTCATTTAATGAGTAGCCTAAAACAAGTAAAAACTTCAAATACAAAAAAAATTACTAATGAACTTAAATTAAATAATTTATTCCCTAGCGATGATGCCAAAAACTTGTTCGTAAATTGACAAGTAATACGTGATAAGTAACATATATCGTCCTATAAGGAATAAAATTCAATCAAAGTATAATAGTTTCTATTCGGATTCAAAGTATGTAAATGAAAAATATTTGATGTTGTAATTGTTCCAAATTAATCTAAGAAAGTTTTAAATTAGGGTTTGTATGTATATAGAATGAGTGTATTGGACTACAAATCCACGTATTATTATCTATTTCAATTCTCAATTATGTAACTAGTTTTATTCATAAATTCTTGACAGTCGATAAGTCCATGGTAATTAATTTTCATTTTCAAGATAAATTAAATCTACTCTAATCACGATCCGAGTATATTTCTAGTTCGAATTCGAATGAGTAGAACGCATTCAATTTCATGATTATTCCAAAGATTATACACGTGATAAAACAGTATTCCAAACATCTATTGAACTATGTTATTCAAGCAGCGTTCTATGTGAGCTTTCCAGCACTACAATAGGCAACCATATATTTAATTGGTGATCAAGCAATCAAATAATAAAATTAAGCATGGAAGATCAATCAATAAATGCAAGAATTTAACAGAATGGCACTTCAGAAAGAAGAAATAGGACATTGTTAGACATGGTTAGGTCAATGATGAGTTTCGCAACTCTACGTATCTCATTTTGGAAATATTCACTAAAAACAACAGCATATGTTCTTAACTTAGTTCCTTCTAAATCAGTTCCCAAGACTCCCCTGGAATTGTGGAATGGGCCCAAATCCAGCTTATGTCACATTCGAGTTTGAGGATGTTCGGCTTATGTGCTGAAAGTGAATGCAAAAAAGTTGGAATCTAGATTAGAGATACGCCTTTTTGTGGTATACCCTAAAGGTACCAGGGGATATTAATTTTCCTCTAGATAGGAACTTTGTTAGCACAAATGCAACCTTCTTGGAGGATAAGTATATTAATGAACGTCAGTCCAACAGCTAGGTCGTGTTGGAAAAAATGAGTAGGAGCAATTCCATCCTATCGATTCCAGAAACGCGACTTCGTGACACACAAATGGTTTTAAATCAAATGGTTTTAAATTAAATGTGGGTGAGTGTATTGGATTTCCGATTCCACTAATCAATTCTTAATTTCAATTCTCAACCAGTGATAATTAATTCGATTCATGCAATTGCGTTGATCGATAATTCCACTTTCATTTACTATTCTTTCCCAAGATATAATAAATCTATGATTGCCACGAGACGATCCTATTCCTAGTCCGAATTCATATGACAAGCAAGCATTGACGTTTAGGATTATCACACATGACCGCACACGCCATAAATATTATTCCTAATATTTATTGTCCGTGTGTTCCATAAACAGTGTTCTACCTACCGTGAGTTTTCCAACACTACGAATAAGCAACTAATTGTCATAATGGTGCGCAAACATTAAAAATAATAAATTCATATATATTTATGAAATCACAATGCAAGAATTAAACTAAAAACACATGATATCGAATTAAAAACTAAAAATTAATTAGTTTCATCATCCATCCAATACAAGGGAATTTAGCCTAACATATTGTAGAAATTAAATTACACAAGAATAATTGGAAACATATCACCCGAAAACAAGAAAGATAGAAGAAGTTGGAAAAATCCATGTTCTTGATGTGAATCTTGAGTCCGGATGAAGAATTTTCAATATCCTATGCAATTCGCCTTGATTCCACGTTGTTAGTCATGTTCTTCGCCTCCAAAATATGTATAATATAGAGATTTTTAGGTCTAGGGAGGTTCTTTATATATATTCTGCTGTTCTCTCTTTATAGGAGCCGAAAATTGGTAGAAAATCACGTCCAAATTGGTTTCCAAAAGAGTTCTAATCGAATAAGGAAAGTTGCCTTTGCGCGCGAATTTTTTGTCTCTACACAGTAGTCCGTATTTTAGTCATAACTTTCTCTTCTGATATCCGATTGATGCAAGTAAGTTGGAAAGATAACTTAAAGGGCTACAACTTTGATTGAAATAGAGTTTTTCCAATTCGGACGTTTACTATACCAAAAATGGGTCTAAATATTCGGATAAAAATCTAGAATATATCTTGAGCGATTGGAAATTGATTTTGATAATACTTTGATCATGTTCCATTCCTTTTTAAATTCTAATTTCAATCAAATTGTCTCCTAGCAATCTTCAACATATTTTCTTGAGTATTTACAATTTGATCTTCGAACTTTGGATTTTACCATTTTTCAACATATTTTGCATCTTTTCTCCAATTTTTCATCAAACATAAAGTTTTACCTACACAATGCAATATAACATAAATTATGTAAAATTTTGCCAAAAGATCAATAAAATTCTATAGTTTTAAGCCCCGAATAAGTGCAGAAAATACACTTATCAATGGTTAGGTCAATGATGAGTTTCGCAACTCTACGTATCTCATTTCGGAAATATTCACTAAAAACAACAACATATGTTCTTAACTTAGTTCCTTCTAAATCAGTTCCCAAGACTCCCCTGGAATTGTGGAATGGGCCTAAATCCAGCTTATGTCACATTCGAGTTTGAGGATGTTCGACTTATGTGCTGAAAGTGAATGCAAAAGAGTTGGAATCTAGATCAGAGATACACCTTTTTGTGGGATACCCTAAAGGTACCAGGGGATATTAATTTTCCTCTAGATAGGAGGGTCTTTGTTAGCACAAATGCAACCTTCTTGGAGGATAAGTATATTAATGAACGTCAGTCCAACAGCTAGGTCGTGTTGGAAGAAATGAGTGGGAGCAATTATATCCTATCGATTCCAGAAACGCGACTTCGTGACACACAACCTTTGGTGTCAAAAATATCTAAACAATGTGCTTTGAGTGGAAGAGATGAATCATCATCTAATTCGGTAGATCAAGTAAACATTGAAGGTATTGAGAAGGTAATTACGTCACCTAATTGTGGTACCAACATTGATACAAATGTTACAATTCTAAACGATGCCACAGCTCAGGGTCCACCGCCACTTAGAAAAAGTCAGGAGGTTATCAGACCACCTTCTAGATTCTTTTTAGTCAGAGAGTCAAATCAGGCGATCTCCATAAAATAAGTTGATGATCTGACTTCATATAAAGAGGCTATGAATAATGTGGATGCAGATTTATGGCAACAAGCTATGAATACTGAAATGGAATCTATGCATTCGAATCAAGTCTGAGAACTTGTAGATGTACTAAAAGGGATAAAACACATCGGGTACAAGTAGGTCTATAAGATAAAGAGATGAGCAGATGGGAAAGTAGAAACTTTCAAAGAAAGGCTAGTTGCTAAGGGTTTTATCCAATAAGAAGGTGTCGATTACTAGGAGACCTTCTCTCCTGTGGCTATGCTTAAGTCTATCCGGATTCTCTTAGTCATTGTAGCTCATTTTGATTATAAGGTATAGCAAATGGATTTCAAGACGGCATTTTTGATTGGCCATCATGAGGAATGTATCTGTATGATACAACTAGATGGATTTATAGAACGTGGTCATGAAAACAAAGCCTGTGAACCTCAACGATCCATTTATGGGTTGAAGCAGGCATCAATATCTTGGAACAAAAGATTCGACGAAGTGATTAAGACAAATGGTTTTGATCAGAACTTTGACGAACCATGTGTCTATAAGAAGATAAATGACAAAATTGTAATTTTTCTGGTGCTTTATGTGGATGATATTCTACTTATTGAAAATGATGTAGAAGCGTTGGTTGGCCCAACAGTTTCATATGAAGAACTTAGGCGAAGCTAATTATGTTCTATGTATTCAGATCTTAAGAGGTCGAAAGAACAGGTACGTAGCTTTATCTCAAACTTCGTATATTAAAAAAATACTTGTCAGATTTACCATGCAAGATTCTGAGAAGGGTAATATGTCATTTAGACATGGAATCCAACTATCTAAGGATCAATCCCCTAAGACTCTTGAAGAAATAGAGTGCATGAGTAGGATACCTTATGCATCGGCAATTGATAGTTTCAAGTATGTTATGTTGTGCACTAGACCTGACATTTTTTATGTTGTTGGCATGGTGAATCGATATCAATTTAATCCTGAGCTGGAATATTAGGTGGTTGTAAAGTATATCCTTAAGTACCTTCGGAGAATGAGGAATTATATACTAGTTTACTCATTACGAAATCTTGTTTCAGTGAGTTATATAAGTTCAGACTTCCAGGATGATAAGGACTCTCGCAAGTCTACATCAAGATCATTATTTACACTTGGTGGTGGGGCCATTATTTAGAGAAGTATCAAACAATCATGTATTGTTGATTCCACAATGGAGGCTGAATATCTGGTAACTTGTGAAGCCACTAAAGAAGCTGTGTGGCTAAAAAAATTCCTAACGACATCGAGGTGGTGCCCTGCATCTGCATAGCCCTTAACACTGTACTGTAATAATAGTGGAACAGTGGCAAATGTTAAAGAACCAAGGAGTTATCAGAGGGGTAAACATATCGAACAAAAATATCACCTCTTGAGAGAGATAGTTAGTAGAAGAGATGTGATTGTCAGTAAAATTGCTATTGGAGATAACCTCGCTGATCTATTTTCCAAAATCTTGTCGGTTAAGATTTTCAATGGACATCTACAAGGTATGGGGTTAAAATACATGGCACATATACTCTAGGGCAAGTTGTGTGCCAATATAGTATAGTTTTACTGATATAAAAATAACAATATTCTTATATTAAATAAAATTATTTCTAATTCATTTATTGTATTTATTTATTGAGCATGCGAATTAAAGTGTCCATAATCACTTGTGATAATATAGGTTGGGTACTTATGTAGAGATGTACAGTGTGACATAACTTATATTTTGATAATAAATAATTTGTTCACAACTAATATATAAAGGTAGGCATCTTATATCAGAAGATTGTAGTATTGACCGATTCACTATTCGGGTTTGTCATTTGTCCTTATCACAAAAATAGTTAAATGTGACACTAGTACACTTCGAATGTATTAAACTGTAATACCCCAGACCAAGAAAGTTTAAGAGATTTGATAGGTACTACTCATACCACAAGGTGCACCTTCTTTTCCGGAAGTCCATCGTTGGAAACTCCACAGTTAAGCGTGCTTGGCTTGGAGCAATTCTATGATGGGTGACCCCCTGGGAAGTTTTTTAGGGGAGCGTGCGAGTGAGGACAAAGCATGCTGAAAAAGACCCATGTTGGTACAGTGAGGACAGTACGTCGTCGATCTAATGGCCAGGACAGCCCGTTAAGTGGGACCCGGGTCGTTACAAATGGTATCAGAGCCCGTTTGCCAGTCGGAAATTGGGAACTAAGTGCTATGCGGGACAAAGTGCTACGCCATAGGACGGGAGCCACCTCTTGAACTCGTAGGAGCCACCTCTAGAATCCCAACGCCTGGCAACAGATCCTCAGATGGATCAAGCGCGACGAGGACGTCGCGAGTCTAACGGGGGGTGATTGTAATACTCCAGACCAAGAAAGTTTAAGAGATTTGATAGGTACTACTCATACCACAAGGTGCATTTTCTTTTCCGGAAGTCCATCGTTGGAAACTCCACAGTTAAGCGTGCTTGGCTTGGAGCAATTCTATGATGGGTGACCCCCCTGGGAAGTTTTCTCGGGGAGCGTGCGAGTGAGGACAAAGCATGCTGAAAAAGACCCATGTTGGTACAGTGAGGACAGTACGTCGTCGATCTAATGGCCAGGACAGCCCGTTAAGTGGGACCCGGGTCGTTACATAAACGGACCACGTGTCGAGTTAATTCTATAGCATGACCGTGCAGAGAATTAAATTTTACTTGAACGCTGTGTATTTCATCTAAAACCCTCGACAAAGTTATGTATATCTTTTCGTGATTTTAATGATTTTTTGATTCATCAATGGTGAGATTAATTTGATTAGTCAAATATCTCGATTAGTTGGGAATTTGAGAATGAGCGAAATAGAGAACATGAATTCGTGTCGGGAATTGTCCCCCTAAAAAATGGGTAGAGTGGCTACTTAAATATTTTCTTGTTGAACGGTTAAAATCTAAGCTCGGTGTTTAGCGACGTCTAAATTTCGACATCTGTGATTTGTTCATAGGATCGTTGAAGAAAAAAGGTGCTTAAGTTAGTGAGTATAATTAGAAGGGCAAAACGATCATTTATGCTCATACCTAATTATCGAATCTCAAATGAGAATAAAATACATATACGGCAGGTCAGAGGAAAGTATGATAGATTTATTGGCTTCTATGATCTTATTTATCCGAGAGTTCAAGCTTTTGCCTTTGTGGAAAAAGCAAAGACTAATAATTAGATGGGGTGGTCTAGGGTCGACTAGACATATTCTAATTATCGGAGCTTTGATAATATATGTCCGATCAGGTCCCTGTGGTAGCTTTATAAAGTATTTGAACTTAATTACAATAATTATAATAGTTTTGGACTTAATTGTAATTACAATAAAGTTTTGTACTTACTTTCAATTACTATAGAAGTTGTAAACTTAATTATAATTGTAATTGAAGTTCTTAAACTACACACGTAATTAAATGTGTAAACTAATTGGATTTGAACTTTAATTAAAACTCTTGCTTTGATTTTAATTAAGACTCCTATTTGATATTGGAATTATTATTCTACATGGATTGGAACATCTTTATCTCTACAAGAGATTAGATGGACATAAAAAACCTACAACAATCATAATACATAATTCCATAGTGTTCAAATTAGGAGAAAGAGAAAAAGTGAGAAAAATCATATTTTCTTATTGTCCAATCCAAGAATTAGTTTCTTGATTTAATTAAAAGAAGGTGCCCACACACCGATATAGTCTTGACTTTAGAGAATATCATAAAAGAATTAGATGTTTGAAGCATCAAGTTCTTGCAATTAAAAGCTGGGAGCTCGTGATATAAAAAACTAGAAGTTCGTGATTCGGAATTAATCATTGAATTTAGGTAAAAATTTGAATCATTTATTCTTGATATAACATATACATGAGTATCTAGACGATCTGATTTATTGAATTAAAGAAACATTTTAATTTCTGGATACTTCGGTTCCACATTCCAACAAATACAACAGGAAAACACTTTTTTAAAATCTGATCGACTAGGAGAAAACAACTCGACTATCTCGAGTTGAAAATGGGTAGCACCGCTAACTGGATTCCTCTAACACACTACTCCACGCTGCCTCAACGATGCTAACAATTTCTTAGTAGAAATTTCTATTTCTTTCATTTCATCTATATATATTTGCCTATTCCTGCATTCCACACTACAAAAACCCAGATCACCCCTATACATGTACACCTCTTTATCAAGACTCAAGTGCTTGTTACAAAAAAAAAACAACTTCAGAAAGCAAGAATGAACCAGGGACGTTGTTTCTTATTCAGATAAAAACTAGGGTTTATTAGTTTTGAAGTAGACTTGAAAACATAATTGGATTCACCATTTTTGAGTTGTGTAAGGATTCTCAAGCCTGAATTTGGCTCAACTGATATCATTTTCAACTCTCTATGAGTTTGTGTTGTACGAAAAAAATAGATGAGGGCTGTGATGGAGGATTCAGGAGGAAAGATGGACATTTAAACTCACTCAAGAGTACTGTAGTGTATGACCTACAAAGAAAATTTGTATTCTACACGTGCTTTTATTTTATAAACTATTGATATAGCGACAGGCAGGGGCGAACCCAATATTATGGTTCAGGGTAGAGGTGTCAATCCGGGTAATCTGAGCCGGGTCGGCCAGCCAACATATGAGCCCGGTAACAACCCGCGTGAAAAAAGCCTGCCCACTAGGGGTTTCGGGTCGGCCCACAAATTTTGGACTACAACCCAAGTACGCCCGCTGACCCATCCGAGTCGAGCCCATGCGGGTCGCGGTTTGTTCCGATTTGGCCCCAATTGTTGTATAAATAAAATTATAAAAATATAGAATTTTTCATATTTATAGCAAAAAATATTTTTTTTGTTAAATGTAAACTAAGAATTAAACAAAATAATAAATTCATATTTATACCAAGAAATGTTTACACAGAATTCAAATTTAATGTTACGTGAATTATTTATAACTTTATAAAGTTGATTTTAACTTAAACAAATAACAACTAAATGCATTTCTAATTACTATTATCAAATATTTATAGCATAAGTACATCCCAACTAGCTGGGGCTCCCCCCTTTTAAAAAAAATTTTTTTTCGCCGTGAAGGTATAACCCGTGAAACCCGCGGGTCACACCTCCTTGACCCGTGAACCGCCCGCTAGAGGTGGTTTTCACGGGTCTGGCCGGCCCGTCCGTCTTGACACCTCTAGTTCAGGGGGGCAAGACAGAATTATGTAAAAAATAATTTCAAATTAGACAATAAAGATAATATTCAAAATGTAAATTTTTTTTTTTTGCAATTGTTCCTTACGGCTTCTCATACTTTGAAAATGCCGTACAATAGTCTCGTTATTAATTTCATTAAATACATCTTTTTCAACGTACACAACTAAGCTATCATTCATCCATTAGTCTCCAATCTGATTACGCGGTCGATTCTTCACAATATTCATAGCAGAAAATACTCTTTCAACTGTAGCAGTAACAACCAGAAAAGTTAATCCTAAAGTCACAAGCATGTAAACTAACGAATACACTTTACTTCTTTTGGTCCCAACCAACTTCAGTGCAAGTTCACTAAGTTCTTTCAATTCTCCAAACTCCTTTTTAGAGCGGATATTAACAATATAGTTTCGAAACTGATCATCAAGTGCCATGAGTTGTACTTTCGAAAAATCTTTAGGATAATACTTAGCAAGACGAATTGATTTATCCTTGTCAAAAGTAGAGAATGAATTATCGGGGCGTAAACATGCCAACAAAGAAGTAACTATGTACTTACCTTAGAAAAATGATCATTCCATTCTTGAAGTTGCATATAAATGACAGAATAAAATAAATCTACATGGAAGCGATAAAAATATGTCATTTCTTCAGTATTACGCCGTGAGCGACCTGGGCATACAAACACACTATCCATATTAGGAACATCAATATTATGCTTTTGACAAAAAGAAATGACTTCATCCAAAAAAGAATCCCACTCAATGTCCCTCATCTCTTGGAATCTACACGTTTGCATACTGTCACTAAACTCGTGGCATTTATAATATCTGATCTTTTCTTTGTAATGCCTAGACAATTCATTTGAAATCCCTAAGATAGTTCTCATGAGATGTAGATTAAATACAAACTCAAAGGATTGCATTGAATCCAATAAATTATCAGCCTCACATCTTTGTTCACGTGTTGATCCATCAACCGAAATCATTTCAATGACATTAATTAAAGGTAAGAACATCAAAATCAAACTAATCAAAGTATGATAATGCGAACCCCCAATGTGTATCACCAAAACGCGGAATAATACTTTGTTGATTATGACCTTGTCCACTTGAAATCTCACCATTAATGAGTGCTTCAGAAATTATGGCTTCTTGTTTCTTTTGAAGAATATCACAACGTTTAGAAGAAGCTCCAATAATATTCACCATGCTAGAAACCAAATTAAAGAGTGACTGGACTTTCTTGTGCTTCTTTGCTATGGCTACACGAGCTAATTGAAGTTGATGAGCAAAATAATGAATACAAAAGGCATTTGGATTGTCTTTCAAAATAAGTGTTTTGAGACCATTGAACTCACCTTGCATATTACTCGCCCCATCATAACCCTGACCTTGCAATCTAGATATACTCAACCCATATCTTGAAAATAATTTATTTATAGCCGCTTTAAGTGATAGAGCTGCAGTACTGGAAACATGTTCAATCCCAATAAAATGTTCAACCACATGTCCCGTCTTATCCACATAACATAAAACAATAGACATTTGCTCTTTCACTAAGATATCTTGAGATTCATCAACTAAAATTGAAAAGAATGTATCACCAATATCTTTGATGATAACATCAATCGTTTCAACAGCTGCATCACTTACAATATCCTTCTGAATTTTTGGTGATGTTAGTTTGTGATGTTTTGGAGCATTTTTCGAAGTGACAGCCTTAATCCCTTCATTATGATCAGCTATAAACTTCAACTGTTCAAAAAAGCTACCTTGATTATTTGACTCTTCACACTCATCATGACCATGAAAAGCTTGTCCTTGATGTAAAAGAAGTCAAACATAATCAGTTGATGCATTCAAACGAATTCGATATGAACACTGTTCTTGTTTTGACTGCTTGAAGAAAATTGTCTCAATATGTTGCTCTTGATTCATCAAGGCTTCACAATTGCTTCGGGCTTGATTGTGTGCACTATGGACATCTCTAACATGAACTCCAAATCTATCATTCTCTTTAAAATTATGGAACCTTTCTTACACAAAAGCATCACAACCTCCTTGTTTCCCATTGTTTGGTTTGAAAAGATGACAATATAAGCAAAATACAACATTATTCTTACTCATACTATATTCTAACCAATCACCATATTCATTGAACCATGTAGTAATGAATCGCCTTGATTTTTTACACGGAAACACATGACTCCGAGGCTGACACAAACCTCTCTGCAAGTATTATCTTCTTATTTGATCTTGAAGATTAACATTGTAATCCATTATTGAAGTTCTTAATCTGGGATCCGTGGGAAGTTGTACAATATTAATATGCTTAGTACTTGTTTTCTTTACCTCGTCATTTTCTTGAAAATTAGTTTCATCAATACTTGCTTCCTTTGCTTCATCATTTTCTCCAACAGTAGCATCCTCAACACTTTCTTCAATAGAAATTTCATCAATGCGTTGTTTCTTTGCCTCAACATTTTCTTCAATAGAAATTTGAGATATTCATTTAAAATATCTCAGCATATCTTTCTACAAATCAAACAAGGCTTGCTTAAATATACCAATAGTGAAATGATAAAGTTTCTTTCAAGTCATAGATTTAACCAACTTTCATTAGTTTAATATGACACAATTTGGTTTTATCGTGGCTCATCTGCCTCTCAGTATTGTTGCTATTTTTAGTTTATTGGTATGTACAGGTGTAACAGTACAGGTTGCCACCATTGAACAAGCAACTGAGCAAGTACCGATGCACCGGAAAAGGTAGAGGAAGAGAGGCTCCTGTTGTTATTGTCATATACCAGTGTAGTTCCTAAATTAATCTATAGTTTCTTTTCTTTTCTTTGTATCAAACTAATCTATAGTTTCTCGCATTTCTTATTAACTATATACCATCAGCATTCAAAAAAGACATCTAAGATTTAAATAAAAAGAGAAAAACCAAAGTACAAATCATCTCATTATATATCAAGCAAAAAATCAAACACCTGGTCGGAGCCTTTAAATCAGAGGAATTAAAACTTGAAAGGCCAGACGTATAACAGAAGCAAGGTAGCGTGGATAACGAATTCATTTTGAAATTGATTCAACTTACAAAACTTTCATCAAATCTTCAATCCGTTCTTCTTCTTCGTCTTTCAAAATATGGTAAATTGTTTATTGAAATTTGGAATCCCACTGTCGCTTAATGAGTTCTCAGGGTTTGAGAATTGGGCAAAGGGAAATGAACGACTAAGAGTTCACAGGGGAAGGGAACGAGTACACTTCTCAGCTATCTGGGTTTGACTAGTGTAGGGCATGGGCTGGGTTGGGTCGATTTTTGCCCCAACCCAAACCCAACCCAATACGGTCAGTTTGATATAAAATCAAACCAATCCAACCCGAGTAAATGTTGAAACCCAACCCAACCCAATCAAGTATCGGTCGGGTTGGGTTGGGTTGGTCGGTTGGACAAAGTGTAACTTATTACCATAAATTAAAACAAAACCAACAAGTCATCCAACTAACTGATAATGCGATTAATATTTAATACAATGTACAACCATCCAAAAAAATTCACCCAAATACAATACAGTCATCATTGACAAAAAACTTAAAAATTAATATAGCAGTTGAACTGTGGCAGCTGTATAATCACAGTTCACAGATTTACAAGTCCAGTACATTCATTCACCCCCACAACCATTGATTACAACCTTCTGTGAATATTGCCTGAGTCAGCACAAGTGGTACCTGTAGCAACATAACATATAGGTGAGTCTCTTATTGAACAATAATCAAGGAATAAAATAGCAAATATACAGAGGGCTTAAATGGAGATTTATCCATAATATTGATGATATTTGCTAGTGACACCATCCTTGGGTATTTTCGCAAAGGGCATTGAAGTCCCCCCAATATACCATTCTCTGCAGCCCACAGTTCAACTGCTTCCCTCTTTGGTTAACAACAGGCAACAGCTATTAGAGAAGACTCAATCATGTTCCCATATATCTATAATAGGAAAAAATGCATGATTCTCTAATCATAAATAAGCAGCACCAACATGAGAAAAACTTTCAACTAGAAAATATCTAAACTGAGGCCCTAAAATTTTGTGGATGTGATTATCATATCAATTTGATAGATTTGGTAGGACTCACATTCTAGCAAAAAATGTATGAGCAATGGCAAGTAACATCATAGCTTGCAGCCTTCCACCACCAAGCACTAAAAATCTACAGTATGATACTGTAAAAAAACATTGTTTGATGAAGCAAAAGTTTTGTTAAGTGACCTGTTCGCATAAAAAATTGTACAAGTCAGTGCTATAGAAGTGCAAAAACTAATGGAAACATACAAATCATGAAATTATTGACTGATTTATATGCCTACCTCAAAAGTTATCTTGTAAAATGAATGAATCACTTAGGGTTGGGCCCTTGGTCATCCTCAATTGATTTTGAATTCATTGATTCTAAAACTTCATCCATTTCATTGTAATACTCAACATCTTCCATGCAAAAACCATCCAAACCAATTTTGAGTGCATACTAAGACCTCGACCATCCTAGGACTTAAGCAACTACGAAAAGGATCAAGTATCCTTCCTCCAATACTAAATGCACTTTTTTGAAGCAACAGTTGAAACTTGAATTGCCAACACATCTTTGTCCAAATTGGACAAGACACCATACTTATTTTCGTTAACCTTCCACCAATCTAGAACTTGAAAATCCTTATCTTGGATGCTTTCACGAGCATCCAATAAGTATCGTTCCACATCATTTTTTATCTCAACCGAATCCTTAATTGCTTGTTTCTCTAGAAATCTACTAAGACGTGCATCATTCATAGGAGAACTTCATTTATATGTATTGATAGAACTTGAAGAATCCTCAGTTGACACTTTACTACTTCCATTGATACCTTCATGACCCACATACCACTCATACGTATCCATAAAATTTGCTTTCAAAGACTTCATCATGTTACTAACAACTTCCACATCCAATATAGATCATTCAAACAATATTCAACATAATCCATTTTCTATCTTGGATCAAGGATAGTAGCAAAAAACAACAATTGATTCACATTTTCCATTTTCCTCCAATACTTATCAAACTTCTTCTTCATGTTAGTTGCCATTTCAACCAAAAAAATGTTTCCACTTAATCTCCATTCATCCAATTTGATTACACCTCCCTCTATTAGTATCATCTTCTCGAAAGTAATGCAAATACTGAGCATTCTCCTCTTCTAACCTATCGAAAGCTTTTTCAAATTTCAATGTCGTCTCCAACATCAAATAGATAGAGTTCCACCTAGTTGGAACATCTAAAAACACAATTGACTTGCAATCAATCTTCTCTTTCCTTACACACTCCTTCAATTTTTCATACCTAGCAGGAGAAGATTTCACATATTTGATTGCATTGCGAATATTCACAATGGAGTCACGTGCTTCCCTCAACCCTTCACCAACGATCAAATTGATAATGTGTGCACAACATCTCAAGTACAAATACCTTCCATCTAGAACACATCCATCACTACCCCAAGCAGCTACCTTTCGCCTAAGATAAGAAATGGCTTTGTCATTGGAGCTTGCATTATCAACAGTGATTGCAAAAATTTTCTCAATCCCCCAATCATGTAAACAAGTCTCAAGCATTTTTCCAATAGTTTCTCCCTTATGGTTTGGAACGACACAAAAATTCAAAATACGCTCATTAAACGTCCAATCGAAATCAATGTAGTGTGCTGTAAGAGACATGTAATTAACATTTTGAATAGAAATAATAAAGTGGTTTTGAGTCCAAGTATCGTTTCACATAGATTGATTTAGTTCAATTTTAATTATCGCGACCTTAACCGGAACACGAATAAGAGGGTGTGTTTGTGACAAAGTTATAACTAAAATAATTTGCTTAT
Organism: Fraxinus americana; assembly: GCA_035079005.1. Classification (NCBI taxonomy): domain Eukaryota; kingdom Viridiplantae; phylum Streptophyta; class Magnoliopsida; order Lamiales; family Oleaceae; genus Fraxinus; species Fraxinus americana. The sequence goes on along the minus strand of CM068706.1, from coordinate 28,810,130 downwards.
GCAATTATGAGTAAATTAATTAAACTAAATGCAAATTATGATAAATGCAAATTGATGTGTTTAATAAATGAGAAACGCACTAGGATCCCGAATTCCCAACACTTTAACAACACGATTAAATTTTGACGAATCAAAATTCCTATTTTACTTAACAATCTCTCTCAAGTAATGTTAAACCTACTCTCATATATGACCCAACTATATTTCTATGACAGATACGAATATACAAGAATGTATGAATTTTTATGAACACTTAAAGATTCACATAGAATATAGCGGTATATTTCTATCTCATATCGGACCCTATGACAATTTATATCATGTCGAACATATTTCCCTTCTTTCGAATGCATAAAATAGGCCACCACATTCACACAACTACCATGCAAAATAATGTGGAGAAAAGAAAATCATATAAATAATTCAATATCCAAAAACGTGTTTTCATTGTCAAGTGTGTAAAACTACATATTACAGGTTCATCGTTCTCAGAGTACAAAGAAAACTAGCCTATCGTGTTATGAAAAATTAAACAAAAGAAATATTAAAAAATGGACATCACCCAAATAAAGCTTGAATTGAATGTTCGAGTCTTTGAATCGATCTTTGTGTTTCTTGCCTCCTTTTATACTCCAAAATCACTTAGAATGTGTTGTAATGTGTGGTGACCACTTCTGGACAGCCCTAGGCTTTTAAAAGACTTCCCAAGATTTGTTTCCATAAGAATTGGAATCATATAAGGAAATCAGAATTTTTCTCCTGAAAATGTACTATACTATAGCATAGTACAACTTCATGCTATAGCATAGTACAATGAAACTCAGTCCTGGAATTCCCTGAAACCAACCATGCGACCGCATGGTATAACACTATGTGACTGCATAGTGTAGATGAAAATCCAAAAGTTGTGGTTTAGTCCCTGAACTTCATTTTCTTGTTTGTTGACCTCTTTTCTCGCTTCTTCTTCCAACACTTCATTCTTTTGCTCAATTGGTTTTTGACTCTTTCACACCTTCGACCAAATACTCTATATCATGTCTTGAGTAGATTATTTATTTCGCTCTATTGACATGCTACCAAATTGTAAACCAGTATTACTGTATTGGTGATTTCTATTTTCTTCTTAGCTTTTCACATTTTTGAAGTACAAGTCTTTAAGATTTTAATAATCATCTGTTAGACAAATGAAAATGAAATAGGACTCCAAGAACTATCAGTATGACCAAAGGTGAAAATATAGTGGGCAAAGAGGAAATTCTCATAACTTTTAAATATCAACGTCTGAAAAGGCTAAATCATGCACTACGGCATTCTACCTTTGTGAGATGAAGCGTAAGCCTCAAGAAAAACCAATCATATAATTAATAGTAAAACATACAAAAATAGGTTGATAATATACCGTCTTGAAATAACAAAATAAATTAAAAGTCTAGTTTGCAAAAAAAATATAAAATAAATCAATAAAATAGAAAATAGTAGGTTTTCAAATTGGTAATCACATAGTAAAACCTTAATCTTCTACCAAAAGTAGAAATAAACTAAAAGTCTCTCATTTCATCGCTAGTAATGGGATTTTTAAGAAATCACTTACATAGTTGATTATCCTACCAGGCTACCACTCTAGTCATCACTCTCCGTAGCTTTTCAGTCATCATTGTCATCATCCTCCACTAGCAATTACTGCCTTCGCCTTTCCCATTTTTCTTGTTTCACATGGAGGCAGAAAAAGGAAAAAAAAAGCATGTAAAATGATCTAGACTAAAATGATTTCCCAAAAAGCCAAGACCAGTAATAAAAAGCCTAGAAAAAACAAGACAAGACAAAAACAAATTTTCAACCTCCCTGAGGAATAAGCCTTGACAAATGACACTTAAGGCGTGAGGAGGCGCACCTCAACACGTAAGCCTCAAATATTTCTTTAATACAGTGTTGAATATTAGGTACTACATTTCAACTTATGCCATCAAGCTGAGAAATCAGTTCTTGAAGTAATACTTGTTGGTTAACAGAGAAATGTCACATTTTATATTCAAGTGAGTTTTTGTCTCAGTTAGAAAGTAGGATAAAATGAAGATAAATTGATGCCTTAATCATTCAGGTTACATTGCTATATACACCACGAAAGAAGTATCTAGAATTATTCTATTTAACAGACATAAAACTAACACTACAGCTGGCCAGTAGAATTGATTCCAATCTCCTGAAAATAAGGAACAGCAACGTGATGGTGCCTGCTGCTTCAAACCATAGCTGAGGGTGGTGAGCTGAGAGTGGTGAATTCTAACTCCTCCCTTCAAGGTGGAGTGTGAACAATCACTCCAAGCTTTTCCTTGAGAAGTTGAAACCTTGAATGTGATATAGGCTTAGTTAATACATCAGCTGTCTGATCAGAGGAAGGAATATAATTAATCTTCAACTGATTATCCAATACTTTATCTCTTACAAAATGCACATCTAGCTCAATGTGTTTTGTACGAACATGGTATACAGGATTTGATGTGAGAGCACTTGCACTTAGGTTATCACACCAGATATTAGGAATTGCCTTCTGTGGTATCTCCAGCTCTTCAACCAAAGATTGAATCCAGGTTATTTCTGCAGCACAATGAGCTAAAGCTCTGTATTCGGCTTCTGTACTGGACCTAGCAACTACATGCTGTTTCTTTGAGGACCATGACACCAAATTGTCTCCTAGATACACACAATAACCAGCAGTTGACCTTCTATCATCTAGATAAGAGCCCCAGTCTGAATCTGCAAATGCCGTGATATCAAGATTGTCATTCCTCTGAATGGTTAACCCATGATGTAAAGTGCCTTTTACATATCTGAAAACTCTTTTTAGTGCCTTCCAATGTGAATCTGTTGGTGCCTGGAGAAATTGGCTCAGCCTATTTACTACAAATGTTAAGTCAGGTCTAGTATGAATAAGATATTGAAGACCACCTACCGCACTTCTAAATGAGGTAGGATCCTTCAATGCTTGTCCTCAGTCTTGGAGATTAATTTACCTACAGCCATAGGAGTTTGGCTGGGCTTTAGCTTTACATAATCAAACCTCTTTAGTAAATCAATAGCGTATCTGGTTTGCCTTAGATATAAACCAGCATCATCTCTTTCAACCTCAATTCCCAGGAATTGTTTCAGATTTCCCATATCCTTGAGTGCAAAACTGAAGTTTAATTTATCTAAAAACTCTTGTAATTGCTGACTATTATTACTTGTGATCACGATATCATCTACGTATATCAAGGCAAACAATATATCAGCTTCTTTTGTCAGGAAGAATAAGGAATTGTCGGCCTTTGATTGTCTAAAATCCCATTCGAGCAGAGTGTGTTTTAGTTTATCATTCCAGGCTCTAGGTGCTTGCCTAAGTCCATATAAAGCCTTCGTAAGTTTGCAGACGTATCCAGGGTATTTTGTATTGACAAAACCTTGTGGTTGATTCATATAAACCTCCTCAGTCAAGCTCCCATTCAAGAATGCATTATTAATGTCTACTTGCCTTATGTGCCAGTTCTTTGAAACAGCCAGGGTTAGAACAATTTTCAAAGTGGCAGCCTTGATCACAGGACTGAAGGTTTCACTAAAATCGACAACAGGTGTTTGAAGAAACCCTTTGGCTATAAGTCTTGCCTTATGCCTTTTCACCTCTCCTTTTTCATTATGTTTCAACTTGAATACCCATTTATTGCCAATGACTTTTATCCCAGCCTTTGGTGGTACCAGGCTCCATGTTTCATTTTCCATCAGAGCACTGTACTCTTATTTCATTGCCTTCAACCAGCAGCTACTTGTTAAGGCTTCATCAGTACTAGTTAGCTCAACTGTAACTAGTTCATCTAATGTCACAATAGTATAGATTTTTGGTTTAAAAACTCCTACTTTGCTCCTGGTAACCATTTGATGGCCTGCAATCTGAGGTATATTTCTATCTGATAGGTTTGTTCCTTCTGTCTCATCCTGAGTATCAATTGGAGCTTCTGCTGCTACATGTTCTGGTACCATCTCTGGGATTCTCCCATTATCAGAGTGTTCCATACCTCCTTTAGTACTTGCTTCTGTCTCTCTATCGACAAGGTCTGTTGCAAAGGAGTTTTCAGGTTGTATTGCAAAAGCTGCAGCTGTAGTTGAAGGCATAGTGTGGCTGTTGGGATTAAGGAAAGGGAGATAGCTTATTTCAGTGTCAAATGACTGAGAGTGAGTTTGTCTATTTAAGAACCCTGTTTCGAATGGGAATTCAAGCTCATTAAAGACAACATGCCTAGAGACATAAATTCTTCCACTAGGACTTAGACATTTAGAACCTTTGTGTGAGTCGCCATAGCCAAGATAAACGCACTTTTAGGAATGAAAACTGAATTTATGCTTCTGATATGGTCTTAGGCATGGAAAGCAAGCACAGTCGAAGGTTTTTAATTGTTTGTAATCGAAGTTCTTATCAAACAGTGATTCATAAGGTAATTTATGATGTAAAACTGGGGTAGGTAGCCTATTGATTAGGTAAGTGGCAGCTTTGAAACATTCCCACCAATAACGAAGTGGCATTCGAGCCTGAGCTAGGAAAGTAAGCCCAGTCTCTGTGACATGTCTGTGTTTACGCTCAACTCGACCATTCTGAACTGTAGTGTAGGGGCAGGAGTGCCTGATTTCTATACCTGACTCTAGAGATATTTTACTAAAGTTTCGAAATTCCCCTCCCCAATCAGTTTGCAGTGTTTTAATCTTCCTCTCAAACTTATTTTCCACAAGATTTTTGAACTTGGTGAACATGTTTAGAGCTTCTGACTTATGTCTCATGGGGTAGATCCACGTGAATCGACTATGGTCATCAACAAAGATTATGTAATATCTAAATCCTATTATTGAATTTAAAGGAGCTGGTCCCCAGACATCAGCATGAATGAGGTCTAAAGGTTGTGCTGTACGTGAAGATGAAGTGTTAAAAGGAAGAGCATGAGATTTTCCTATTTTGCAAGAATTCACAGAAAGCAGGAGATTCATTGATTTTGTTAAGCTTATTACATGACTCAAGGACTTGTTTTAACACATGGTTTGAAGGGTGACCTAACCTTCTATACCAAAGATCAAGTTCAGATTCTGAAGTTGATTTAACTGAAGGTTGTTTAATACTACCAGACTCAACTGCAAAACACTGAAGATTATTTTGATGGTTTGACTCGAAGGTGACTTTTTCTGGTTTAAGCCTTGACAACTGCAGCTTGTACAACCCATCCTTAAGAGCTCCTTGCAACAGAATCCTCTTCGTTTGGAGATCCTTCACAACACAACAATTTGAGTAAAATTCCATGAATACATCATTGTCATTAGTGAGCTGAGAAACACTAATCAAATTTCTCTTGATTGAAGGAACATGTAGCAGTTTATTTAACTCAAGTGGTTTGTTATCAGATGCAGAGATTTTTCCATTTCCAATATGAGCAATAGTTAGTTTATCTCCATTACCAACAAGTAGTTTTTCTTTACCTTCATAGGTTACCATAGTTTCCATGTTACCTTTGTATGTTGTAACGTGATTACTAGCTCCAGAATCAACATACCACGCTGGATCATCCAGGATTCGAGGTGATGCTACATAAGCTGATGGTGCAGCATTGGAATTCTGCTATCCTATGCTGGCTGGTCTGCTTCCCATGTACCTATCATCGAATCTGTTATAGCAGTAACTTGCAGAGTGATTGCTCAATCCACAGATTTGACAGGGGCCTCTAGCTTCATTCTGCCTACCAATTGAAGTTCTTCCTCTACCCCTTGTTCTTCCTCTAAAACCTGCTGATTTGATATTACCAGTTCCTCTAAATCCTCGGCCAGAACTTGAGCCAGTTCGATGTGCTAACTGAACATTCGAATGATTTATATTAAATGAAGTGAAATTGTTTTTGACTTGGTTTAAGTGTTCAAGTCGACTTTCAAATGTCATAAGTACTGAGGATAGTTCATGCCAGGAGATAATGTCTATGCTACTTATCTGCACGACTATAGGAGTGTACTCCTCATCCAATCCTGACAGGACTTGAGTGATTAAATCACTTTGATCAATGATCTTACCAGCGATTTCCAGATTATCAGCCAGTTGCTTGATGGTGGTTAAGTACTGGTCCATTGTCATCAATCCTTTCCTTATTCTTTGCAATTCACCAGTAAGAAACATTACTCGTGATTTATTCAGTATTCCAAAACTCGTGCACCCCATGACTTTCATGGAAATTTCTGGAGTCATGGATGAATATAGCCACCCCATAGGGAGTTGGTCTGCAGAGTTCCACTTCTGAAATTCTGGATTTCGAGTCATCTCTACTGATTCATCTTGATCGACAGTTGTCTGAGTCGCTAAGAATTCTGGTGGACACACCTTTGTCCCCAATATGTATCCTTCAAGGTTATGCCATTTGATTATGGGCATAATCATGTTTTTCCACAATAGGAAGTTGTTCATATCCAGCTTCACTGATGGTGTTTGAGTTATGTTAATTCCTAATTCTGTATTCTGGCCAGTTGCTACCTGAATGCTTGGAGCTGTGTTAAGCTCGGATGTATTTGACTAATTTCCGAAATCGGTGTTGGCCATGGTTGGCTCTGATACCAAGTTAGAAAGTAGAATAAAATGAAGATAAAATTGATGCCTTAATCATTCGGGTTACATTGCTATATACACCACGAAAGAAGGATCTAGAATTATTCTATTTAACAGACATAAAACTAACACTACAGCTGGCCAGTAGAATTGATTCCATTCTCCTGAAATTAAGGAACAGCAACGTGATGGTGCCTGCTGCTTCAAACTGTAGCTGAGGGTGGTGAGCTGAGAGTGGTGAATTCTAACTGTCTCGAACTATGACCAGTAGAAATTTTCATGATTTAAAATTAAATGGACCTATGGATGGATCATGTTTCACTGTTTTGGCTGCCTCGAAGAAAAATGAACTGAATTCTCATGACACAGCAATTTATGTTTGGCAATTCATTTATTTCACATGTAACCTCCTCTAATATCTGTAGTATTCTTTGAGAGATAATCCTTTCATGCCTGGCTCTGCAACTACTTGAGTCTCCGTATTTTGATAACTAAACCTATTTTCCTGGAATGTTGAAAAATTACTCAGAACAGAGAAAAAAATGGAAGGAAGAAATATTGAGGAAAGAAGAATAAATAGAATGCAAGAATCTACAGATTCTTCCCTTAATTATTTATCCATCTGTCAAAAATTCTCACTCTAAAGTCTATAATCTGCCGGCTTCTCTTCTTTTGGAAGGATTGGATCAAACCTATTGAAGGACCTTGGAACTTGACATTGAGTGAAGGTCATATGCAAGAAGTTTTACAAATGGGTGGATAAGGAGTCTTGGAATTTCTTTTAGTATGTGAGGTAAACCTGAGAGCTGAATCAAAGCCAGACAGTTTAAGATCGGGAGCTTTGACAGCTGCCTAAAATAGGTTCGCGTGGCGGCTAGCATGCTTCAAATCTGGGGAACAGCCTAATGGTAACCTCCAGCCAAAAGATGCTGAAAGTGAGAAGCTATGCTCTAGCCTAAATCAAATCTGCTTGACAAGTTGACAACAGAAGTCCGCAGGGCATGTTCAACAGATCTTTTACTTTTTATGCTTGAACTTTCTGGTTTTGGACTATAGATTGAAGGCTGGGGATAAATTTCTGATTTGTGGTATCTGGTAGACAGTGTGTTGATCTGCTTAGTAAGGAGAGATTGGCCTGGTTATCAATCCTGGTAACTTTATACTGGAGACATTCAAATAATGGGACTTAGAAGCATGCCTGTTTGCATAGATATTGTAAAGAGTGAAATGATGTTGCTTGTTTTACTACTTGAACTCTGTGAACCACAACTATTTAGACTCAAGTTTCCACATCTGACAATGCGTCTAAAGTTAATGCTAAAGGCCTTAGCTGTTTACTTCATTGTGGCACTGGAAACTTATTACCAACATAGTACACATCAACACTCAGCTTACTCTATATTTTAACGCACACATCTCACTCATATTCCAGTTATTGACTCCTGTTATTGAGAGCAATTTTATTCTTGTCATGTTGGTTAAAAAATACCTCCAACCACATCCTTCCAGAACCATGCTAGACTACTGAGAAATATTTTGCATTTTAAGGGCATTGAGAAAAGAAAATTTAACTTGGAAAACATTCAAACTCTATATTAGTAAATATTATCCTGCGAAGAATTACCTACTGGAGCAGATGTGAAAACTTTTTCAATATGCAAAATTTTGTAGGTAATGAAAAATAGGACTTGTGCATTTTGTGCTTCATTATTTGTTATCTCTTGCATGTAGCAATTTATATAGTTGGACTAGAAGTATTCTAATAATCATCGCCCGTAAATTGTTGAAATGACACATGAAGCACTAGAAACGAACCAGCATTTGCAGCCGGTCCCGTTGCCTCGTAGAAAGGAGGAAGAAAAGCTTAGAGATTTTAGATCAGGAAGGACAGAGAAAATCAAGGTATCCTTACCAGATTTAGGTTTGCAGTCCCATGAAATATCATGCTGGGCGGAGCCCAATGAGGACCAGGGTGGGCACAGGCCCACCCTGAACTTCTGGGCTCAACCCCATGCCATAATAATTTTTTTTTTAGTATTGGGCTAACTTTCAGCCCAAGAGGAGTGAAGCCCAATCCCAAAAAATTTAAAAGGGAGTGAACTGTGAAGCCCTCGCGTCCAGCGTCTCCTTCGCCTCTGGCCCTCTGCATGCGTCGCGCCTCCTCCAACTCCAGGTTTCAACCTTCAGCACCGCACCACGCCAGCACCTACAGTAAGTCTGTAGCTTTTTTTTCTTTCTCTTTGATGTATATTTTGTGTATGAAGTCTGAAGAAGTCAAGAAACCGATTGTTATTTGTTGGTAAATAAAGTAATGGTCTCGAAGAGAGGTGGGTTCTTCTCGAAATAAGGCTTTGTGATGCAGGCTGTTGCCCTCTGTGACTCTGTCTCACTGTCTGAGTCTCGAAACTATAGAAAACATGGGGGGTTTTGTGTGGTGGAGTGAGCATTTGATAGGTTGAGTTCTATAGAAAACATGGGGGTTTATGTCTCACTGGCTGCTTATAGAATTGAATAATTGAGAACCCATTTGAGAACTGGACTGGAATATTTTACCTATTTGAAAATTAATTGGTGGTTTGAAGTTCATCACTCGAGCTTTACAATCTAGATTTCCAGTATGTTGGAGCAAATTGTCTATTTTAGAGTGTAAATGAAGGTAAGAAAATTGTGTGTAATAATGGTAACTAAGAGTGAGACAAGAAAATCCATCCTGGACGAAGTACGAGGCCTTCATTGAAATAAGCCTGAATGCACTTGGTTTTTCGTTAAATTCTGGAACTTAAAAGAAATAGACTGACATGCAAGAAATTTCACCAATTGCAGCTGTCATGATATAATTTAATCATCCCCACATTGAAAATTGGTTGGGAAATTTAATCATCCCAAAGGAGTTCTTGTTGGCAGGACAGGAAGTGGTTGGGAATATTTTTCTTCAATCAAATGCGGAACTAGAATGAGATGGTTGAATCAACTCTATGGACAATCAAATAGAATGGGGGGTTTTATCATCAATTTCACCAACATATATGAGTGATCTAAAAGTAAATAATAATAGCAAAACATAGACGGATTTCACTTTGGTTGATATGTATGTGAAGGTGGAGTTGTTGGGGCATGCTTTGAAAGTTTTCTATGGAAGTACTGAGAGAAATAAGGTTGAGAGTGTTCTTTTATGGAATGTGATAATTAAAGGATGTTGCAAAAATAGGGAGTTGAAGAAGGCATTAGAGTTGTTCGAGGTGATGCCACAGAGAAATATTGGGTCTTGGAATAGCATGATTAATGGGTTGATGAGAAATGGAGAGGTGCAACATGCCTTTGAATTTTTTGACCAAATGAAGGAGAGGAATGTGGTTTCTTGGACAACAATTGTTCATAGATTATCACAGAATGGGATGCATGAAAAGGCATTAGAGATGTTTATGAAGATAAATTGTGCCCACCCTGAGTTACTATCCTGGCTCCGCCCCTCATGCATCACGGTGCTCTGAAATTGCAGAAGCCTATATATCAATTTGAGAGAGAGAGAGAGAGAGAGCAATATGACCAATAACACTATGATCATTTAGCAGGAAAAGAGTGGGAAATGATATTTGGATCCAACATGAAATGAGGACGGTTTTGGACACTTCTATTGTTACTTTCAGGGGCGGACCCAGTTAAGGCCCAGTACTTTGGGCCGCCCCAATTTTTTTCAACAGGCTAATACAAAAAAAATCAAGTTGGGCCAATTTTTTGGCCCAAAATAGGAAAGAGCCTGAATGACTGAATCCCTGATACATTCAAATACACCAACACGCCACGCCTCAGTTCCTGCCCCCTTCATCCACGCCTCAGCCCCTTCATCAACGCCGACGCCGGCCACTGCTGTCTGCATCCACGACCACGAGGCACAGACGCCCAACCCAGCCCAGCATCCAGCGTTCGTAACCCTCTGTAGTAGGTGACTTTTCTAATTTCTATAATTTCAATTCGTATAATCGTATTCATCAATCATCTGGCATCTGCGATCCTGTTGTAGTCTATTGAGTATTGGCTGTCTATTGAGTAAGGGCCGTAGAGGATGGGTGAGTTGGAGGAAAGTGGAAATAGGAAAATGGAAAATTGCAATTGCCTGGGTCCGACCAAAATTTGAGAGGAAACTCCACAAAATTGTATCTCTTCTTTATGCGAGAAAAATATTGGAAAAAGATGATGACGAATTTTCACAAGGTTTATTAAATTGGTCTTTTGACCTACAACGAAGAAACCCTTTAAGCAGGAAATAAGTAGAAAAATTAAAAGGTGTCAACTTGTCATTGGTCCTTTAGGAGTAGATTATCTTGCAATTTTGTCATCAGTAAAAGAAACTAATGAAAATGGAAAGCAAAAATGGACAGAGTTTACCAAATAGATAGTCTTTATAAAACTTCATACAAGGAAATAACATTATGGCTTTCACATTTCTATACTTTTTCTGTTGTATTTAGTATTACAACAGTATCATAAAAATTCTGATCAGTTGACAATAAAACAGTTGATACATTTCCTCTTTTTTTTGACAAAAAAAATTGAAAAATGAATGAACAAAATCAGTTTCTTACAGATTCTTCCACTCTGTCGTTACTATACATCTCTGTTTAAAATTTTCTGCTATTTTTTTTTTTTTTACTTTTACTAATACTGTCCGCACTGAAACAATTTCGTGGGTCCGCCCCTGGTTACTTTCTTTGGTCTCCCTAAAAGGATGCTCTTGAAGAATGTATCGTATAAGCATTTGCATGCCATTAAAACAATGTAGCATATTCTTAACCCCAGTCCCAGATGTATCCAGTTTAAATTTTTGCGTAGGAAATTGGTTTATTATATATGAATAATAGTCTGGAAGTATCTATAAAAAAAACAATAGTAGTCTGGAAGTGTATAACAGTTAAGTTCATTACAAATTTTGTGTTATTCAGCTTTATCTGACCAAGTTTCAGCTGATTTTTTAGGCTGCTTGCTTAGATAAATACAAGTCAACATGAACTGAAATTTTTGTCTATTAGTTCAGATCACTTATGATGTGATGATCAAAGTTCTCCTATGACATAATTATATGCCAATGATGTTATTTGACTCATAAAATTTATATCTGTTCAATGTAGAGCAGAGATGGTTATTCTTCCACCAGTGAAGCCCGAAAGATTGACGAAATTTCTCAAACCTTATGTCCTGAAAATGCACTTCACAAATAAGTACGTGAGTGCTCAAGTAATCCACACGCCAACTGCAACGGTGGCCTCTGCTGCAAGCACTCAAGAGAAGGCCCTGAGGTTGAGCATGGAGAAGGCAAAAGAAAATACCCGTGATGTTGCAGCTGCTGCAAAAATTGGCAAGATACTTGGGGAGCGACTAATGCTTCAGAACATACCTGCGGTTTCAGTTGCATTGAAGAGAGAACAAAAGTATCATGGTAAGGTGAAGGCAGTGATTGATTCTTTAAGGGAGGCAGGGGTCAATTTTTTATGAAAACGTCGAGTTTGCATTTCTAGCTGCTTCCAGAATGTCGATGTCTTAGCTTGGCAGTTTGTCTTTTTGGTATTTTAAAGGAACAACTTCAATTGTAATGATTATCTAGAGAAATAAGCTGTACTCGATAAATGGAATCACAAGGATTCTTCTCCAGTTTGGAAGTGTTATTTGGAAACAGTACAGATGTCTGAGCCTTAGTTTCTCATCAACTTTATCAAACAGTTGTATTTTCTGATGAATGCTTGGTACATTGAATTGGATTGCTATCATTGAGTAGCGGATAACCAAAAATTTGAAGTTTTCAAATTCTGAACTTTGTGAGTTGTAATACAGTATAAACTTGAAACTTGAATTTATTAGAGTTTGCGACTCTTCAAAAAGTTCCAATACAAAATTATATATAGAGATATAATTGTTGAAGTGTATGTCATCTTGTCCTCTTCTCATATTTGATTGAGAAAGTGTTCTTTTATTTTTTTAGTGTGATTAATTGTTTTACTTTGTGAAAAAAAGACTTGTATAACATGTTTGAAAACAAAAATATACTTGATAAGTTTGATTACTTAAGCTTGGCCAAACATAAGAGTCAAATGTTTTAGAGCTTGTTTGGTAGATATTAAAATTAGATTAAAATTGAAAAATTAGTCGTTATTGTTGACTTTTATTATACGAGTGGCATCTAATAACGGCTAAATTTTTAATTTTAATTGGATTAAAATGCTTTCCAAACAAACTCTTAATAATCACCCAACTTATATCATGATCACGATTTACTCACTAAACTTCAAAGTGTTTCAAAATGTTCACGAAATATTTTTCACTTGCACATCATTCATCAACCTAAAACATTCATTATATTATTTGCTCACGTTGCTAATGAAAATTTTCACATGATAAATTACGATATTTAAAAAAATTACAACTCAACAAAACCAATGTGTCGTTACTCATCCAACTTATACTTGGTCACAGTTTACTCATTATACTTAAAAATGATTCCCAATGTATTTGAGATATTGCACTTCATCCATCATTTGTCAAATTTCTTTCTCTTCGTTGCGAATGTATCGCATGGAATCTCACGAGAAAGTTACGATCGTTAAAAAAATTATAACTCAATCAAACCATCAACTTGCCAAAATCATCATATGTGAAACGAAACTTCCATGGCCCCAAAACCTTTTTAAGCCCCAACAAAGCGTCTGCCAATTCACTTATCTCATCCAGATACAATTAACTTGTTAATAAGACAAAGTTGATTGTTGAGAAAGATACGAGAAGCTAATACTTATAAAACCATATCCCCCAAATTGTACCATTTGCTCGACGTCTTTCTAATCCTAATCTTCTATTTTTACAGGCGTGTGTCCAACTATTCGAGGAAAGAAATGTCATTGAACTCCAATGGCTAGTATACAGCTAGAATACCTTCTGATTTGTGTATGTGTTTATTGTATCAATTTGGCTGAAGGCTAGTGTACAGCTAGAATACCTTCTGATTTGCGTATGTGTTTATTGTTCTTCGTTCATCAATTTGGCCAAAGTTGGATGACATATCATTCCTTAAATAATTGGACACACGCCTATAAAAAGGGAAGATCGGGATCTGAGAGGCGCCAAACAAATGGTACAATTTGAAGGATATGACTTTATACGTAGTAGCTTTTCACATCCTTCTTAACAATCAGCCCTGTCTCAATACACAATTTATCTGTACGTGGGGGAGATGATTAAATTGGGGGCTGGGATTTTTTAGGCTAAAAATGGGGATGCATTATTGGGATTTAAAGAAGTTTATGGGGCCAAGGAAGTCGCATTGCACATATGGTGATTTTAGTGAGTTGATTGTTTGGCTAAATTGTAAATTTTTAATGATCTAACTTGCCACGTGAGATTTTCGTACAATACGTAAGAAACGAAGGGAATGAAATTTAACGAATGATGGATGGAATCCAACGTCTCAAAGATAAGCGACCATTTAAAAGCATTTTGAAATTTGATGAGTAAACCATGACCAAGTATTTGGTTTTTGCTGAATTGTAATTTTTTTTTTTAACGTTTGTAACTTATCACGTGAAATTTTCGATGGCCATGTTAGCGAATAAGGTAATGGAGTTTTGAGGATGATGGTTGAAGTACAAATGGGTAAAGTTCAGTGAACATTATGAAATACTTTGAAATTTAGTAAGTAAATTCGTGATCACGATATAAGTTGGATGATCATTGAAAAATTAATTCAAACATAAAATATGTACCTTTTTCCCCAAAAAATTCTTAAAAGGACTGGCCTGTTTTCAGAGAGCCACAAGAAGTTCGATCCCACTGAAAATCATACCAGTCCAAGTGTACAATTTGTTAAATTTTTTCTATGAAATAAAAAAGATTAGTGGTTTTACGAGATTTATAGATAAAATTTAGGTTCAATCAACTAATAATTTTTAAAAAAATCAGTCAAAAATAAATCACGCCTGTAACCATCCTAGATAATGTAATTTTGATACGTCCATAATGAGTGATAGTCAAATATGAAAGTAAATATAAAAAATATTAGAATGAAGAATTCAACAAGGGGAAAAGAGTCTGGAACGAAATATTTAATTTAAATGGATTATGAAACCCTAAATTAAAACACATTTGGCTAATCTTAAAAAATTATCTATAAACTTACCAAACAAGTAAGGTTCTTTTTATTTTCATATACTACTGTTCTCCCATGCGCTCCAAGTAATACTATTTGAACTGTTTTTGAAAAAAAAAAATTCCAATTTCAACATCCCATTTTAGAAAAGGGCCAAAAATTGGAAACACGTGATCCATGGACAAATTTTGGGTGGCTATATTACCCCTACAGCACCACATATTTTCTAATTACTAAAACAGCCATAACTAAATATTCAGATTGAAATTAACCCTAAACTGCACTCTTCGGTCTTTAACTTCATTTTTGTTCTTGATTATACGGCTAGCAATATCAAATATGATTATTGATTCTTGCACTTTTACTTTTTAGGATTTGGAGTATTACTTTTTAAGGATTTAGGACGGATTTATCGTCTGCATCAACCTCAAAATTCAAAAAATTTCTATCACATTGCATAAGAGGGAAATGAGTGATGAAAACTTTCTCTCATTCACACACTACGCAAGAAATGCAGTAACCGATACGAGCTCAAATGTTTCTACAACTCAATTTTTGGGTGAGGTACAATTAAGAGATGAATGCAAAATGTATCAATTTGTCAAATCCCAAAGATGTGGTCATTTTGCAGAAGTATATTTTGCTGGTTGAATAAGTTGTTTGTGTCCCATCTCAACGGGTCACCTCGAATAATAAGTGGGTTCACTTTAAAGTAATCAAAACAACTTATTCGTGAGGAAAAGTCAAAAGAATCAATGCTTGAAGTCGGGCAATGATAATAGTGCAATTATCACGTTATTCATCCACTAATAATTGCATTTTTATGATTTATTAGCACCTAAATGTTCTAAATACACTCATATTTTGGTTTAGGTTGCAAATGGACGAATACGGTGGAAATGAGGAGAAACAAGTGAAAAGGGACCAAGATGGAGGGAAGTGAAAGTTTAGGGACTAAAGTGCAAATACTATCAACTTGTTTCCAACCTTGTGATGAAAATTTGAGAGTGTTAAAGGTCAATTGGATGAAAAAAAGAGTCAAAGGGATGAAAGACAGCCAAAACATTATCAAATATCAACTTTCAAGCTGAAAAGTTTCGCACCGATTTTCAGCCTCATATTGGGACCAATGTTTGACATAGAAAACGATCGAATTTGAAGATGGTCTCTGAATCAAAGTTGTAGGTCTTTGAGTTAGCTTTTCAACGCATCTTGAATCGCCTCAATCGAATACCAGAAGATAATATTACGACAAAAATACTAAAAAATGCGAAAAATTCAGAACAGCGACACATCGCCCAAGCGCTACAACCTAGCGCTCATGCGCCATTTTACCCAAAATTTGACAGAATTCAAGCGCCTAAGCGCTGCTCCTATGGCACTTAGGCGCCGCGCAACGCAAGTAGGGTTTTGTTTAATATTTGGGCCACGAGAAGTCTAAAAAAGGACTCCAAAAACATTCTATTCATCATCATTCTTCATTCTACACTATTCTTTCATTTTTTTTTATTTTTTTTATTTTTTACTCAAGAAACCTATGAAGAACTAAACTAAAGGTGAAGCAAGTGAGGAACTCAATTGGATTCGGGGATTTCAATATCATTTATTCATGCTCTTTGGTATTTAGTTTGCTAAACATTTCTAGATCTAGATTTTCATATTTATGAATTAATTTTGAAATTGATTTAACATGTATTAAGTTTTTCATAGAATCAATCTTGTTTTTTCTATCGAACAATTGAACTATGTGTTGAATCTTTATTTCATTAAATCTATTGGTGTGATTATTTACTTTCTTATGTTACATGTATATGAACGATTTATAATCTGATTTCAATATATGATTGTGATAATTGTTAAGGAGATCTAGAATTTGGGATGTGTTTTTCATTGTTTAACCAATTCTAGAGTTTATGTTTTCCCGTATTTTGAATTAGATTTGAGTTAGATTTAACATTTATTCAGATTTTCATGAATTTAATCATATTTCTTCCATTAAATAATTAAAATACTTGTTCAAGTTTGATTTTCAAATCATTTATTGGTGTGATTTAATTACTGTTATATGTTAGAGATATATAGTCGCTCTTGAAGTCTGATTTCAATAAATTAATGTATGATTATGTTTTGGGAAACATAAATTCTAGGATTACATGTGCAATTAAATTGGTTTGTATCGTTTAAATCATCTGATTAGAAAGTTAGGACAAAAACTTCTAATTGAGTAGAGAATGCATGAATTGTTGATATTGATTGATCCAATCTAATTGAGGGAACCCCGAAACTTCACTATTTTACATATTATATTAAATTTCATCATTATTTCCGGTGACATTTACATTTGAATGCAATAAACAAATTCCCTTCATCAAATTCACGAATACCCAAAGTTATTGAACCCCTTGAATCACTTTTCCATCTCCCTGTGGATACGACACCCCAAAGCTATACTACAACACCGCGTAACACTTTGGGTGTAATCAGGCAACATGGTTCATCTTGGCAGATCGACCAACATGAACAATCATTTTAAAACATCATCATGATCAAACTGAAAGAACTATCCAATATAACCAATAAAAAACAAGATGTACTCCTTGACCGACGTCAACATCGCTAGTCACCATCAATCAATGAAAAGCAGTGATGATCTAGGTTGCATGCTAAGACTTAGGTGTTATAGTTGTCCGCTCACCGATCGATGAAGACTCTCTAAACTAGGGTGGTGACCGACATTACTATGCAGACACCGTAACTCGACAAGACAGATGTCGATTCTAGTTTTATGGCTTATATAACGAAGACAGATCCAGCAAAATGGACCAAGGTGAGTAAACTCTGGTGATGCACTCTTCAGCAAATTTTCCACTAATACACCAGTTTTTCTTCACAAAATTTTCAGCAATCAATATTGCTACTAAGTTAAAATTTCCTTTAGGATCTAGAATTACCACATCATTTTTAATCATTAACACAAGTTGTTGCCATGCTTTTGAAATTTTCTTTTCTTTTTTCTTTTTTATTGTTCTTGAGCTTCAAGTTTTTTCAGGGTAACAACAATTTTATTTTTAATGCTCCATATAAAGTTGATCAGCTTTCGTATTTATTTGGCTCCATCGTACAGTATTTTTTGAAAAAAGCATAATATCAAATCCCCGTCTTGCAAAAAAAAAAAGAAGTTGTGCATAGAAAACACATTTTTTAGTTATTATCCTTTTTAGTGAATGAAATTCAAAAATTTAGGAAAGTATAATCTCAGTATAATTTCCCAAAGCACGATAAAAAAAAATTCATAATAAAATATGAACAAAATTAAAAGTCTAATTTCGAACTTGAAACTTTAGAATGCATAAATAAAAGTCTAATACATAATAAAACAAACTCATAAAAAATATCATAAAATTACGAAAGACATAAAGGGGTCAACATTTGACCCATCACATCACCATGGGTGGTGATACGATCACGTCAGCGAGGACACGAGTGGTCGGGTCGGATCCTGAAGATGTGACATCATCAAGGTGCGATTGAATTAACTTTTTTTGTGGGAGAGTTAATACTTGTTATGAATTTCGATTTAATATTGTTATGTTATAAATTCTTAATTTTTTTTTACTATGTTATGCAAAGTATTACACAATATTAGCATCTCCAATAGTAATGTAAAATAGAGATCTAAATCTCCTAAGTAATCAAAAATCTCTTCAATGGAGATGCAAAGAATATGTAAATTGTATTTTTCGGCTGAAAATATAAGAAGGATGCAAACAAAAATTCGATTTAGATCTTTACATTGGAGCAGAATTTGAATTCAGATTCACTGTGATGTAAATGAGGATATAAAAGTAGTTTTTGAGATACCAATTTTCACCATCAGTATGATTAAAAATTTTGCTTAATAATTATTATCATTGACCTGAATATGTAATTTAATAATACTTGTGATGTAAATTTTAATTTTTAAAATAACAATAAATAAAGTTGTTGTGTTTTATTTATGATATTTTGATTTATGTCCCTATTTGATTTAGTTAAAAATCAGTTTTTAATAAAAGTTAATGACATATGTGATTGAAAAGTCGATAGTAGTTGTAGGTCTCATGAAATATATGATTAAAATTAATTGATGACTTTCAATTTAATTTTTATCAATTTTTTTTAGCTAAATCAAATCGGGCTTAAAAACATTAAGGGGCCGTTCTCTTCATGTTTCAATTTTGTGTTTTGAGTTTTGAATTCATTTTGTGTTTTGTGTTTTGAGTGTCTGTTTTGAAATTTCTGAAAATGCTTTTTTTCTGCCATTCTAAAAAACTGTTTCCGAAAACATAAAAATGGAAAACGGGTTTATTTTGAAATTTTGATAATTTTTTTATAATATTTTATTCAAGAAATTTGATTATTCAATAAATTTTAATAATTTAATGTTAATATAGTATTAAATAACATATATGAAGTTGGTGAATCTTAAATTTTTTTCCAAATATTAAAATCACAACCTAAATTAAATTAGGCAAAACAGTTCAATTTATACGATTAGAAGTATAAGTGTAAATAAATCCACGAAATCATGTATGACGTCTAGAGTAGTAGCAATTGGATCCCAGACTTGTCCCATTTGAGCTGACTAGCATCAAACCTAATGCTCTTTGGTTGCAACATAAGTCCCAATCTAAATCGTCCATATTAGTCTTGATAATACAAAACAAGTGCTTCCTTGATATAAGTTAAAACTTTTTAAAATTTGTTAAACCATTAAAATTATAGACAGCAACTTTGCCAAGCAAAGCAGTGCAGAATCCACTAAGCATAAACAAATCATTACACTTAAGACAAACATATTCTAATTAAGTGCATGTAATCCTACACAGTAGAATTCGGTAGCATCCAACAAATATAACAGTTGATAAGCAAACAATAACCCTGCGCAACCAAAACTAGCGCTTGTTAGATGGATGTTAGCAATAGATTCATGAACAAAATGTGGAAAGAGAGCACTGCTGGTACTTATAATTTTTACCATGAAAATCATTGAGGAATTCAACATATATAACTTCAAATATTGAGAAGCCCTTTTGGTTTTTTGTAGTGAAATTTAGGAGCTGAAGTTTCATGGTATGTCCTTTTGCAAACTTTTGGCATGTGTACTAGATTCTTTGTAACGAATAAATGGGTTTGTCAAACTATAGCTACAAAACTGAGTAGAAAATTAAATAAAGGAGAACAAAATCTAATCAGAAAAGGCCATGAACTATAAACTAGTCAAACACTTTGTTGGTAGAAAAACTGTTTAAAGCTTGTTTCTTTGGCTGGTGTAAACAACATCTTTGCAATAGGTTGATAACATGCATAAATACGAGAAAGCGTCCCACGAGCTCAAACAAGAGTATATGTCCTTTTGAAAGACAGGATGACAGAACATATCAGAGGTGATCTAGAGGTACATAAAGGAAACATAACAGTAGGAAATACTTGTTTAACAGGAGGCGATAATTCACAACTTCTCATTATTACCTTTTCTCTTAAAAAATTATGCCCCATTTTAATAAATCAAACTTTTTACCTTATCCCTCCAAGAACTTATTGACATTTTTTCTCAAGAATCCATCTCTAGTGTTCCTCAGAACCAAATTTTACTCTCTCTTGAAGTTCACTATTAAACTTAGAATTGTTCAATTTACTATCCCTGTAACCGATCTACTCAAACAGATTACACCCAAAAAAAAAAAAAAAAGCACAGATACTAGTTCTCAAGTAAAACTTCCACAATGGGCATATAAAGCATTCATGCGAAAGTCGTCTTCCTCTATCGCTATTCCCAAAAAAGTAACGTCAAAACAAATTTCCAATTAACAGAAGTCAAGTGAATCACATCTAGTTCCATAATGGATAAAAATCCTAATAAAATTTACAATTCTTAAGAAAAGATCTATGTTGAAAACATATGCCAAATGCACCTTCATTTCCAGCATGTATCCAAGGGTAGCAAGCACCAATAACCTTCTGCAATCTCTTGATCAAACAGGCTCTAGTTGATGCTTCAACATGAGAATTGCTTCTCGACTCAAAGGTATTACCGCCTCCATCGAGGCAGTCAATATCATCTAATCTTTCATCACTAACTCCCCATAAACTTGCCTGAAGTGTAGCTTCCCTTTTCTTATTGTAGATAGACTTCATTATTTACTTCATAGCTCCTCTTCTGCGTAGTCCATATAATGATTCTGCAAAAGAAGCATCTGAGGAAACACAAACTATCAGACAGAGGTATTACTAAAACCACGAAATATTTAGTTATACATAGTGATGAATTCTTTTTTTTAATCAATTCAACTCATAGCAGTCAATTGATTTGCATAGTAGCCAGGTAGCACCAAACTAGCTAGTTTTATTATTGATAAATTCAAAATTTCAACCCTATAGACTCTGTTTTGTCCTTCTATCAAAGAAATTAATAAAATCTATATACTCTCGAGTTTAAGGCTAAACCTCAATGGTTTCATCTCGATTTATCCAATAAATCCTAACAAAATTCATAATCCAAAATCTCCAATAAAGTAAATAAAACAGGAAGTTACCAGTGGTACGTAAACTATGAGTTTCCAAAACTAGCATAAGCAAAGCGAAGAATTCATCTTCATAGTCTAAGATTTTATGAATGAAAGGTCTTCTCAACGCCAGTACCTGCACGCAACATTAATTTTGCGAAATTCATATCAAATTCAGAGTAAATAAAAATAGATAGACGAGTAAAAAGGTAAAAAAAAAAAAAAAAACACAAAAAAGACTCGAGTAATTGATGAAGCAATAACACACCAATGGAATAAGTAAGGGCGGCACTAAGACTTGAAGGGAGCTGCCGAGTAGCGGACATCTCGAAGAATGCGGGACGCGTCCCTTGTCCTCCCACCTGAAACAACATCTCGTTGTCTCTGTCTTTTTCTAGCTACAGAATATATACCTCCGCCACTTCTCCGTCGTGCCGGGAAGAGTTTTCACCTCCGCCAATGCTCCGTCTGGAAGACCAGTTGGGAAATCGGAGGTAGACCGGTGTTGGAAAGCTCCTTATGGAGGCCGCGGGAGATGTGGATTTAGGGTAGAAGAAATTGAAAACCAGAGGAACTCGGGAAAGGGGGGAGAGAGAAAGAGGGAAGATAAATGAAAACGGTGTTTTCCGTGTTTTCTAAAATGACCGTGTTTTACACTGAAAATGGTGAAAACGTGGTTTTGGTTGTTTTGTGTTTTCAGCTCAAAATTTTTTTGTTTTCCAAAATTCATTTTCAAAAATGAGAAAGAGAACACGTTTTCGGTGTTTAGGAAAATCGAAAATCGAAAACAGTCTGAAAACAACAAAGAGAACAGGCCTAATTAAAATCCTTGTTTGGAGAAATCCCTTCCCTGATTTTAGTAGTGCGCTTTTTAGGTTTTCTTGCTCTTCTTCCCTCCATTTTTCTTTTCAAAATCAAACAAGCGGAACCCTAATTATACCCAATAGTTCCAATTCCTGACCCTAAATTGAAGGGATCGCGATTTATTCTGTGTGGATATTTCAGGTTACGACTTAGTGTGATCGTGCGCGATTGATCTCATTCCCTGTTATTATTTATGCTAAATCAAAACTGAAGGTTGATTATAAGAATATTGTCGATTTTAATTCTACTCGAGTTTGGTGGTAGTGATTTATTGTTTCGATTTTAAGGTATATGATTAGTGCCGGCCAGTGCCTATTGCTTGTGAAAATATCTAAACCAATTCGGGTTCATTCATTTGGCCGGAACCAAGGTGAGCATTCACAACATTCTGAAGAATTGTATGATTTTGGGCTTTATGTTCTAAATTTTTTAACTAGTATTGGTGACACAAGCAACCAATTTGGTGTTAAAGGAATTTAAAGTGCTGATATGGTAACTTTTGCAAATTCTTTCATGACCAGGATAACATAAACAAAAAGGAGAAAGTCAACTTTTGGGCTTGATCAAACTTTTTAGGATTTGATTAGCAAAAGACTTTGATTTAATTCTTAAAGGAACTTGAATTTGAGAGGTGATTTTTTATTTATTTATTTATTTTTGAGATTTCTTAGTCACTTAATAATTTCAGCTCAGCAAAGCTCATGTATCTCTTACTACAATGGGTTGGAAAGCCTATATGTTTGATGAATTGACATGGAACATACAGCAGTTTTTTAGCAATATCTTCTCTTCTGACCTCCAGTACGTAGTAAATGTCTGACATGATTAGGGTAGATTATATCTATCTTGTTCATGCCTCTATGTTGTAGTTGTTGAGAATTTACTTAACATGCACAGCGGAAATAAAACAATTTTCAATTCCCAAACGAGGATCTGCAATGTGTTTAGATAGAAACTGTGATTAGAATTATACCTTTGATGAATTCTACAAAACCCTTTGCTGATTCACGAACTCCAATGATCACGATCTGCAATCCAAGCTGTCCAATTGTCCAGCCTCCAATGGTGATCCACACAGAGAACAAGAATGACGGCTAGGGTTTCTTTTCTTGTGTTAGCAAGAATAATAAAAATCTCATACAGTTTTCAAACCCTAGTAGTCTATTAATATAAGTCCAGATGGGCTCGGCCCATCTATTAAACTTAACCCGGTCCAAGATTTAATTAATCAAATTAATTAAATCTGGTCTATGAATTAATTAATCCAATTAATTAATTCGAGCCTATTAATAAACAACCCAATTAATTAATTATCCAACACTTGTCAATTAATTAATTGGTAAATCTCATTCTTCTGATTCTTTTTTGTGTGTGACCCATTAGGTTCCCGATTACGATGCCGAACGACGTGAATTATTATTTTGATCTAATCAAAATCGATAAATTAAAACGCCCCTTTTAATTTATCCCTAATTCATTTTCGTTGTCCCAAATTGACATCTAGCAATGTATCAGGGCAATACATGTGACGGGAAATATCACGTAGCATGACAAAACCAAACTTGTTCATTTACCGTGAAATTATAATCCTTTCGTCAATATGATCCGATCAATTATGAGATATGGATATGTATCAATCTCAATTATCGATCATATCTTTTATCCCACTGTTAAGTCAATGTACGTCGAAAACTCTTTTCCGACTTATGAGTTCACCTTGGCCAAGGATTTCATAATTAACTTAACTGGATAAAATGTAGATCATAATCTCTTACTATCTAAGAGTGACGAATCCTCTATTGATCATTCACAACCTTCATATGATTCTTGACATACCCGAACGATGCTGTATTAGCGACCCTTGACAGAGCAACATCCAACACCACCAAAGTATATGTCTGCCCTCATATAAGGTACTATGATGACCCAAGTCAAAGGACCAATTCCACTACCGAACGTTAGAGATTAACCACTAACACTTAGATAGTTATCCATGTGGAATCTCTCAGTGGGTCTCCAATGTTTTGTTGTATAACAAAACATCCACGTGTTCATTCAAATGTCACCACACTTTAGCTTGTGAGATCAGCTACTTACTTCACAAGTAAGAATGCCACACACGATAGTCTATCCGTAATAACGATATCCGTATCTCGTTATTATTTCGACCACGGACGATTTAAAATTCAATCATATGTAATTTGTATCTCACAATCACAACTCCTTGTGATTAACAAATCACCAAGACTTGAATCTACGGATTCTATTATTTAATTTATTAGAATATTAATTCAATTAAATAATAGATATTGTCATATATATGCATTGATTATATATATTCAAAGTGTTTATGTCCAAAATTGATTGGACCTAGGGCATAACACTTACAAACTCCCACTTGCACTAGATCCAATCACTTATGTATCTTATACCATAAGAGTCTATATGACGATCATGTTTATACTGCGACAACTCTTTGTCAGTGGATCTGCAATTTAATAACTTGTGGGAATTCGTTCTTTATTTACGTCATTTCTTTGTATTATCTTTTCAATGAGATAACACTGCCTTAACATATGTTTAGATCATTGATGAGACCTTAGTTCCTTCGCTTGCACGATGGCTCCATTGTATCACAATGCATAAGCGTGTGATCAACAATGTTAGGAACTACTCTAAGTTCAATAATGAACTCCCTGATCCAGACCACAACTTTTGTTGTTTTGTAAAGCAATGATGTATAAAGCTTCCATTATTGAATCAACGGTTATTTGGAACATTTCCAACACACCGCTTAAGAGTAAACCAATATCTCATTTGAGATGTGCTATTATTCCAGTCTGACTAGAAGTTAGCATCATTCTATCCATGAACTCTCAGTTCATTTTCTCCATATAAAATCTTCTCGAGATTTTTATCTGTATAGATTGGGATGAGTTAAGCAATCTTCTAGATCTATCTCTATAGATCAACTTGCTTCTCCCACATCCATCACAGAGAAATTATTTGACAACCATAATTTCAACAATTGAAATATAGAGACGTCGTTTCCTATAATATGTCTCATACATATAATATCAGGAATGCGACAATGCTCTCACTATCTTCTTGTAAACGCACATTTCGTCTTTATTTTTGATAAAATCAAACATTTTGACTTTTTGTATCAAATCGAAGATTCCAGCTCCAAGAGACTTGTTTCAATCCATATTGACATTTTCTTATAAACTCATTTACAACCTATGGGTTCTAATCCATTAGGCAAGTCGACCAAGGTCAAACCTCGGTTACATACAACAAGTCCATCTCTTTAAGTCAACACTTGACTTTATTTCTATGTAATTAGTAGGTTCATTATCCTTGATTAGTAATCATGGATTCGTACCTTCTAGGAGGTCAAATGATCCTACAAGATTTACACTGAGCTAACGTGTCCTCAGAAGTCTCCACTTCCTGATCAAGAGTATGTCCCTTAGCTGGTATGGGATAAGACTCAAGTTTATCTATTCGGTTAATTATATCCGTGGACTCTTGAACTCTTTCAAGATTTATTCTACTCCCACTGTCTCTCTTAGAGTAAACACTTTCTCTAAGAGTATGACATGTCTTGAGATGAACATCTTCTTCTCAATGAGATTATAGAATTGATATCCAATTATCTCTTGGATATCCACAAATATATAATTATCGGATTTAGTCTCAAACTTATCCGATTCAAAGGCGCTTCACATGTTGTCACAACCCAAACGTTCATATGAGATATGTTGGGCCATTCCATATCTCGTATGGAGTTTTTGTCAACCGATTTAGATGGGGCACGATTTAGTGTGCAGCACGTGGCAATCAGTGCATGATCTCAAAACGATTTTTGAATGCTTGCATGGCTTGTTCTCAATTGCACTATATCTAATAGTGTATTATTCCTCATTTCAGATGCATCATTATGTTGCAATGTATGTGGAGGAATCCTCTGCATGAGAATCTAATTCTCTTTTAGATAATCTAAAATTCTCCATTTTAGATATTCTTTACCTCGAACAAGTCTTAGTGTAAGAATATATTTACCTATTTATCAACTTTTAGT